>CM062805.1:1072949705-1073466333 GCA_031772625.1 Pinus tabuliformis
GTTCATCCAGACCCAAGGGAAATTGCGGAATGATCGCCATAAGTAGTGGTCCACATACCTACAACAGTTCCATTAATATCAAGTATAAGAGGGGCAACACAATAATGTTGCAGATGTGCCTCAGTTGACCACCAATCATGCTGTTAACCACCATGCTTAACTCTTGTGGGTGTGAGAATTATTATTGGCCACTTCTCCACAAAAGAAACCCAGAATTCAGCCAAACATAGCAGACTCTCTTCGAGGGTCATCATATTCCAGATTTCACCTCCACGATGCCCTGTTATGCTACCTGGGTCACCTTTGTGTTCCTTCAAGCGAGTGTGCCAGGATGATTTGGGAAGCACATACTGTCGGGCTGCTAGGCATTTCAGGGTCAAGAAAATGGTGGGAGTACTGTAGAAGTATTTCTATTGGCCAAATCTTCGACAGGTGTTGGGAAGTACATCAAATCATGCTCTGCCTGCACCATTGCCAAACCGACCATCAAGAAGAAAGGCCTCTATACCTCGCTGCCTACCCCTATTCAACTTGGGAATCCATCTCCATGGATTACATGTCGGGCCTTCCTTCTACTAAGCATGGAAATGACTATGTTTTTGTGGTCGTTGACAGGTTCTCGAACATGGCCATTATGGTGGCCTGCAAGAAGGATATCACAACAGAAGCCACTGCTAAACTATTCTCTGAACGAGAATGGGTACAATTTGGGATCCCACAGTCTATCATCTCAGATCAGGATAGCATGTTCCTCAGTATATTTTGGTCCAGTCTTTGGTCGATGCTAGATACAAACTCACTAAGTCCATAACCTTCCATCCTCAAATTGATGGCCAGATAGAGGTTGTCAACAGGATGATCATACACATTTTGCGCATGTACAACTCAAACTATCCACACACATGGATGATAGCCTCCCCTATGTTTAGCACAGCTACAACTGGGCTCTCCATAGCTTGAATTCCCACAACCCTTTTTAGGTGGGCTTGTGATTCCAGCCACTATATCCCATTAATGTTGCCATGCAACTTACAGCTACTCACACAGATTCGGCTCATGTCTAGTCTGAAACATATAAGGCAAATAGCTTCATTGATCACATCCAACATATTCACCAGCAGATCCATGACATTCAGGAGAAATCAAATTCCAAGTACAAGCAACGACATGATCAACATCTGGTGCCAGACAAGTTTTAGGTGGGCGACAAAGTCTGGTTGCATTTGCAAAAGGAACGCCCTTAAGAGAGCCTATCAAAAACTCAGACCACTCTAATATGGTCTTTACGCTATTACCAAGGCTATGGGAGACAATTTGTTTGAGCTCAATAGTCCCCTATTCCTTGGCCTGTACCCACTGTTCAATGTGAACCACCTTCGGCCATACATTCACCCATTACTAGACACATCCGACATTGGAGAATAATCACACCACACAGAGTTAAATCGAGATTGCATGGAACAAGCTGCAACTAATTGGATCATGGACACATAGATCAAGCACACTCGCTAGCAGAATATCCAACTGTATCGAGTTGTCAAAGCAAGCCAACTTCTTCACTAGGGCAAGTGGCTCACCAAGGACCAAGTTCAACAAAAGTTTCCTCATCTCATGGAGGAACTCGATGCAATGGGGACCACTACTTCCTAAGGGGGGACAAATGATCCAGGTGGATATTGGTGGCCAACCACCAAGTCCACTTGGACCCCCACCATTGTTTCTTTTAGCCTTTTAGTTTCCTTAATTGTAGCACAATTTACTATTTTTAGCAGTTTTCGGGTCTTGAACATCTGGAGCCATTTTGAGGCCCTAAATGACGTTTTTGGGAAAACTTGGAGCAACATGGGTCCATGGATGGATTTTCTCATCCCAAAGTTCTAGCACTCAAATAGATATTTCTAACGAGATATTGTGCGCGTCAAACAAAGATCGTATTCCAAAGTTACAACCCCGGGAAGCTGATGTACCAATTTACCCAAATGGGGCCAACAATTTGGCGTTTCAACTTCTAGGGTATTTTTTTGATTTTTAGGGTTCTCAATTGTTTATCAATAATAAATAGGCCTTTGAGGCTCATTATAACACGGTTTAGAGGCATGTAGCCACCAAATCTCTTCTCAGAGATAAGTTACCATCACCCTAGCTAGTTTGTTTCCATTTCTGTTTGTAAGCATATTTCAGTATTTTACAGTAATGTAATGAAGTATTATTTCTACTGCATATCTATATGTATGGTTATATCTATAATTTTTTGAATTCTTATTTATATCCCAATCAGCATGCCTTGGTAACGGAGTGACTAGGGTTTTATGTTAGTGAAAAAGAGTTTCATCTTAGGGGTTGGACATCTGGACGAGTTGGGTCAACCCTAGATGACTTATAGCACCTGAGGGAAGTCAGTAAGTTCTTAAGTTGTTGACTCCATTTCTTAAGGTTATTTAGGAGGTTGATTCTTATCATAGTGACCCTCATCTCACGTTTATCCAAGGAAAACTCATAAAAGTTAGGAAAATAAGGGAGGTGGGGAATACCTTCTTTGCAATTTAATAGTGCATTATATTCTTTCATACTCAATCAAACACATTAAAAAATATTGGATTTAATACCTTACTATTCTTCTAGATTTCTTGTCTTGTTTGCGGAGTTTTAGTATAACTATTACAGATTAAATGCCAAACATCATATTCAAGGAATATTATATTCATCTCTTCTTTCTAATCCTGATAATTAGCATCCTTAAGTACAATCATACCTTTATTTTCCATATTTACTAGCTTGTCTTGATCTACTACAGATTGTTCCTAATGTATGAATACAAGTATTTCTACAACATCAAATGCACCATTTTCATTGCTTTATGGATTTGAACTCTTCCTTTGTGTTTTCTTCTTCTTGTGATTCCTACTCATTGTCCCTGATCCACTCTCAAGCAATCAAGCCTTACAAGAGAGGCCTACTTTGATACCAATTGTTAAGAAAAATACTAAGAGGTGGGTGAATTAGTATTTTTAACTCACTTTCACTTCTAATTTCACATTCATAATTTTGTACAATATTGTTATTCAGAAAACTCGTTTGTGTACATGATTTCAGTGAATTATATCGGCGTATATCTAGATTACTAATTTTTCATAATTTCCATCAATTATTCAACTTGACCATTTCATCATTATTTCTTTATTCATACATTATGAAATAACTATGAGTAGTAAAAAGCAGATAAATCATCAAAACATAAGAAACACATCAACAAATATAGACACCAGGATTTTAGGTGGAAACTCAATGTGGGAGAAAACCACCGTTGTTGTCGCATTTTTCTTTATTCTCTTATTATAATGAAAAATCATTACATCATGGTATTTTACTGGTGCTAACTCTTTCTAGTATGTAGGCACCCACATGGAAGAGGCTAAAACCTCCACTTGTTCTCTACTACTAATTGGGAGGGAGCAACAATCCCCTAATCTCATTTTTCAGCTCCTACTCGAAGGGGTCTCCTACTCCCTCATTAAACACTACAACCCTAAGAAATTTTTGGACCATGTTTCAGAATGTTTCATACTAGATCTAGTGGTAAATCAACCATCAAAACATGTAGGACACCTTTCACCAAATTTTCAAAGTTGACCCACAACAACAATAATACCAAATTGAATCACAGAATATGAATATAATCACTAAATCACCATTAAATACCAATCACCATTCAACTGAATAACTAAAGAAATTGAATCACTGAATATTGAACCAATCCCAAGTTACCAATCAAGCAACAGTTGATCAAATTAAGACCAAACAACCATTCATTGATTAATCACACTATATTTCATCTTAGAAACAAAGTGCAGTTATTGTAAACCCTGATCAAATTAACTTTAGAATATATGCATAATTGTTCTTAAGCAAACCCACATATATATGTGCTTCTTATGCACAAAACCTACATACATATCTCAGCTCACCAAATACTAAATACTAACAAATTGAATCATTATACCACTAAACCAACCACTAAATCACTACATACAAGTATTGAACGAATCGAAGATCATTGAATCAATTAATAAATACAAATACTGAATCACTGCAACCAAATCATTGAAAAATCAATCACTAATTAATATACTAGGGCATAGATGAATCAATCCAATCAACATTTCCATATAGAGACCATCATGATTAAGACATCATTGAGAAACACCAACAAATAATATAGAATTCATCAATTGTCATCACCAAGCAGAAATTATAAACCCTGGAATATATACATGATTGTAGTAAAGTAAACTAACATCTATACGTGATTCTCATGCATGGGAGCTTCGTACCGGTCTTAAATCATTAAATTCCAAAACTTATTCTTTGTCAAACTCTCTGCATAAAACACAGTTTGTGAATACATATTGCAATAAATTCATCAAGATGCTAAAGCCATTCAAACCCTCTCTTTAACGAGTTCATCAAGATGCCAAATGACAAGCCAACAAATTCTCATCAACCATCAATATAATCATCAATCAGCAACAAAAAATTGTCATCTAAACCTTCTCATACATCACAATGACAACAATCAATCAGAACTAACAAGAAAAATTTAGTTTAATCAACCCACATTACTTTAGATAGTATATGTGACTATTATGAAGCATATCTGCAAATGTACTCGACATTACAGAAGAAAACCTGCATACATATATTAAATTACTAAATCAGATCTTCATTGCAGACACAACACATGTCAAACCTAGATATTTATGCACATATTTTCAAAAGCTTCAGCAAACATATTCAGATCATAGTTCCACCATAATCACAAATCATGCATTGTTAGCCACTTAAACATAAGTAAATCAATCAATCATATCCATACTCTTTCAATACCATTTTAGATCTCTCAGATCTAAGCCATCTCCTTTCTCCCTGGTGCACACTTGTTCCATATCAGATCACACATGAATAATCCATTAGATTTCACACATAGATCCTTAATCTCCTTCTCCTTATATAAAATGTTCCTTTGCCAATAACATAGGAAAATACCTTGGTAATGTTGTTAGTGATAGGATCAAATAGAAGTTGCCAGCACAATACTATGGGAAATTACCATGGTAATAACTTGGTTTCTTGTTTTCCATTGTTTTAATTATGTATGTGACTTTTGTTCACATAACCTATGTATGTACGTGAATTTTCTTCATCGGGGTCATGTGTATTTTTCAAGCTTCACATTTTGATCTTTTATTGAATTGAAACATGTAACAAGGCTACAAAAACAGTTTCTAATTTCTACAATACTTGTACCAATATTCTTGTCATGTGCACTAGTTCCATAATCAACATATTATAACCAAGTTGACATCAAGGAAATATTTGAAAGGAAGCTTTCCATCAAGGACAACACATTATCCATAATGAAAAATACACATATTATTATATTCAAGGACAAAGAAAGAGCATGAAAAGCAATTGGTTTCAGTTCTAGAATTGTTGAGGCAGTGCAAGGTTTATGTAAAGCATAGTATGTGTGGCTTATTTGAATCATAAATACATTATTTGGGGCATATTATCTCGAAGGAATGGATCCTAATTGATCCTGAAAAGATCAAGGCCATAATGGAGTGACCAGCAAATGAATGTGGATGAGGTTAGATCGTTCATGGGATTGGAAGGATATTACATGAGATTTATCATAAATTTCTCCAAGTCAATCCATCTCATCAAAACTTTGTATTTTCTTGGACTGCTCAATGTGTTGAAATATTTGAGCAATTAAAGAAGTTTCTCACCAACACACTAGTATTGTTGAAAATTATAGATCCTAATAATGATTTAGTGGTATGCACCGATCATTGCAAGGAAGGGCTCGGTGGAGTCTTAAGGCACAGAGGACAGGTAGTATTCTATGAGACCAAGAACTTAAATGACCATGAGTTGAATTACATAACCCATGATTTAGAGTTGGTTTCCATAATTCATGCTTTGAAAATGTGGAGCCATTACCTCCTTGGTAGAAAATTTACACTCATGACGGACCATAATAAACTCAAGTATTTATTTGGACAACCCAAGTTAAATGCTAGGCAAGAAAGATTGTTGGCCACACTTTGAATTTGACTTTGAAATAAAGTACATAAAAGGCAAAGAAAACAAGGTCGTTCATGCTTTGAGCAGAAGAATTCAAGTGAATCATTTCGAAGTCGTGAGCTCTTATAAAATAGACTTGGTAGAAAGGGTCAAAAGTGTTGGGAAACAAGATGAAAAATATTAACAAGTGAAAGAAAAATAGATGTAAGATGGTGAGCAAAAATAATATCACCTCGTTGAGGACAACCTAATCTAGTTTTAAAAATAATTTATGTGCCTAATACGAATGAAATAAAAGGATTGATAATGGAAAAGATTCCATAATAAGGCTTATTCAAGCCATCCATGGTGTCAAAAGACCCTTATAGCCATTAAAAAACACTAATATTGGTTGAATTTGAAGAAGGAAGTGGTTGATTTTGTGGCAAAATGCATTGAATTCCAGCAGGTAAAGGTCGAGTACAAACATCCAATAGGTTTTTGCAACTTATTCCCATCCTAGAATGGAAATGGGAGGTAATTTCTATTGATTTCATTATAGGATTTCCTAGAACATCTAAAGAGAATGATCCGATCATGGTAGATGATTGATAAATTAAGAAATGTAGCTCATATTGTACAATTATGTCCACTAACTCTAATATTGACATGGCACAAATATTCATAAAGGACATTGTGATGCTACAGGGTATTCCTGAGAAAATTGTGTCAAAATCAGATGATAGGTTCACTTCTAGGTTTTGGAAGGAACTCTTTTTAGCATCGGGAACAAAACTAGCATTTAATACATCACATCATTGACAAACAAATGGGAAAACAGAGAGGACTAACATAATATTTAAGGACATGTTAAGGATGTATGTGACACACCAACCAAAGAAGTGGGAACAATATCTTCCACTTGTGGAATTTGCATACAATAATGGATACCAAGAATCCATAAATATGAGCCCATTTGAGGTGTTGTATGGTGGGAGTTTTAACACTCCTATTAGCTAGATTGATCCAGTGAACAAGGTCCTTTTTGGACCTGATATATTCAAGGAAATGGAGCAACAAGTTCAGATCTTAAAACATAATTTGAGAGTGGCACATGATAGGTAGAAAAGCTACATAGATCATCATAGGGTGCACAAAGAATTCCAAGAGTGTAGGAGAATTTCTATCTGAGAATCAAATCGAAAAAGACAACCCTAAATTGTGGGACATGTGCCAATATGGAAACATGGTATTGTGGGAATTTTGAGATCCTTGAGAGGATTATACTAGTGGCCTAGAGGCTGGGGTTTCCTCCTTTAGCCAAAGCTGATGATGTTTTCCATGTTTCTTTTCTTAACATATATGTGTAGGATTCTAATCATGTGATTTCTTGGTCTATGCTATAGGTGGAATGAGAGGGAGAGTTCCAACTAGAGCCAATGTGCATTCTAAACATGAGGAGTCTCATTCTCTAGAATTGAGCCATAGCGCAAGCCTTAGTGCAACAAAGGAACATTGGTCGAGAGCAGGAAAATTGGGAAATAGATGATGCCATAAAAGGTAATTATCCTTTTGTGTTTCTAGTTTGTTAGGTCCCTATACTACTAGTGTAACCCATCATTATTATTAGTACAACCCCCTAATTATATTGTTGTGCCCATGTAATACCCATATTTTTATTATTGTGCCCCATATAAGCCCACTATTGTTATTGTTGTGCCCTTACATTATTATTGTTTGTCAGCTCCGGTTATATTATGACCCCTTAGACTCCTATATATAGAAAGGAGGTCTTGTCATTTGTATCATCCAATAATTGTTCATTTGTGTAATGTAAAGGAGTTTTCTCCCTCGAAGAGGTTTATTTCTAAGGCATTGATCTATCTTTTCTATCTTTTTGTGAGCTGGTTTCATAACATTTGGTATTAGAGCTTTGGATTCTATGGTTTCGCTGCTCCAAACAGGTCATCATGGAATTTTCCCTATAACTATTTCACTACGAAGTTTCCAAAGCTGAAAACAAAGCCCATTTGAGAAGAAATTAGTTTGAACCTTGGGTCGGATTTCAAATCTTTTCGCACTATATCTTTGGAGATATGATCTGAGGAAGTTAGGGTTTTTGCAAGCTCCAAAATTTCATCGCAAACAAGTCATTGTGGAATTGTCACTATAAATTGTTTTATATGAAGGTTTTGACTCTGAAATTAAAACCCATTTAATATGAAATCTTGGTGAATCTCAGGCCCGAATGTCAGATTTTTCTTCCCTATAGTTTCAGAGATACGGTCCAAGACATTAATGGTTTCTGCAAGCCCCAAAATTACATCCCAAACATGTGACCTTGGAAAAATCATCATAACTCTCTCTCTGAGCATGTGATTCAAATTTCGTAAAAAGTGACAGAAACAAGACGGACTATAGTCTGTTAGGTATCATTTTTAGAACCTAAGGTCGAAACAGGGACATGTGATACTTCGTACAAGTTTGCTCTACTGAACAAGTTTATAATCAGGTCATAGTGGAAGATTTGACATAACTCTTCCTTAGAGAATCAAATCCTGATCAGAATTACAGGGTTAGAAAGAGGACTGAGAGGGATACTGTAGGACATAATTTCAGATCTTGGAGATCCGCAATTTTAGAAATATAATAGATTCAATATCGAGGTCCTAAAAGTGCGAAAGAGAATGACTTGAATCAAGAAAAAAGAAACACCTAATAATCAAAATTGTATGGATTATTTGAAGAATGCGATCGAAGCTAAGATAAATAGTTTTATCTATTCCATGGAAGCTGATATGAGTGATATGAAAGAATATTTGAAGAAAGCATGGAATATTTGAAGAAAGACATGGAAGGTTTGAAGGAAGGTGGGACAAAGTTGCTGCAAGAGAGGCCTCCTAATGGCGAAAAGGTAGTAGAGGAAACTCATGATGAGAACACAAGTAATGTTAATCATGATTTCATAGAATCTAACATTGGATTGAAGACCCAACATATTCCAAAGGTAGATATGAGGAAGTTTGATGGAAAGGATCCTGTAACATGGATACTATAGATGGAGAAACATTTTTATCTACATAATGTGCAAAACACAAACGAAGGTACATATTGCATCTTTATATTAGAACCGAATCAATTTGTATGGTATAGAGGGATTTTTTCTTGTAGAAACTTGTCACCTAGTCAATTTTCATGGAGGAAATGATAGAACATTATGAGGATACAAAGAGAAACATCTTCTTTAGCCAAATGATAAATCTCAAACAAAAGGGTTCAATGGCAGAGCACATTGAGGAATTCCAAAAATTGAATATAAGGGTAAATGATATTCTAGAGAAGCATAGGATTGAAGTCTTCATAGGGACTTTAAATGATAACATCCAAGATGAGGTTCATCTTGGGAACTTGATTCATTGGAGAAGGCACACAAGTTGGCAAGAGAAATTGAAAGCAAAATTATGGCAACAAGGAAGCCACCCATTCATAACTATAAAGATAGAACTGTTGTTGCTCCTATCGTTTCACCACCTACAAGTTTGACACCAAAACAATTGGAAGAAAAAAGAGAAAGATGGCTTTGTTAAAAATGTGATAGAAAATACACTAAAAGTCATAAGTGTGCTGAGAAGAAATTAATTTACATAGATGGGCAAGAGGAGAAAGATAAGGAACAAGAAACATCAAAAGAAGAGGATATACACCAAGAACCAATCGCAAAGAAAGATGAAATGAATCTAACCATATCTTGTAATACATTGACAGGAATTACCACTCCTCAAACTCTCAAGATAGAAGGGTATAACAAGAAGAAAAAGGTAATAGTGTCAATTGATTCGGGTAGTACCCATAATTTTATTCATTGTAAGATAGCCAAGGGATTGAATTGCTTCCTATATCCAATACCAGAGTGCCAAGTGATGGTTGCAAGTGGAGGAACCATAAATTTCACTGGAAAGTGCCATAATATCAATCTATCCATGGGAGAATATGTATTGAATAGCCCAATTCTTTCCATTCCGATGGGTGGTGTTGATGTTGTACTAGGAGTCCAATTGCTACAATCCTTAGGTAAAACAACTTTTAATTTTCAAGAACATTTCATAAAATTTTCTTTGGAAGGAAAGGAAGTTGAATTAAGGGGTATCACAGGGAAACAGGGAAAGATAATTAGCTCTAACGAAATGATAAATCTTCTAAATAAAGAACAACGAGGCATACTTGCACAATTATGTTTGCTAGAGGTTCCAACATCGAAATCATCTATTGCTCTAGACCTCCAAAAAGTCTTGGACAATCATTCCAAGGTATTTGACACTCCCAAAGGCCTCCCACCTATTCGTGATCATGACAATGCTATTCATTTGATTCCAGGAAGTGCTCCTCCAAACATCAGGCCTTACAAATATCGAGATGCCCAAAAGAGTGAAATTGAACATATGGTTGCAGAAATGCTAGAGGTTGCTAGAATTATACAACAAAATTCGATAAACAAAGCAAGGGATGAATAGAAGAATGACAAAGAATGGTGGGAACTCATTCAAAAATTTCAGAAGATCCCAGTTCAAAAAATATTTCCAAAACATGACAAGGAGGGAAAAATCATATTGGAACCTGAAGCAGCCACAAAACCGAGAAATTGATAGCTACAAATCGATCAATTTCAGAGTATCTCATGAAGTGGAAGAACTTACCCTCTGAAGATTCCACATGGAAGGTTGATAAATTTTTACAGAAACATCAAAAACTACTCAGGCATTGAGGACAACACTTTTTAAAGGAGAGGGGCATGTTAGGTCCCTATACTACTAGTGTAACACCTTATTATTATTAGTACAACCCCCTTATTATATTGTTGTGCCCATGTAGTACCCATAATTTTGTTATTGTGCCCCATATAAGCCCACTATTGTTATTGTTGTGCCCTTACATTATTATTGTTATGCGGTCTCTACTTATATTATGACCCCTTAGACTCTTATATATAGAAAGGAGGTATTGTCATTTGTATCATCCAAGAATTGTTCATTTGTGTACTGTAAAGGAGGTTTCCCCCTCGAAGAGGCACATAGTTAAGAAAATGTGTACATGATTATAAATATTATATAGAGTTGTGTGTATAAATATCCATAAAACAACATGAGTTTTCATTTTATTTGTGGTGTTGCATATGACAAAAATAAAACATAGGGTGGTGTTCCCTCAAGGGAGGGGGGGGGGGGGGGGGGGGGTATGTGATTGAGTCAAAGGGACACATATTTGAGAGGTGAGGAGGAGGGTTTATTGTTTGGGATGTTGATGCTTTCTTGTGTCGAAAAATATGACTTTTTTAGACATCCATTAAAGGTAGGTTGGTGAATGATTTTAATGGAATGGTTCTGAAATTAAAATGGGCTACAAAAAAGTTAGACAAGCCCATGTGCTTCAGAACTTGAACAAAGAAAGAGGACAGGAAAATTTATGGAGGACTATACTGTGCAAGGAAGAAAATATGAGGATGGGAACCGTTGCATAGAATGGAAGAAAAACATCAGAAGGGAGATTTTTTTTGGGAGGATTCTCTCGAATATTCATAGATGAAGAGAAGAAATTGAATAAAAATCCAATATTGAACAAGGAGAAAAGTAGGAAATTGCAACGAGAAGTGAAGAGAAATGAATGGGATTGGTCTTCTAGTTCCCTAGAGGCTATGGGTTGAGATACTAGTCTCTAGAGCCCTATAACAACTTGGGTTCCTGGGAGGTTATGAGTTGAGATAGAAATATTTGGAGCACTGTAACAACTTGGGTCCCCTAGAGGTCGTGGGTTGAGATAATAGTCCTTGGATCCTTGTACAACTTGGGAGGAGATCATTCCTTAAGTTAATACCTTCATAGGTCATTCCTAAAGGCTTGTGAATTTATGCTTTGGAGTTGCAGTGGATTTTGGACTTCTTGAGAAGGAGGTGAATCCTTGGAATTACTCTTGAAAGTGGAGGTGGTGAACTTCTAGATTCCCTAAGCATAGATTATTGTAGCAAGAAGCTGGTGAGATTGAGGAAAGAGTTCCTATAAAGTCCTTGTTCTAGTTAGAAGTTGGTGTTTTAATCCTTTGAGCAAGCAAGCCCCCACGGTCTCTGAAATCTAGGTTAAGAGTGAAATATACAAGTGAGCTTGGATACAACCGTCTATGGTTGGGTCGGGAGTCTTTTTCCCAAACTCGGTTTTCCTCCAAAATTTAAATATAAGTATCCTTCTATACTTATTTAATGTTAATGAAAGTATGTTGAATTTCTAGTTTGAAAATGCTATATATTTTTGCATTGCAATAGTTATATTAATTTAATGAGTGTGTGGCTACATATTTGTTTAGAAATGACACTTATTGTTGTGATAAAATCATGTATATAAAATATTGCATCTCTGAGATGAATGATGTTGTTAAATAGGTCAAGAAAGTGTGTGCTTCTGGACTGGGAATGAAATGTTGTGTGAAATTATTGTTAGTGTTGTTTATAACATATAATAAGCAACAAAATGTGTAATGATTTACATGATAACAAGGGTTATGTTGTATATGTCCCTGAACCAGAATCTTGTTCACTAGTAAATGCTTAATTGTGCTACTAAATAAGACAAATGCAAATAACACATAGACATTATGACACACTACAAGCAATGGAACATTCCATGAGAGTATAGTTGAATACAAGAAGAATTGGGCTTAAAAATAATACTCTCCATTAATATACATGATTACATAAGAGACTTCCTAATTAGTAGGGTTTGTGCACACACATGTACATCTATTCACTTATTTACAAGCCTATGAATCTACAAAGTAGGCGTTTTTCTAATGTCGATGGATTTGTTCCTCTTTGATGCAAATTTAAGCCCCATGCTCTTTACTTAAGTGGCCTCTTGGCCTTGCATTATCAATATATTTCATTCTTCCTCTAGGGGTATGGTTGTTGATGATAGAATGTCAGTGGTATTAGCCAAATTCTCTATAGCTCTTCGATAATCTCACTAGTATTGTTGGATAAGCCATGGAAGCCCCTCCATAGCACCATGGAGTTTCTTGTCGGCTTGTTTCAAATTATGAAACCCTTGGCATGTGGCAGGAGAGGTGAAGCCATTTGAGTAATTCACTAGAGGTCCTAAGTTGAAGTGGCTACAGGAGTACCTACACCCACATGCCTGGAGTTTCCTAGTTCTAATACGGGAAATCTCTAAGGGCTAGGAAATGTTTGAAGTGGATTTCACCGAAGCTCAGGTTGGGTGGCACCATAAGTTATTTTAGTAAGACACCATGGTTGTAGCTGATTTTTGATGTGGTTCTTAATGATTGCATAACATCTATTGGAAATACTAAGAGGGGGGGTGAATCAATATTTCCTTTTCAACTATTGTTTTACCAGTTAAAAAATTTATATTCAGAACACAAGATGAACAACAAGAATAACTACTTTTATTAATATAATCTTTGTAGTAAAAATATATAATATATAAATGGTTGCAATCAATTTCGAAGCACCAACTTGGACTTTTGTACATCAATCCTTCTAGTTTTGAGGCACCAACCTCAAAGACACCAATCTTTCTAGTTTCTGAGGCACCAATCCCAAGGACACCAATCCTTCCAACTTTTGAGGCACCAACCCCAAGGACACCAATCCTTCCTACTTCTAAGGAACCAACACCAAGGGTTCCAACCCAATCTTGTCAAGGCATGTTTGATAGTAATGTTCTGCTCTCAGAACTCTTCATTACTAAGTTCTGTCTATTTATAGATTCACTGTAGTCTTCATGCTACAACATCAATGACAACCAGTCTTCTTACGAAGAAGTCTTTACAACTCTTCATACTGTTCACACAGAGTCTACAATAGCCTTCATGACCTCTAAAAATGTCTCCACACATCTTTAGTGAGTCTACTATTAGCCACACTAAGCTCTACATAAGAACCAACTTTCTATTCAAGCATCTGTTCTTACTGTCACAGTAAATGCTTCAGTATGACTGTTTCTCTGTTGACTACTTCTCCCTTCAAACATTGTCAGATAAAACTTTATTTTTTACATCCCAGAATTGTTCTACAGACTGCATTTTGTCCCTGATTAATTCTCTCACATGGTAACATGATTAGCAGAGAAGCTCACCCTTCGAATGCCTCTTGTCCTATTGGTCCTTCAACACTTTTCTGTTCTACTGGACCCTACGGCTGCCTCTGTTTCTTCCAGCTTTTTCAACAACACTTCCACTTTCCTTGTTCTCTGTTTTTGTATCTTCTTGATGCCTCTGACTATCGGTTTCCTCTTTCCGCTCGCTCTTCGGCTTCCTCCTCGGTCATTGTAGTTTCCTCTACCTTGCTTGATCCTTTAGCTTCCTTCCTTAATCCCTATAGTTTCCTCTACCTATTCATATTAGCCAATGCTTCATGGACACGTTAATATAGAAGAGAAGGCCGAATTACAAAGGAAATGATGTTTATTAAACCATATCAGAGAGGTCCCTTTTTTTCTTTAATAACGTTCATACACAGGACTTTACTGTTTAATGGAGAGACTGTACCAATCAGGAAGGCCCCACATGCCACGTCACCATCGCAATCGCAATCACCGTTGTTCAGGCCCATTGAACTATCAAAACCATTATTATAATCTTTTGGCCTAAAAACCTTGGGAATACAAATATTGAAACACAGGAATATATGAAACACCCGACTGAAATGCTTAAGGATAGACTTCAAAAGCATTACACCTGCATTTTTAACTGCATCGTATCCACTGTGTAATCGCAATCGACAGTCGTAGCTTCTGGAAGACCTGTATAAGTCCGATGGCCAATGGCCGATTCTCCTGTGGATGCGATATAGCATTAAGTCAAACTGTAATGTTGCATCGGGTCCACAACATATATCACAATCGGTTCTTTCAGGAGTGACATCCCTTTGTATATTGCGATATGTGAGTACCAATAGGCGGATGCGATATATCAATAGACCATTGCATAATGTCGCAGCGGGTCTGCATGCTTTATTGTGGCAAGGCTTAGAGCCTGAATATATGAAATACACTAAAAAACCATGCTTCGACACACTTAGCGGACTTCACCTATTTATACACCTGGATAGATATGTCTCATCAGGTCCACACATATATATCACTATCGGGGTTTCGAGTAGTGGCTCATAGTAGAACCCACCAATTACAACACCGCTGATATATATATATATATATATATATATATATATATATATATATATATATATATATATATATATATATATATATATATATATATATATATAGATATAGATATATATATATATTCCACTTCTGATAGTGTATTCTGATATATACATTATTTTTTCAGCCTTCGATAGTGTATATTGCATATATATATGCTTTCCGCCTCTCTTAACTCTTTTGACTATATATATGTATTCCACTGTACTTTGGCTCTTTGGCATATATTGCTCCCAATAGTCTTTATATGCCTTTATGTCTTCCGCTCTTCCTCTATGCTCCTCTGATCGGTCTTTTGATAGCTCTTATGTGGCATATATTACTCCCGATACTCCCGATATGCCTTCGATAGCTCCGCTTTTCTCCTCCGATAGCTCTATTTTCTCCTCCGATACCTCTATTTTTCTCCTCCGATAGCTCTATTTTGCTCCTCTGATATGCTCTGATTTTTATATTTTGCAATACTCCTCTTGTAGTTCCGATAGCTCTATTTTGCCTCCCCTGATATGTTAAATCCACTATTTTTGACTTATTCCTCTCGGTTCTTCTTAGGCATGTATTACATGCGATGCTCCTCTGATGGCTCCTCTTACTCCAATGTCTCTTCATGGATCTGCTCTGCTTCCCCTTCATGGATCATCTAGTATCTAGAATATTGCCATATTGACATCAATGACAACCTAGGTGAACAATCCCCCCCTTTGTTATTAATGGCAATATTCTTCTTCTCTCCCCATTTGACATCAATGGAAAACCAGTGCTCTGGGACTCCCCCTATCAAACTGCTTATGTTCTTTATGAATGATAGATCTTCATGGGTCTGTGACTCCCCCTGTCATAGTGCTCTTCCTTTTACTCAAGATAGAAGGATTGATGCTTTATCATCAATTAGCACATTATTCCCTCTTCATGTCTTAGAACTAATTTATCATGGCTTCAACAATGCTTAAATATACTCTACTTCAATGCATTCAACCAGATTGGAAATAGCCATACACCAAGTGTCCAAGTTCAAGTTTTTTATCCTTCAATCCATATTGTTGTCTCCGCAGTCAGAATTGAGAGGCCTTCATAGTGCGAATCAAGAGAAAATGCCACTGAAATTTTCTTTCTTGCCATATTTGTTTAGATCTGAGTTCCTTTGTGTTTTTGTGCTTCTCCTTAAGTCACTGCCATCCAGTATTCAACATCATTTCATTTGGATTAAATGGTGAGAGGTTGTGCCTCACTGTTGCTATATTTTCTAAGTGACCAGTATCAGCTTAAGTTATATTTGGTAGTATGACATTCTCCTTTCTATGAGCCATCTTTTCCTTGTGTTCTTATATATATCTCAGCAAGTTATTTTCGCTAGCGGATTTAGATATCCAATATGTGATTGTCTTTTAAATTCATTTTGCTGATTTGCACCTTCTTGCAATGCTTTAGTTTTGTTATATGCTGCTAGCTTCTCTTACTTCAAACTCCACTCCAAGTGTATCTGTTTTTTTGAAGGTTGCCTTTATTTCTGTCCATAATTTACCTGTTCTCACATTAAATCCCTGAGTCAAGACATTTAACAATAGTAATATCAACACCATAGTCATTTTCCCTATTTATCTAGCATTAGATGACCTTCTTTGTTGATCCAAATACTACTTAGTGATTAAATGGAAAGCATCTTTAACAACAGTCCAAAGAATGGTTACAGGATCATGTTCTTCAATGGAGTACTCCTGAGAAATGATCTTTATCAAAGAATGATTGTTAATATAGCTCAACAAGGATTTCATAGGGACCCTTTCACTAATGGCTTCTGTAATAATGTTCAAGAATCACAGGCTCCCCCTAACTGTATGCATCATCTCCTTTGGTAGAGTCTTCCCATCAAATGCTTAGATTGTCAAAATTCAGGCCAATGACATGTGTTGTTGGCTAGAGAGTTCAAGGTACTTTTGGATTGTATTTGCTTCCTTCTCCATACTTGTGTAACTTTATTCTTTTGCATGGTTCTAGCTTGTGTAAGAGCCCAAGTTACAATCATGTGCCATAGGACCAATCTTATGACACTTGAACAATTCTACATTGTTTGTGAATAAGAATTCATGACTTCTTCCTGAAAAAATGTTTCTTGGAGATTGTTGGGGACCATAATTTCTATCTTTATGAGATGGTTGAGGACCATAACATTTATCTTTATGATATGCCATACAATCTTTTGCCATGTGACGAAAGTTTGTACAAGAATAACAATAACCAAAAAATGAACTTTGGTACCTGGGAGATGGGGATTTCCTTAATGTACTTCTGAAGCCTTTCTACCTTGAGATCCTTTGATAATAACCATTGCCACTCGCATATTTGACATCATTTACATTTCTTCTTGGAGTAGGATTTCTTCTTGGAGCAAGATTTCTTCTATTGTAGCCTTGATTTTTCTCCTTGCCTTTGATGGAACTGGGAGCATCACCATTTCTTTCTGGCTTCTTCACATCCCTTTTGTTTGAAGCATTATCATTCTTGTTTGAGGATTCACCTGCATACCTCAAACATGATTTATGAAATGGACTTCTTTGATAGTTGAGCATGTCATCCAAGGCTTGAGAGCCCTTCAAGATTTTGTTCATCCCTTCAACCTTTTTTTGAGGAAGACAATCTCTTCTTCCAATCTTTCACACTCATTATCCTTCTTCGCAAGTTGTTTCTTAGTGTCTTCCTTAATACAAGTAGCTTCATATACTTCTATTTTAAGGGAGATGAAATCTCACTTCATTTTGAAATTTCTTCATTTTTCTTTGCTAGACTACTTTCCATTTCTTCCTAGATCCTTGTAGCTTTACATGTTTCAGCCTTGAGAAGTTTGATGTTAGATTTCAATTTGAAGATTTCTTCATCCTTTGCTTTTAGTTGATAGTTCATGGTGTTTCTTTCCTTTCCCGATTCATCAACCTGTCCTTCTATGATTTCCAATGCTTCCATTGTCTTCTCAACTCCTTGTACTTGTTTCATTTCTTCTTCTAGTTGAGATTTGAGATAGGAGACCTCTACCTTGTAATGACCAATCTTTTCTTCAAGTTTGTTCAAGCTCTTGTGCCTTTGTTCAAGTTTACTTGACAAGGTATCTTCCCATTTCTCTACTTTATCCAATTGATTTGTCATGGATATGACTTCTTCATGATGCTTTCTTTTGTTTTAATGAAATTCTTTCTTAAGCTTAGCAAGCTCTTCATCCCTTTCTTGTACTTGAAGCTTGACAAGGTCAACTGTATCCCTTGTTTTATCTTGGTCACCAGCTAGTGATATCTTCTTAAGTTCCTCATTTTCCCTTTTCAAATTGTTAATCTCTTCTATGGCAGCCATAAGTTTAGCGAGGAGATCTTCTACAAAATCTTTTTCATTCTCTTCATCTTCTAGGTCTACTTTAGCCTTGATGTCATCATTCTCATTTTAAGCTTCTCTCATGGGTTCTGGATTTCCTTCTTGATTTCCATCATCTTCTGGACTGACACTCATGGTCAATTCTCCTTTTGAGTGAAGGTCATGAATTTTGTCCCATATACCCGTTGCTGATGAATATTTTCCTAGATTGTTCTTTATAGAATTAGGCAGCCCATTCAAGATTGCCTTCCTTGCTTTCGTATTGTACTCCTTGGATTCTTCATCCATCCCACTATCAACAATCACTGATTTATAGATTTCAATGCCTTCAGTCTGTACGAAATTCCTCATTCTTGTTCCCATATATTAAAGTTCCCATTAAACCATGGAGCCTCCTCAAATTTATTGTCTTCTATTTTAGTGGTAGAGCAAGGCACATCCTTAGGAGGATTGGAGAATTTCTTCCTTGACTTAGCCATTTGTGTTCTAAATATCAACCTTCAAGTTGTTATGCTTTGAATGAAGATACTGGCTCTAATACAAATTGTTGGAAATACTGGGGGGGGTGAATTAGTATTTCTTTTTCAACTATTGTTTTACCAATTAAAACATTTCTATTTAGAACACAATATGAAAAACAAGAATAAATGCTTTTATTAATATAATCTTTGTAGTAAAATAGATACAATATATAAATGGTAGAAATCAGTTGCCAAGCACCAACTTGGACTTCTGTGAGGCTCCAACCTCTAGAGCACCAACTCTATTTTTGTCAAGGCACTAACCCTGGACTTAGGAGCACCAACTCCCAAGACATCAATCCTTCCAGTTTTGAGGCACCAACCTCAAAGACACCAATCCTTCTAGTTTCTGAGGCACCAATCCCAAGGACACCAATCCTTCCAACTTCTAAGGCACCAACCCCAAGGACACCAATCCTTCCTACTTCTGAGGCACCAACACCAAGGGCTCCAACCCAGTATTGTCAAGGCATGTTTGATAGTAATGTTCTACTCTCAGAACTCTTCTTTACTGAATTCTATCTATTTAAAGCTTCATTGTAGTCTCCATGCTACAATAACAATGACAACTATTCTTGTTATGAACGAGTCTTTACAACTCTTCATACTGTCCACACACAGTCTTCAATAGCCTTCATGACCTCTGATCATGTCTTCACACAGCTTTAGTGAGTCTACTATTAGCTACACTAAGCTCTACATAAGAACCAACTTTATGCTCAAGCATCTATTCTTACTGTCACATTAAATGCTTCAGCATGACTGCTTCTCTACTGACTACTTATCCCTTCAAACAATGTCAGGTAAAACTTTATTTATTACATCCCAGAATTATTCTACAGACTACATTGTGTACTTGATGAATTCTTTCATAGGGTAACACTATTAGTAGAGAAGCTTGCCCTTCGAATGCCTCCTGTCTTGTTGGTCTTTCGACCCTTTTCTGTTCTCCTAGACCCTACGGCTGCCTCTGTTTCTTCCAGCTTTTTCAACAACACTTCCACTTTCCTTGCTCTCTATTTTTGTATCTTCTTGATGCCTCTGACCACTAGTTTCCTCTTTCCACTCGCTCTTCAGCTTCCTCCTTGGTTGCTATAGTTTCCTATACCTCACTTGATCCTTCATTCTCCCTCCTCGGTCGCTATAGTTTCCTTTGCCTATTTGGACTAGCCAATGCTTCACGGATATGTTAATACAAAAGAGAAGTTCGAATTACAAAAGAAATGACGTTTATTAAACCATATCAGAGAGGTCCCTTTTCTTCTTTAATAATGTTCATACATAGGACTTTACTATTTAATAGAGAGACTGTACCAATTAGGAAGGCCCCACATGCCTGTGACCATCATAATCGCAATCGACATCATTCACGCCCATTGAACTATCAGAACCGTTATTATAAGCTTTTGGCGTAAAAAACCCTGGGCAATACAAATATTGAAATATACAAGAATATATGAAAAACCCGACTATAAGGCTTAAGGGAAGACTTCAAAATCATTACACCCGCATCTATAACTGCATTGGGTCTGTTGTGTAATCGCAATCAGCAGTCGTAGCTTCCGCAAGTCCTGTATAAGTCCGATGTCTGATGGCTGATTCTCCTGCGGATGTGATATAGCATTAAGTCAAACTGTAATGTTTCATCGGGTCCACAACATATATCACAATCGACACTTTCAGGAGTGATGACCCTTTTTATATTGCGATATACGAGTACTGATAGGCGGATGCGATATATCAATAGACCATTACATAATGTCGCAACTGGTCTGCATGCTTTATTGTGGCAAGGCTTAGAGCCTGAATATATGAAATACACTAAAAAACCATGCTTTGACACGCTTAGTAGACTTCACCTGTTTATGCACCCAGATAGATATGTCTCGTTGGGTCCGCACGTATATATCATTGTTAGGGGTTTCGGGTAGTGGCTCATAGCAGAACCCGCCGATTACAATATTGTCGTTATATATATATTTGCTGCCTCCAAGAGTGTATTCCAATATATACATTATTTTTCTAGCCTCTTTTAACGTTTCTGCCTATATATATCTATTCTGCTCTGCTTTGGCTCTTTGGCATATATTGCTCCCGATAGTCCTGATATGCCTTTATGTCTTCCGCTCTTCCTCTATGCTCCTCTGATCGGTCTTCCGATAGTTCTTCTGTGGCATATATTACTCTTGATACTCCCGATATGCCTCTGATAGCTCTGTTTTGCTCCTTCGATAGCTCTATTTTCTCCTCCGATAGCTCTATTTTGCTCCTCCGATATGCTCTTCTTTTATATTCTACAATACTCCTCGTGTAGTTTTGATATCTCTATTTTTCCTCCTCTGATATGTTAACTCCTCTTTTGATGACTTCTTCCTCTCGATTCTTCTTGGGCATGTATTACATGTGATGCTCCTCTGATGGTTCCTCTTACTCCAATGTCTCTTCATGGATCTGCTCTGCTTCCCCTTCATGGATAATCTAGTATCTAGAATATTGCCATATTGACATCAATGATGACCTAGGTCAACACATCTGTGGAAGATTCATGGCCGAAACGACTAGTGGAAGATGCTTAATCAAGAGTTGATGTAAAATCTCATGATATTAATCTAAATCCAAATCAAATGCATCACTTAAGGATGGGAATATTTCCTATAGTTAGGCTATAAGAGGGTTGATACTTATCCTTATAGCATAGTTGACTAACCTTATCTATTAACCAGGCAAAACTATAATCATGGAGGCTTCGTATTAGCATGCCCAGTTCTCCCCTGTCGTGATTAGTTGAGGGGAAGGAAAAATGCCCCAGCATTAGGACCTCATAATTTTGTATTGCACAGTGAAACTATTTATCAGGATGATTTCAGCAGGGATGAGTTGGCTCACAAGCAAGCTTGGTGGACCTACCATTGGCTCAAGGTGGCGCCCACAAGATAGCGAGTCTGGAAGAATTAGTTTTCACAATAAAATGCCTTATAGGATGATGTCAGTTGAGAATCAAAGCTAGCCACATCAGGTCAGAGCTATGTTATTGGCTAGAGGTGGATCCCCTGACATGTCATCGCACTGCAGTGAAACTAGAGGTATGAGGGAGTGTGGTGGAGGAAAACACTAGGATATATCTAGCAAGATTACTTGTACTTGATAGTCATGCCATTACATGGAAGTTGAGTATGTGAGGTTGGGCCAGGAAGGCCTCCACATATGCTTGAGTGTTGTTTTATTGGTGTGGGAGAAGCCCACCTGCTAGGTAATCTTGGTGGTCCCCACCTGTAGGTGCAAGGTCACTGGCTAAGGAAAGTGTTGGGATAGAACATGTGGGGTGACATAAGTATGGCTACCCCACTATTAGTTAGAGAGTGGCCCCATTATCCATGCAAGCCCAATGAAAGGAGCCTAACATATAACCAAGGAGTGAATCGAAGAAAATGTTTTGGAGTGGCGTCACCTATGAAGACCCACCGAGGTTAATTAAAGATGAGTGGCATATAGAGTAACTACGATGGAGAACCTGGATGAAGTAAGAAAAATGGTGTGTAAATGTATAGAGTGGGCCAATCGAAGAATGGAATATGTCAGAGTGTGGAGCTCACCAGGCCACATAGGCCAAAATAACCTACTTATAATTCCATAAGATGTGTACCTAACAACATGTCGGGACTAGGGCATTAGGGTGATGTGACACTCTAGCATTGGAAGGACTGAAGGCATGGGCCCTACCTTGTGGAATGCATGTTTCGAGAGTCAACAATGAGTTTCTAGATCTAGAACCCACTTTTGACGGCTTCTTGGAGTTGATTTGGAATAAGGGATCAATCTCCAAAGATTGATGTGAGTTGTTGACCCCCTGATGGGTGGTATTCCCATCTCATTTCGAGGGTTGAGAGAGGGAAGTCCATTATAACCTACACGTACGTTAGTTCATCAATACCCTCATGCAATGAATGCACCATTGACACAAGTGGGGATCCACCTAAGACCTACATGAAGATTAAGAGGGAAGCAGATAATAAATCACCATGATTAAAAATCATCAGGATCGAGTAGACGAGATGACGTATCCAGTCAGACCCACCCGGGAGGCATAAGGAGAGTTAACGTAGTGCAGCAGAGAGTCGAACCTGACTAGGCCGAAGGTTGAGGGTCGGACCTGGAAAGGAGAAATGTGCACAATGAAAGGTTTCGACCCCAACTAACCTGTAAACCAAACTACCACGTAGACCAATGGTAGACTACCATTTGGGAGTCAAATGATGTGGCAAGGTTGATTCCTTAAGAGGGAGTACTTCTCAATCCAGAGGCTAGATTAAGAAAAAAATTTATATCACTAGATACATATCAATGAGACAAACAGAATGGCGATGGTTAATTTTAGTTTAGAGGAGTAGAGAAAAATTGAAATTTCTATACCCCATTTCCATAACAATACCTTGAAAATTGGGTTTGCATACTGACCACCTCCTACTTTGGATATTGGGTAAGGGGTGTTGTTAGATATTATATGGTGAAGATCATAAATAAATATAGATATGTTTATATATGTGTGCCATCCATATATATATATATATATATGATGGCACACACATATAAACATATGTATATTTCCTTACGACCTATATAAACGTTATGACTCAAGGTCGTGAATGGGTTAGCAACTAATGTGACATGACATAGCTTGAATTGTTCAATAGCTATTAGGTGGATTGTACTAGGGATTCCACATAGGTACCATGTGGGGACCACATAGGTGCCATGTGGAAGATAGGGTGGCATGTCATTTTTTAATAAGCCAACTTTAAATCATCATAACATTCAATCCGTAAGTCGGATTGGGACAAAATTTGTATCATCAAAATTATGTTGATGAGAAGAACATAAAACTATCATCCATTTGTAGTTTAGTGGAAGTTTAGATATATCAAAAAAATTTAGACTCCATCAACATAACTAAAGCTTGGGGATTGGGTTAACATAGTAACCACCTCCTTATAACCTATGTTTGGGGTGGGATTAGGATGAGATTTTTTACAATTTACAACAAGTAACTACAAAGGAGACATCATAGTTGGATTGAGGTGCATCGTCCACATGCAAGGAAGGAGGAAAAGGTCGTGCGACCATGGTAGCATGATACAGTGCAATCACTGCATCACAATGGTGAGGGATCTTGGGAAGTGATGTGAGTAATGTCCACATTGCATGAAAACGGAACAAGGATGGTTGGTATCTAATCCCTTGTTATGAGTCATGGTGATGTTTTCATCATTGGTTGGACAGGAGGGAACTGGTGCCTAAGGGTCATGAAGAAGGATTTTTTAGTTCTTCCAATAAGAGGAATTCATTGGTAGGGTCTCCCGATACATTGGATAAGTACCCTAGGAGAAGATGTGTTAGTGGGGTATTTCTTCTTAGATTTCCTCATATCATTTCGTAACATTTCCATTGATGTGTTTATGAGATTTGGTAGGTCGTTAGGTCATGAAACTTCCCTTGGGGTTCTGGGCATAACATGACATGTGAGCATTGTGCTTAACATAATTGATGTGGTAAGAGGTTACAAATACTAGATGGGTAAGGGCAGAGCCATGTTAGGTAGTGTATTCATTTCCATCACTTGATGTGAGACAAAATTAGACAAAGGGTATAGGAAAGGATTTTGAGTGATATCATATTGGAGAAAAGTGATACCAGTCATCACAGTACCAATGGATTCCTATGGTTGTTTATTGTTATGAATTTTTTCATGAGATGATTTGTTTTCTATGCATACAAGAGATGCAAAAGTGGACGGTAATATAGGGGGTCCTATGGATATGCACTGAGGGGGTAAGAGTGTTTGAAGATTCATGGGCCAACCTCGTTCAAGCAAGGGACAAATTCTTTATGTGAGCCTACAAAGGGTAACACGCTGGTAGGTGAGGAGCACATCCTCATTTCATAGTGCATCAACTGGTCTATAATATTGATTTTCTTATTATGGGAGAAAATCATGGTGTAAAAAACTAATCATGCAAGTTCCTTTATTGCATACATGTAACTTCATCTAAATAAGATGTTATAGTCAAAAGGTGAATCAAGGACTTCAATTTTAATGAGCACTATCTTGTTGGAATGTTCAACTAGGACACTCTAGAAGGGTCTTAGATGTGATGATGGGTGACCATTGTATGTATTCAAAGTAGTGGAAGAAATAGTGAGTTCAAGGGAACCTAGATTCTACCAAATCGATTTTGACATAATGCATGTGGATACCCACTCATCAATAATGCATTGGTGGATAGTGACATTTCAAATAGTCACTAGGATTTAGAATGCTACCAATGATGGTAGTCACAGGTCTACATTATCTAAGTGGAAGGTGATTAACCTTGAATGTGAAGGATTAATAGAGCCTAAAGTGGAAAGGAGAGATTTCTGCTGAGTTGGACAAGTTTAATGAAGCTCAAAAGATGACATCAAAAATGGTGACTTTCCAAGATCATTGAAAATGCTATAGTTGTAGGCTAGATTTATGTTATGTGATCCTTTTGTAATGGTCCTTTTACCATCTTAGAAACGGGTTCAATGCGTGGTTAATGGATTTTCAAAGGTGGTGTAGTTGTATTTTATATCATTGTTGTAGGGGTTGAGGGATTAGGTTCTGAGGGTGTCCCATAACCTTGATTACATGTTTGGAGTAGGAAATATATTCCTTACATGTATATGTCACTATTAGTGGGTTTAGTTGAACTTCCCCCTACCTAGTTTTGGTATTACAGAGGACCCACCTCATCCAATGTTGCCATATATTATTGATAGGGGAATGGGTTTTGAAACATGATGGGTTGTTAGTTGGATTTGGCTTTGTCCCTATACTCTCACATTTGTTTGAACTCTGGGAGTTCAGGACAATGGTGGGTATAGTGACCATATTCTCCCTAGATTGTAGAAGCTTAAATAGTTCGAAAAGCACAATTCTTGTTTCGTTTTTGCATGTTGTTGGTACCTTGGTTTGGATTTTGGTTTTGATTCAAGAAATTGCTCCAATATATGCATTTAGTTGTTTTTGGTTCCCCCCTTTCCGTTGGTTCCTTTCCCTATTTTTCATTTCCTTTCTTATTTTGGTTGGGTTGATTTTGCAGTATTGAGTTGTTCAATTGATTGTTTCTCCTAAGAAAAAAAGGTAGGACAAAATTCAGATCTCCATTATTCTAGGGTGCAGTGTGATTTTTTGGAGGGGTGGGAAAGGTAAGGTACATATTTTTTTGCGAGGGATTTACATGGGTAGTTTGGGAGGTAGATGTTCCATCTAATGTGCATATTGGGTATTGATTCCCATGCATGGGAGGGTTAGAAGAAGCTGGAGGAGGATTGGTTTAATACCAAAAGGAGAGGTTTTTTCCATTGTAAATGTATTATTAAAGTGGGAAAATGATGGAGGTTGAACATATGTGTTCCCTTGATATGGGAGTGGGTTCCTAGATTGAAACTAGGTGACATTCCTAAACAACCCATTAGAAACATTAGATTCCCCAAGTTTTTCTTCAATAAATATTGTAGGTAAGGAGAATATTGTATGATAGAGTAGAGGTACCCTATTTATGTATAAATGAGCTCAAGCTCTTGAGCTTTGGCTATAAATTCTTCTTCAGTTTGTGGAATGGTGGTTCATACACCTTTTCCAATAATGGCAAAAAGAGATTTGGGGAAGAAATTTAAAAGAATGGCCAAGGTCACGTCCACCTTAGAATGACTATGGATTTTATGCCATTCATGGATATGGTCGATGATATGTGGGACGGTAGTTTGTAAACAATGATTCAATAATTCTATTTATGTGTCATGACAAACTAGAAGCTAGAAAAAGGTGAGGAAATATTTGGTGAAATATTCAAAGGTACAATGTGTTCTCGAACTTTTGCTCACATGCCACTTCATTGTAGGTTTAGTGAAGGTATGCTAAGAAGGTATCAGTTTGACTAAGTAATAAATGATGCTATTGGAGAAACACAATAATTCAAAATACATGACATGATTAGATGGATCTTCTCCCTATTTACCTCTAACTTTTTGGATATTGGATGGTAATTTGGTTAGCATGGCCAGCCATAAGCCCATACTCTATGGGATCATTTGTCACCTTCAAGAAATCCAAGAGATTCAATGGAACTACAAATGGATGGTCTACATGGTCTTGGACATTGTTGTGTAACCCTGTTGAGATGTACTAAGGTTACTTTGAGAGGAAGCAGTTCTTAACAAAGTGGCACCAATCATGGATGAGCTTAACAAAGTATAAGGGATATATATTCTCAAAGTAGAAGGTCAAGTAGGGGATGGTTCAGGACTAGACACTCCTCCTACTAATGGTAGGAGGATTTGAAGGCACCTAGAGTGGCGCGGAACTATGGGGTCCGCCATGGTGCCCTAGTAGGTATGTAAAGGTATTGCGAGGGGTATTTTAGAAAATGAAATTATCCACACACATAAGACAAATCAAAAAAATAAAAGGTTAATTTTTCATTTAAGAATTCCTAATTTGTGAAATACTCCAACAAGAAATTTTGGCATGAGATTTTGCATATGAAAAAATTGTAAAAACCTAATTCCCTTCCACTCAATTAGTAATTAGGCCTTTAGATGGTTTTTACGATAGTGGGGTCTCAAGCAACTAGATGAAATACCAACCAAGGTATGGATGGAGGGTTATAATGAGGGGATTGGGGCCACGTATTGAAGAAATTAGTGAGGCTTCCAACATCCACTTGAAATCGACTCTAGGTGAAAGTCCTCTTGTACCTACCACCTATTGGTAAAGATTCCCTAGATTTTGGCCACTAAGATACCTTCGTCTAGTGGGGGTGAGAGATTCTTAGCTTCTGGTTGTCAACACTAGATTCAAATCCCCTACCAAGAATCGAGGTATTTAAGGAGGCCTGTGACGGTCCATAATATATGCTTTTCCTCTTCCCAGGTCTCTTCTAGCCATTGGCTTTTTACCACTAGGTTGAGGAGGATTCTAGGCTTCCTAACAAGGAAATTGCAATGTTTCAATGTGAAATAACTAGGGAAGGTTGGATATTTTGCTACTTGCCTGGTCCTAACTTAAACTATCAATTATTTTGTGACCCTTGTGGAGAAATTAGATGAGGTCAAGTTAAGGTTTCTTTTAAGAAGGCTTAATTTCACTTAGGGTGTGCAAAATTTCAATAAACCAAGTACAAATTTCTAATTCCTTGCAGGATTTCCAAATGGCCCAAAAGGGAATGACATACTCTTTGTCAAAGTTTAGATGAACTTAGTGTGTGGAGTGATGTGTGTGAAAGGTGTGAACAATGCACATACAATTTCTATTTGCAACAAATATGGATATCATGTGCTTCATTATAATGTTCCCCTAATTAAACTATGTATGTTGTACCTTGCAAAAAAGGAAATGAAGTGCATTTAATGGGATGATTACCACTTGTAATTAAAATGTAACACAATTACCAATCAAACAGGAATTGTACCGAGTTCTCTTTTTAGAGGTAGCAAAAGATCATCTGATTTTGAGAAGTGTTGATTCATAATACAACTTTTTGTTTTAGCATATTTTTCACATTTTAAATTTTCTTATCTATCAAGTATAAACATTATTTTTAAAATGTTAGTGAATTTCATGTTGATTTCAAAAAGCGTTGAAGCAACATCGACCCTTTTTCCGGGGGGCTTACATTTGACACTTTAAATTTTATAATGTTTTAAGTGTGGATAATTATTTTTTAAATTTAACAATTTTCGTAGTCGTTTCCTTCTTCTTCCCTGAGATATTTATTTTCGTGTTTTTTAGGTTTGCGTTTTTTGGGTTTTCTTTTCAATTTTTTTGTAATGAAATCTTTGGTTTTTGGCATAGTTAAAAAAAAATCGTCAATATTTTAAAGTTAGAATTTTATATATTTATTTATCATTAATTAATATTTCAAAGAACATCAATTAATTGTGACTAAAAAAGAAATAATTTTAAACATTTGATAAAAAAATATACATTAATTTTGAATAGAGATATAATATATAAAAAAAATGTGCATTTTGAGACTTTTTGCTGAAAATAACATGTCAAATAAATGATTTTTATGGGAAAGTTTTATAAAAAAAAAAGTAAAAAAAAAGAAGCATTTTATTATGAATTTTATGTAAAAAAATAATAATAATCACATTTTTTTTAAACAACGATTCACATAAGAACTAAAGTGAAAATTAGATAATACAAATATTAAACATATAAAAACAATAAATGAATACTTATTCTTCTCATAAACTCTCAAAGTGAAAACATTACAAGTATACGAAATGAATAATTCTCAAAATTGAGCTTCACTTGGAAGCATAGCTTAACTTTAATCAACAATATTTTATAATCCATGCTCATATCTTTCTAAAGTTTCATTATTGTCCTATTCCATAGTATTTTGTGCTTCAGTTGGTCATTTTCCTCTTCTGATGGATCTTTGATGTATGCAAATCTCCCAAAGTATCCCTTTCCAATCATTCCCTCTAACAGTTGTTGAGGTTCCTTTGTCTTTCTTAACACACGTGATTCATTACAATCCCCTTTCCTCAAAATAACTTCTTGAATTACATCTATAAGAAATTGAATAGAATTATTTGTTGAATAAGATTGTATTGTAGTGAGTATTTTTCAATGGGTATGCATTTATTTCATTTCTGTAGGAAACATGGTAGTGTTGTAGCTGATGATCAAATACAAAATAAATAATTAATTAAATTAGTATAAACACATAAAAATTAAAAAAAAAAAGAATGAAATTCAATTTTATATAATAAAACTCTGAATATGAGAATAAAATCAAAATCCAATCTCCTTCATTTGAACATAAATCTATAAGATAGTTAATGAATGTCTATGGATTTTGATAAATGTTAACAATCTCTCATTTTGAATCTTTATCCTCATATGTTAGTTTTCTTTCAACAAAATAATGAACTAGTACTTGGCTATGACTCTTCCCATATACTACATTCAGAAGAATAGGCATATAGCTATCCTCTTTTGTCCAATACTCAACATGAATGAACTCATAATCACTAATAATTGGTTGATCTCCACAGCCAATAATATTTTATTTTTTTCCTATAACATAAAATAGTAAAAGTTCAATTAAATTATATATAAATATTTTTTTAACATTAATCAATAATACAATTTCAATTTCTAACAATGTAAGCTACATCTTTGAGTTTTCTTTTCCTTTGAAGATTGATAATAGCATTGCAAATTGTGTGTCCGAATAAAATGTCAGAAATATCCAAAGTGGTGTTGTTGTGACTTCTTGAAATCCCATAACCACTTTTTTAAAATATTGATGACTATAAGGATCAAAATCATATCTAATGTTTGGGAAATTGAAACCATCAGGAATATCTACAAAAACTAGGGAATATTCTCATTTAGGAATGATATTTTCAATGTCTTCACAATCACCTTGTATTATTTGATATTAGACAATGTTAAGCCCATTCTAAATGTAATGATTAAGATGAGTGTCAAGTTCAACATTCTTAAGAAATTTCTTTCTCAGTCTTTCCAACTTCACTTTTTCAATAAAGGTTTTTAAACTATATGTTACTCCATCTACATCCTTCTTTGACATCTTTAATGAAATGAAAAAATATAAGTAGTTTAAATATGAATAAAATGAATGTATAAATCAACATACCTTTTTGAATGAAATATAAAAATATTTTAATGTTGTTGTAGAAATTGAATCTGGGTAGTTGCATACAACATCATCTCAACTCTCTTCATTCAACATTTTAGCCATATATTCTTGTATTTTCATTTAAACCTTATGGCTGAATAAATAAAGTAAAATATGTTAATATAATGATATGTATAACAAATACTAATAACAATAATATGTTATATTTAAAAGCAAATTATAATCCAAAACTAAGCAAAGATAATTCAACAAACCTACTTTTGAAATTCCTATCACATTTCGTCCAACAGTAATTCACCTGACTTCCCACGAGATAATATGGATTTGAAAAGTCCAAGGTGTGATAGTCATATCATCAAAAATATTCTTGATTTCGAGGCCTATCTTACAATTGGTACATATTAAGCGTTTAGAATTTTTAACTTTCTTATTTTTTAGGCCAATATTCTCCCATATGTTGCAAATATCATCAATCAATTCCCATATATCCCTAGTTTTAAATGCCAATTGGATAATGTTATCAATACCTATGAATACATTTGAGCTTAATTTTCCACCTTTTTGTTGAAGCCTCGAAAATCGGGTCGATAACAAGGGGGATACCCGCCCGGTCCGAACCTTGGTTGGTAGCTCCTTATCCGTTTGGTATAGCGGGTCTGACTGGGGATAATGGGACCGGTTTCCCAATCTATGAGTGTGTGTGTGTAGAATTTGATGTTGCTGATCTAACAGTTCCTATTTAATATATTCTAATTCAAACTTTAATCTAATTCTATGCTATTGTAATCTAATAAACAACACATCTAAATCTATACTAACCCGGGATGTAATTCTTCTATTATGCAATCTAAAGAGATTTCAAATAACAACTGGTAATAAAGATCATTCAACGATTATAAGAAAGGAAATCAATAAAGATGAACCACTTTGCATAAAAAGTTAGATGAAACAGCTGTGAAAAACATATCGCATAATGAGCTATTCATACATTAGGCATAAATAAATAGCTATCACCGTACAAAACTGCCAAATGATAACTCAAGCATTCATGCAATAATACATAAACAACTAAAAACTGTATATCACTTTAACATATAAGCAGAAATGGTCAAGAGATAAAAGTACCATTTATGACTAGTCCTACTCATAAGCTTCAAGCGACAATGATTTATCTCTCCTTGCTCTAACATCCACTAAGAGTACAGAAGTGCAACATCAGTAGCAGATATCAAATGCAAACATCAACAAATCTTGATCCATTCATTCACCAAAACCTCCTCTGAGCGTGCAAAAGTGCATGTTCTGAGGACAAGTTTTTGATCAATTTCTGGACCCTTCTCTAAATTCATGAGAAGGGTTTAAATACTACTAACTAAATAACTTAATTACACAGATTCAGGATACAGTTTAAATGACCGCCCTTTTTCTAAGAAAAACTATTTCTAAAAATTAAATCTAAATTCTAACTATTTTTGCATTTACTCCTTAATGTTGCAAGCATTCAGTATTTGCCTGGGTAGAGTCGGCTGACTGTCTTTCGCTTTTGGTTGGGCTAAGCAAACAGAAATGGTAAGAGTTGGTACCATCTTTTTAGCAAAATCGATGATATACTCGAGAGTCATCCTCTGGCTATGTGGATTTACTGCGTATGCCCAGTAATAATCCAAGTTCAACTTGGTTAACCCTTGAATTGCTTTTGCCTTTTCTTTCAGCTTTATGTTTCCAGTTTGTTCTTTACCATTGCTTTCTTGCATTTTCTGGGCTTACAAGTTACTGATAAATTAGAGGATTTGCTTTTTGAGCAATTTTCTTAGCGATGCGCTAATCGTGCATCGGAAACTGCCTCCGTTCTTTGATCCGGGCCTTTATGATGCGTTTTTTGCCTTTAGCACCTTTTCCTTCGCTGGGTATAAGCTACAAAATTTGTAAAAATACTGCTTCCGTGAGCTTCTGACCTTGAGCGTTAAACCGCCTGTTGATATTAGCATTGTTCAATTACTCATTCAACCATGGTTGTGAATTAATGATCTGTGATGGATAGCTTAGCAGCGTTTTGTGAATCTGTGGCTCTGTTGCATGTGGGCATCTTTTCTTTGTCTTCAAATCATTGGAGCATTACCCTTTTTCTTCATAGCTTCCTGCACATTGCTTTGCATAACTTCCGTTTTTCGTTCCTGCAGTACACAAATGAGGAGAGAGTAATGATAATAAAAATTGACAGGAAAGCTTTTAAACTCTACGGATGTACAAAAACATGCCATCTGACGTAACCTGACTCTTCGAACAACACAAAACCGTCTTTCATTAACAACTGGCATATAATTCATTAATTATCATTAAAGCACGTATCCAGTTCTTGGTTCATGGAAAACTTTTTCTTGAATATTGAGCCAGGGAAATTTGTGATGGACTGTTCCTGCGATTCGCATCGCAACATCACAGCATCGCATTATCGCAATTTATTGTGTTGTGCTATCGGAAGGTCATTCGATCGCTCTATTGAAAAATTGTGGATCACAGTATCGCGAAATTGCAGATCGTTGTAATCGTTAAATTGTTATGTGTTTTTCATGCAACTTTGCGATATGTGATATGGCGATATCGCAAATCACATATCGACGATTTTTTAAGGTTTTTCAATGTGAGCGTTTCTTAATGCATGCGATATGATGGAGAAAATGTCGCAATCTCGCAGTTTATCATTTTTACTCATAAGGAAATGTCCTATCATTCTTTGTGCGATGCGATGTTTTCTTAAGGAGTAAAATACATGAGCCTTAATTGATTTTTAGAATTTTTCCTAAGGGTCCCCACTTACCTAGTGTTATTGCAAATACTAAATAAGGAGGGGGGTTGTTGGTGGCCACAACACTCTTGCATTGATTTTTTTGTCAATTTTATAACCTATTTCCATACAACATTTCTTAAAAAAGCTTAGAGAAACATTTGCCTTATTACCACCACATTTTTCTTCAAATTCACTATGAATAAATCTGACCCTTTGGATGAAAGTTAGCGACATTCTATACTCATTATTTGTATTATGATCCCATGACAATAAATTTGTTTCTATATATGTGTTACACTAAAAAATGTCACCTTGACTACTTACAGTTAGTATGGCTCCAATCAACAAGTCATGCTACCCTCTTAGGCAAGTCTCATGCCTCTGTTATCCATCTCAAACTCAAAGAAGAGAGAAAGTCTTGTAAAAATCATGTTTATCTCTGGGGTCGCAGGTTCTCTCTAGCCTTACCTGCGGGGACGCTGACCATGTTCACAAAATCCGCGTCCATAGACGCTCTGTATGTTAAGGGACAGGTGCGTCCCTCTGTAAAAGGCAAAATGCGCGAGTTTTATCTTGAAAAAGTTACTTGTGGTTACTTCTAGAACATTCTAGAGGTCGGTTTGATGAAATGGATGCGCCTCCAGTTGGTTCATGTATCTCTATTAAGGGGGAACTTATCCCATCAATAAGGGAGCTATCCCACCCATAGAGGGGGATGATCCCATTGATAGTGGACCTGAATAACCTCTTTACAGCACTATAAATGAAGGCATTGAGCCAGAAGGAGAAGAGGTTGGAGCTATACATTTTCTTTGGGTAAATGCTGCAGGATTTAGGTCTTCCATTAGAGCCTTTGTGAGGAGAGATTGTCTTCACTTGATTCTACTTGGGAGAGGGTGAGCTTTGTCAAAGTAGAGGAAAACCCTTGATGGACCCTGGGAGGAACTTGCACAACACCAAGGCCAGGTTGTAAGAGTTTCTTTGTTTCGTTATTAATACAAACTGGTTTATTTTTCTCAATAGCTTGTGTTAATGAGTTATTTCATGTGTTCCTTGGTCTGCATGTTGAATATATGTTTTATTATATGAAATGCAAGTGCTTGGTAATTGTTTGATTGTTTGTGGTTGCAGGAATTGACTTGAAGGAGGAGCTCATCCGGATCGTCAAGAACGGACTTCAACAACAGCGTTTTGGAATAAGGTAAGCCTAAACACTTGTAGTTTTCATGTTGTAAAAGGTGTATTTAGAGAAAGATCACTCCATTTTGTCTTGTTTGTCATTAGAATGTCTTAGACTTCTAGGAAGGTCAGTCGTGTCCGCACCCTTGACAGATTCCGTGTGACAAATTGGCGACTCCGCTGGGGAATCCATTAATGAGAGAGTCTTTTCCTTTATATGAACTTTGCTTTGAGAAAATCATTTTTATTTTCTGGTTTTTGACTGTGAGAATTAGTATTTGGGTGGCTTAGCTGTAGCTTTAGTTGGCTTTAGTTTTTCTTCTTTTTTCCAGAAAGACGCAGTCTCTGTGTGCTGCACAGTGCGTCCTTGGACGCGCTGTTGTCGACTGCACAGTGCGGGGCCGCACCTGTGACAACTGCTGGCCTGCGTCTTCCTGTAAAAGTTAAGAAAATTCCATTTTTGCCTTAAATTACTTTTAGATTTTGTTTTTCTTAGTGTTTTCTGCCCAGATCCTTTAGTACCCTGTCAAGAATTCTCACCTGAACTCGTTTTGTGAGCTTTGAGTGTTTTAGTGGTTTTCAACGAAGTTTAGACCTAGGGTTTGATTTTTGGAAAGGCTTTGTAGTGACTTTGAGCTTAGAAAGTTGTCCAGCCTTAGATATCTCTGGTTAGTCAACCTTCTTAGAAGTTGAGCCTGCCGTAAAGTCTCCTTGTTTGAGCAACTTGTCATTTGAGTTGTTTTGGGTCAAATTTCGAATTGCTTGTTTTTAAAGTATTGATTTCCATTTTCAAAAAGGACAAAAAGATTAGAATTTTGTTTTGACTAGTTTTTGGTTCTGCAATAAGCTAGTCCTTGATTTGATTGTGATCAAGTAAAACACCTTAGAAATAATCATTGTTAGTTTTGGCCTCGTTAAGATTGCTTAGAGTAAATTTGCCTTTAGTTTGCTTATGAGTGCATTTTCATAGATTTTAAGAGTTGTTAAGATTGATTTTTGGTTATATTAGATTTATTTGCTTTATTAAAAGAAAAATACAAAAACATCTTCTTAAAAGTCTTGTTTCAAGTAGCTTTTTGTTTTCAAAAGAAGAAAAGAGTTTTTTCGTGCATGTAAAGAGAAGTTATGTTTTTATGCTTGGAAAAGAAAAACGAATTGTTTCTTTGATTGTCTTCAATTAAGAAGTTGCTTTTATAAGGATTGCATTCTCTCAACTTTTTAGTTAAGCAATTCATCGAAAAAGTAAAGTAGTGGATAAATCATTTTAGGTGCATTTTGTAGTGGTTTCGAGTCGAGTCAACATACCACTAGTTTCACTTCCATCACCTTTTGACTTAAGAAACAACCTTAAAAGTAACGCTTAAATTAAAATCAATCTAGTAATCTTTATTTTTCTAGGGCTCTGAAGCACCAACATAGCTTAGGCTAGGGTCTTGGAGTAGGTGAGTACTTAACTCTCCAAGACTACAAAACCAAACAGATAGTCTATCTTGAGTAGAACAAATCCAATTGTTTCAGTTACATTCTGGGAAAGCTCCTCTTAAAGGAGAAACACGAGCTCGTGTCCGAACCAGTGAGGGGATCATTCCTCCCTCGTTGGGAACGACGCCAGGCAGTACGTATTACAAACGGTAAACCTCGGATTAACCATTGTCGAGGAGCCAGGGGTCACTTATCGGTAAACCTTGGATTGTTGTCAAGGAGCCGGTAAGGGGATTGGAGCTTGCTACTCTGCCCTTGCGTGCTGTCGGAGTTTAGACTGTTCCCCCAGGTGTAATTGTTGTGATTGGTAACCTTAGTGGCCATAATATCTAGGATTCTACCCAAGGTGACGGTGGAGGGAAGGTCCCACTGTACCTGGAGCAGACGTCGGTTATACTCACTTGGATTTTCTGGGGGGTTCGCTTCACTTCGAGACGGTTAAAGTGGAGGAACTTGGTCCAGTCTATTCATTAAGCAGGTTGCCGGGGTAACTGTTCCACCCACTATTTCTGTACTGAATCCTGCGAGGTTGGGCCTAATCACCAACTAGCGCTTTTGGTCCGGAAGACTACTGTTTGTGTGTGGTTTGACGCTCTAGATTATTTAGGCGTGTGCTTCAAATTTGATTGGTTCTTTAGAAGACTTTAGGTGGTTTGATTTGAAATTTTTTACTTTGATTTCGTGTGTTGTAGTTAAAATCTTTAATTGTGGCGGAATTACCGAGACAGTCCCGTAGACTTCGGGGCAGTCTCCTGAGATTGTTACCGGGATAGATTTGTTAAGAAAACTCCGTAAATCGCGGGGTGAATCTCCTGAAAACATTCCGGGTCATTTAGAAGGGTTAAAGGTCCTTGTAACTCCTCCTAGTGGCAGTAGAGTAGGTTCACCTGAAGAAGGAGAATCTTCTTTGGTAGTCCATCCAGATTACCAAAGATTAGAAACAGGTTACAATCCCGAAGCTGTTACAGTTTCCGAGCTTGCTGGTAGTTTTTCATCTGCCAGTGAAACAGGCGAAGAACCTGAAATTTCAGAACCTGTTACTCCAACTCCTAGTGTTCCTGATTCACCAAGAATAGAAAGAATTATCACCGAAAATCTTCCTGTTGGATTAATTGCTATAGAAGAACTTGTTCCAGAGGAAGAAATAGGCGTTTCTGATTCTGAAGATCTAATTACCCTTGATCTAAGGGAGCGTGAATCCATCTTTTACAGTCCTCCTAGAAGTGAATCTTGGTACCTTGCATTAACCAATTTTTTAGACAACTCAGTAGGTTTTTCTACACCTCGTACTCCGGTTCCACCTAGAGGAATTCATTCTCCTGTAAATATGTCTGGTCAGTCGTCTGTGTTTTCACAAAGTCCTGAATCATTTTTACATGGCGGTCCTTCTGTTCCTACTGGGTATCAGTCACTTTCTGGTACCTTTGCGGGAGCATCTCCTCAACCTGTTGATCATGGGTTATTAGTTGGAAACAGTGGTAATGTACCATTGAGTATAGGTGAAGTTTATATGATGTCAGGTTCAACTCCCATTAACCAACCTCAAGGTGGCCAATTACCGCCTGGGGGGCAACCTTCGTTAATGCCTGGGGGGCAACCTCAAGGTACTTCATTTGTGACTGGGGGGCAACCTCAAGGGTATCAACCCCAAGGGTATCAACCCCAGCCTCAATATGTACCCCAAAGTCAACCTCAGTATCAGTATCAACCTCAAGGATGGCAACCTCAAGGATGGCAACCCCAAGGGTATCAACCCCAAGGGTATCAACCTCAAGGATACCAACCTCAAGGTCAAGGTCAACCCCAGTATTCGTATTTACCTCAAGGTTATCAACCTACGGGTCAATACCCTGGTCAAGGTTATCAACCACCTCAAGGGCAATCATATGGGACTACACCTTACAGTTATCAACCCTATCCTCAATACGGCTATGGATCTCAGTATCCTCAACCTGTTACGAGTCAATACCCTGGAATGTTAACATGGGATCCGTCACAGGGTCAACAGATGTCGCAACCAAGTATACAGTCGGTACCTCAAGCAGGACAACCTGCAGTTCCTGGTCCACCCCAGCAACCGCAACCTGTCCAGTCAAGTGTTCAGACCCCTGTAACTTCTGTAGTTACTCAGCCGCCAATTGCACCGAGTACTCCACCTCACACGGCTGCAGCAACTACCGCTTCATCTACCATGCTTACATCTGGAGTATCGGCAGCTCCGGTTTCTACTGTCCCTGTAACCGCTCCTCAGACATCTGTACCGTTGTCTGGACCCACGGTTCAAACCACAGTCCAGATGCCTGCAGGTCAACCTGGTACAAGTACGGTTGTTACTACTCAACCTCAATTTGTTCAACCTCCGTACCAGGGACAGTATCAACCTGGTCAAGCTGCCCAACAACCGGTTTACCAGTATCAACCGTATCCTGGGTACAATTATCAACCACCTCAACAACCCCAGTACGGTCCGGTTAATCCTGGTTTTCCAGGAGGATATAATATCCCCAATGCGAATCCTGTTCCTAGTTATCCTGGATATCCTCCTCCTGGGGCTGGTATTGTGACTCAGAGTTTCAGAGATCCTAACCGGCAGTTACCATTTATTGCGACTTTAGATTTACCCGACTTGACGCGCCTAACGAACGATCCAATTCAATATCTTCCGTTCTGGCCGCCAATGCCAAATAAGTTGCCCAGCGATATACCCAAGTTCGAAGGTAAGTCTGGAGAGGATCCGTCTAATCACGTGATGACTTACCACCTCTGGTGTGCATCAAATTCCATCTCAGATGATTCTATCCGCTTACGTCTTTTCCAGCGTACACTCATTGGTCTCGCAGCCAAGTGGTACATTGAGTTGCCACGGGCTTCTTTTTACAACTTTAGCCAGTTAGCTACTTCATTCTTAACTCATTTTCAGTTACCAGTCAGATACGATAATGGTACGGAATTATTAACTTCGCTAAAACAATCGACATCCACGTACATTTCTGATCACATCCATGAGTGGAGACGTCGAAGGAGATTAGTGAAAGTTTTTATCCCGGACCAAATTTTAGCTGAATGGTTTGTAAAATCATTATTACCAAGAATTACTGAAGATGTAGCTAAGGCCGGCGTAGTTACTGAGGAGCAAGTCATTGCTCAGGCACAATACCTTGACTTAGTTTACACTCAGTCGGGTACGTTACACGAGAAAATTCCGGATCTTCCAAAGTCAAACCAAATCGCTGCTGCTCCTTCGGGATCTCATGCCGCTGATGGTATGATCGGTATCGTGACTACGAAGAGTAAGAAGAAGTCTTCCAAGACCTCCAATACTCCAATTATCACTTTGCCTGATTCTCCGACAGGAGAGTCTTCTCCTCCTGAACTTACCGCCGACATTCACGCTGTAGAGTCATCTACGGCCAAATCCAAAAACGGTGGAAAGAAGAAAGGAAAGAAGAAGGCTAAAGCAGACAAGGCTCCAAAGGAGAAAACGGAAAAGTCGGAAACCAATGACGAAAAGCGCAAACCTCGTTATCCTTGTCTCATTTGTGAAGAAGATCATTTTACGAGAGACTGCCCTCATCGGGCCGAGGTAGTGAAAATAGTTAAAGGTTCTCCGACTCCTGCTGTGTTAAAGAATCCATTTCCCGAGCAGGAAAATAAGATGATAGGTTCTTCTTCGAATGCCAGTGAAGAACCCATTTTGATGATGTCTCATGTCAGGATTGCGACTCGATCGCAAGATTATGGTAGTAAGGCTCCTGTTGATGGTAAAGAAGCAGAATCTTCTAACTCTAACCCATCAACCTCAGCTCCTGGTTCCGATCCACTACAGATCGAAAAACCTAACCCAGACTTAGTGATTAAGCCGCCCGCCAAGGGTGTACTTCGAAGGTCTGCTTTCAATCCACATGCGAGAGCAGCCCAGAATTACAACATTGTTGAAGACTTAGCTGTTTCACCTTCAGCAATGTCGGCACTCGAAGTGCTGCAATCATGTCCAGCGCAACGAAAATTGCTTTTGTCGGCTATTGGAGCTGTCGATGTTCAGGACCCGAACCTAATGATCTTTGATCTAGAAAGTAGTACACCGCGTCTCCCCCATCAAATGGCTTTCCAAATTCCAGTGATAGTCAAAAACAGGCCTATTCATCGGACTGTGATTGATGAGGGAGCTTCTACGTGTATTATGTCGATTCAATGTTGGAGATCGCTTGGTTCTCCTTCGTTGAACCAATCCCCCACCATCCTTAAGGCCTTTGATGGCCGTGGGTTCCGTCCGTTTGGTATTCTACAAGAATTGCCTATAGGGGTCGAAGGTAAAACCGTTAGTCTGGATGTGGAAGTGGTTGATGCCCCTCTAGACTACAACCTTCTTTTGGGTCGAAGTTGGTCATATGCTATGACAGCGGTCGTTTCATCGGTCTTCAGAGTCATTAAGTTTCCACATAACGGTAAGATCGTGACTATTGATCAGCTGACATACTTTTCATCCGACCCAACCTCTTTAGAAACTATCCAGCATGTTGGTAAAACGACAATCCCTTATAGGGACATTGGTGTAGGTTTAGTTAAGGATTCCGGTTTACTGGGAACTTTTCCTCTCCCTCCACTCAATGCAGACCCTTCGTTCGCAACAATTCATATGATCACGTCAGAAAACATTATTTATGATGATCCTTGGTATGTTCCCTCTGACTCTGAGCTAGACTCACTCGGTGATGTTATGCCGTTGAGTCCGTATGAGATTGCTTATGAAGCTCTTATGTCTTTTACCGACTTTCATTCAACCGACCAAATGAATGTGGTCAGTGAAGAGTCACTTTTCACCTCACCCTTAGAACGGATAACGTTTCCCGAAGAAGTGTCATCTGACGAACAACTTCGCGAAATCCTAAGTGTAGATGATCTACCATGGGAAGATCTCCATCACAGATCTTCGTTTTTACCTAAGGATGATGCTTTGAAAATGATTTTTCATCTATCTTTACCGCTGAATATGTCAAAGACGCTCAGGATCCAACGAAACATTCTGATTCAGAGCTGAATTTAGGGAATATTTCTCGTACTATTCCCATTGATATTTCAGTGAAGCCCGGAATCAAGGAGAACATTCATATAGGTGCCGCATGTACTGACGAAGAAATTGAAACTTACAAGGCCCTATTCCAAGAATTCCGCGACGTGTTTGCCTGGTCCTACGAAGAAATGCCAGGAATCGATCCTGCCATTGTTGTTCATGAAATCAAAACCTACCCGGATGCTAAACCCATTCGGCAACGGTTGCGTCAGATTCACCCTCGAAAAGCAGCTGCAATCAAAGCCGAAGTCGAAAAGCTGTTGAAAGCAGGTTTCATTTATCCGATCCCGTTAACGGATTGGGTATCGAATATTGTTCCCGTCAATAAAAAACAAGGAACAATAAGAATCTGTATCGATTATAGGGATATCAATCGAGCTTGTCCAAAAGACAACTATCCTACGCCTTATATCGATCAAATTATTGATGATTGTGCCGGAAGTGAGATGTTTTCCTTCATGGATGGTTTCTCAGGGTATAATCAAATCAATATTCTACCTGCCGATCAACCAAAAACGGCATTCATTTGTCCATGGGGGACATTTGCTTATTGCAAATTACCTTTTGGCCTTAAGAATGCCGGTGCTACTTTTCAACGGGCCATGTCTTATGCATTTCATGACATCAAGCACATTGTGCAACCCTATCTCGATGATTTGCCTGCTCATTCTTTACACCGAGCTGATCACCTTGTCCATTTACGAGCAATCTTTATGAGGTGTAGGCATTATCGAATTCGGTTGAATCCCCACAAGTGTGTTTTCTGTATAGAAACAGGTCGATTGCTGGGATTTGTTGTTTCCAAAACCGGCATTCGCGTCGATCCCTCGAAAGTCGAGGCTATCATCCAATTGCCTCCTCCTTCGAGTTTGCGCCAACTCCAAAGTTTGCAAGGGAAAGCAAACTTTTTACGCCGATTCATCCCTAACTACGCCGAGGTCACTAAAGGTTTTACACGGTTGTTGAAACAGAACGTACAATTCTTTTGGGACGAGATTGCTCAACAATCTTTTGATGCACTGAAACACGCGTTGACCCATGCACCGTTATTGCATCCTCCCAACTACAACCAGGACTACTTCTTATACCTCGCAGCTTCGCATTCCACCATTGGAATGGTGTTAGTTCAAGAAGATGAATTCAAGGCAGAGCATGTGATATATTACCTTAGCAGAACCTTAAATCCAACTGAGTTAAAATATTCGCATGTGGAGAAATTGGCCCTGGCAGCCGTTCAAGCTGTCCAGCGTTTTCGTCACTACATTCTTCTCCGCAAAACTACTGTTATTTCGGATTGCAACCCTATGATTTATATCTTGACAAAACAACTGCTAGGGGGCAAGTACTCTAAATGGATTGTTATCCTGCAAGAGTTCGACTTGGAGTTTGAGAAGTCCAAGTCTAAGAAATCTTTAGTCTTCGCGGAATTGATGTGTGATTTCCCGAGTGCTGACACAGAGACTGTGGCAGAGGAGTCCATTGCGGACGAATCTTTGTTTCTTATTAGCACTGTAGATCCGTGGTATGGGGATATAATCATCTATCTCCAAACCCAAACCTTTCGGCCTGAAGCTTCCAAGGAAAACCGTCGAAAAATTCGGTTTCAATCCCAGCAATACAGAATTATTGGAGATACACTTTATCGCCTGGGGGCAGACTTAGTTTTTCGACGTTGTTTAACTCACGATGAGGCTGAGAGAGTTTTGAATGATTGTCACTCTGGAGCATGTGGCGGTCATATGTCTGGGTATGCCACAGCTCAGAAGGTGTTGCGCGCTGGCTATTTCTGGCCGTCTATGTTTAAAGATTGTATCCTTGCCGTCAGAAAATGCCACAACTGTCAAGTGTTTGATCGCAAGATGCGCGCTCCACCTGCTCCTCTCCACCCTATAATTGCCGCTGGTCCATTCGCCAAATGGGGCATTGACTTTATTACTTGTAACCCTCACTCGGCCGGGGGGCATGCGTATATCATCCTTGCGGTTGATTATTTTACTAAGTGGGCCGAGGCGATGCCTACATTCGACGCAAGCGGCAAGACAGCTGCACTTTTCGTATTCAATCATATCATAACTAGGTTTGGTGTCCCACAAGCAATCATTACGGACCATGGAAGCCATTTTCGAAATGTCATGATGACTGAACTTACAAGCCAGCTTGGTTTGCGCCACGATAGCTCTACACCTTATTATCCGCAAGCCAACGGTTTGGTTGAGTCAATCAACAAAGTTCTAGTCGTCATGATTCGACGGATCATTGGTATCCATCGAACGAATTGGCATAACATGTTATTTTCGGCGCTATGGGCATATCGAACTTCAGTGAAAAATTCAACAGGTTTCACCCCTTTTCAGCTAGTTTATGGCTTAGAAGCTGTGTTACCTATTGAGTGCGAAATCCCATCACTTCAAATGGCTGTCGAATTACTTCCAGCTACTTCCGAAGAGGAGAAACGGTTGTTATACTTAGCTAAATTAGATGAGACTCGACGTGACGCTACTTTAGCTATCGAGACTCACGCGAAACGAATGAAAGCTCAGTACGATAAAAATGTAACCCCTCGAAGTTTTTCGGAAGGAGACCTAGTACTATTATATGATCAAGCTAACGATAAGCTAGGTGCTGGAAAATTCGTTCCCATGTGGCATGGGCCCTACATTGTAAAGCGAAAGCTAGCAAAAGGGGCTTATGAGTTAGTTGATTTTGATGGGGACTCTTTGGGCAAACCCAGAAATGGACTTTACCTAAAGAGGTATTATGCTTAAAATGATGGATGGAGAAATTTTTAGATAGGTTAGATTTCCTTTCTAGCTAGCAAGTGTGTTAGTTTAGTCAGTGTGCTTAGCTTAGCAAGTGTGGTTTTTCGTCATTATTTTGGCTCATCTTGGTTTTACTCTTGATATTGTAGATGTCGACGCCTCTCCAAACATACATTGGATTTGCTGATGGTGCTTGTCGTAGTACACGGAATATCTCTTCCGCAGCTTGGGTTATCTATTCGCCCTCTGACGAGTTAGTTTCTATGCATGGGGTAAGCCTCGGTCAAACAACGAATAACATTGCAGAATACAGTGCAGTGGTTGAATTATTATCCGAATCTATTTCATTTGGAATTCGACGTTTGATAGTGAGGTTAGATTCTGAACTTGTTGTATTACAGCTTAATAGAGTTTATGCCATTAGAAATCCTGTGTTATTAAGGTTGTTTTTGAGAGTGCGTCTCTTGGAACGTGAATTTGATTACATTGAATATCAACATATTCCAAGGTCTTTGAATACATTAGCAGATGCAATTGCTTCTCAAGTGTTGGACAGACATTTATAATAATCATGCAAGTAAATTTAAAGACATTTCATCATACATGTTAAACAAGATAAGCCGATAATAGTGATATATAGATATAGATAGAAGTGTGTCCAAAAATATATACATCGTCTTCGATCATAGGTTTAACACACCTTATGATCGGCAAAATGATAGTGCAAAAAGTCAAAAATGTCACATGTGACTACAAAAGTGACTAGTCAATCACTGGTGGTGCTCTCTGTACGACACCACTGCGCGGGCTATCTTGCGCAGAAATCTCCTAAACGGTCCAGGGACTGCAACCACGAAGCGCTGAAGCCTCATTGGAATGTCATCCATAGTAGTCTCAGGTATATCTGCCGTGAGACGCTCTAGATCATGCTCCAAATCGGCTAGTACTTCTGCTGTCGCATCCTGTAAGGCCGGTGCCGGTGCAGCTGGATGTCGTCTGTCGTAAGGCCGGAGATTGGCTGGACGCTGTGGTCCAACATCTGCATTTTTAAAATTTTACTGTTACTTTGAGACGATATATATGAAAAATAAAAAATACATAATTAGAAAACTTGTGAAAATGAAAGTACCTCTGTCATCCCATTGTTCTCCCTGTGGAAGAACCATGTCCGGATCACCTCTGAAATCCATTCCGGCATATGGAAAGTCTTGTATCACAAAAAGCTGGCCCTCTAGCCAGTCGAAGTAACTGTCTGAGAATCGAACCACTGCAGCACCCTCGTCAGGATGCCGGGCCATCACCGCAACCCATCGAACAAGCTTTGGCTCCCGAGGACCCAAGTCATCAACAGTGAGTTGCTGAGGGATCAGCATAGGAACTCTCTCCAAGGCAAAGCTCACGACTAGAGGCCCATATCCAAAAGTCTTTAGTCGTCCGTTCTTTGCCTTGGTTAGTTGGCTCTTCATATGAGCCGACACAGCTTCGCACCAGTTGAAGATGGTGCCTTGGTAACAGTCAACTGCCATCCGCATTTGGGATCCGGAAGCAATGTGCAAGGCGGCCGCGCCACAAATCCTAGTGACCGTAAATGCAATAACTCTAAGTTCCGCCAGAGCGATGTGCTTTATCTCCACGCCCTTTTTATGGCGAGTCCCTGGTCTGCACCACTCCTCGCGGAGATCATCAAGGGATTGGCCACCCGGCCTGGTCCCCGCAAGGTTGAGTTGCTCACCTCTGTTTGGCAAGCCAGTGAGAAAGTATACATCCGAGGGCTCTATCTCGAGCTGGTGCCCTCCAATGTAAAAGCATTGATCTTGAACGTTCCATCGCTCAACTAGCCATTCCAAAAATCTTACCTGGCCCCTCATGCCCGGTATGGTCCAATATTTGTACAATCCACATGTTCTTAAGGCATCCAGAGAGGGTTGGTGGTTAATCGCAGCTTCATCGTCTTCTACGTGCTCTCTCTCTCTCCAGTCTAACATGTTTTGGGCCCTGCACATCAAAAGAGTCAATTAGAAATTAATTTGAGAAAATTTGGTGGTTTTTTGAGAGAGTTAGGGTTTTGAAATGCGCCCTTTGCGGAAGACGCACCCCGGCTTTTTAGCACAGGGCGTCCGGACGCAGCTCGCCTGAAGGCGGACTGCGTCCCCAGACCTTTTTCCCGTGTGAGAAAAAGTCGGGGGACGCGGCTCACCCGAAGGGCACCTGCGTCCGCCGAGGGGCGCATTTTGAACCCAAAACCCCCCCAAAAAATGAAACAGAGACCAAAAACAAAAAACTAAACGGATAAAAATGAAGAGTGGGATGTGTAAAATACCTCGGTGAAGCGGCGTTCGATTCCGACGGTCAGATTTTCCGCAGCAACCACGGGAAGTTTCTTGTCAAAAGCTCCTTTTTCAACCTCAACAGTGAAACGGTAAAAATGACATGGTAAAAGGTCTTTTTATAGGTTTTTTGGATGAATTAGTTCATTTTTTACCATGAAAAGATGTTTTCAAATGTATTTTTGCCTATTTTAAACAGGTATGAGTAATGTGTCGCTTTTGTGCAGGACAAAGGGATTTCAAGGGAAATTGTAATTTTTCACAAACAAAATTTCAGAGTCATCTTTTAAGCCCTTTTCTGACTCCTAAAACATGAAAAGATCGCCGAGTGTTTCTTTTTCACTCGTTAAAACGGAATTAAAAGACGGTCCCCTTTTAGCTCTTTTCTGACCGTAAAATCAGGAAAAGATTGCCGGGTTTTTGTCGTTTCAAACTCGATAAGGAAATAAAACGACGTGTCTTTGATCGCTTTTTACTTTTCAGGTCAACGATACTATTATGAAAGTACTCCTTGGTCGCAAGATCAAGCGGTTCCCCCAGGTATTATTTTATACTTTTTCGGGCTTGAGGGACACAAATATACGAAAAAGTTCAACGTGGAGTTTCCTTAAGTTTTTCAGACTCTCTAAAATTGAAAAACGCCGAGTTTCTCCTATACTGGGCTCGTTAAACTTTTACAGTAAAGGACCTGTTCAATTACAAACAGGAACGAACCACTCCTTCCTAGGGTTCGCATTTAAACTAGGTTGGACTCGTCCGAAGGATGAGCTTATAATCAAGCATATGTTATCCTCCTCAAGCTTGTTAAAAATAAAGAGGTACTTGCCAGAAATGGTGGGGGAAAAAAGAGAAGAATGAACCTATTTGTCACCTTTTGCCTCAGAAGAAACTTTATTACCGCTCTTGAACACGACACTTTTCATTCACCTGGGTTGGGAAATCTTTTACCTCACAGTTGACTAAATCACTTTGAAAATCTTTAACCGGGTTCAGGGATCAACTTTGAGTTATTCGTCACCAAACCATCTGTTGTGTCGTTATGTGTTCAAGAGGTCTGCAAGCAAAACTTTCATCTGCAAAATACTTGTCATCCATTGACCATCCCTGAGTCAGTCCTTACAGCAACATTTCTTCAACTTGAACAATGATTTCGTGTTGCAGGCTTGCCTGCAACGGGTCGCTTTCTATCGACATCGACACATTATCTAGAAAGATGACTTAGGAATCGACAGTACCTTGAAGTCTGCATGCATCAATGGCAGGTTTCTCGCCTTTGACGTCAGTTTACATCATTGACTTTCGATCAGAGGATTCCGTGAAGTGTTCGACATCAAAACATCTATTCACATTTCACGGGTTGTGCTTGGTACTTTGAGAACCATTGACATTACTGGTGGTTTCTCTCACGCTTGTTAACAGTTTACATCATTGACTGGTAATCAAGTGGTTTCTACCATGTTCGACATCGAATCATTTAATCACATGGCTAGAATCGTACCAATTCGGGAAGTAGAAGTGAAGACCCTGGATCTAGTTTCTACCATCCAGGCTGCGAGGAGTTTTGTATTCATTATCTATGTAGACTAATCATAAACAGATGGCTGCGTCCATACTGTGTCTACAAAAGTCTATAAAAATGATGTACTGCAAGATCATTCCTGTATCAGAATAGTTAGTCCATTAGTTAAAGTTTTGAATCTGAGTATGGGAATGCCTACCTCAGTGATGATATAATCTTATCCATGTATTTTGTGTTGAAAATTGCAGGTTCCAACCAGGCCATCCACAAGGCAATCCTTGAAATGATAAAGCGCTTCACCCTTCCTAGAATTACAAAACCCTATTCTATTCCAGGCTTCGCACTTTAGGGGGCAATCTGTTACACTAAAAAATGTCACCTTGACTACTTACAGTTAGTATGGCTCCAATCAACAAGTCATGCTACCCTCTTAGGCAAGTCTCATGCCTCTGTTATCCATCTCAAACTCAAAGAAGAGAGAAAGTCTTGTAAAAATCATGTTTATCTCTGGGGTCGCAGGTTCTCTCTAGCCTTACCTGCGGGGACGCTGACCATGTTCACAAAATCTGCGTCCATGGACGCTCTGTATGTTAAGGGACAGGTGCGTCCCTCTGTAAAAGGCAAAATGCGCGAGTTTTATCTTGAAAAAGTTACTTGTGGTTACTTCTAGAACATTCTAGAGGTCGGTTTGATGAAATGGATGCGCCTCCAGTTGGTTCATGTATCTCTATTAAGGGGGAACTTATCCCATCAATAAGGGAGCTATCCCACCCATAGAGGGGGATGATCCCATTGATAGTGGACCTGAATAACCTCTTTACAGCACTATAAATGAAGGCATTGAGCCAGAAGGAGAAGAGGTTGGAGCTATACATTTTCTTTGGGTAAATGCTGCAGGATTTAGGTCTTCCATTAGAGCCTTTGTGAGGAGAGATTGTCTTCACTTGATTCTACTTGGGAGAGGGTGAGCTTTGTCAAAGTAGAGGAAAACCCTTGATGGACCCTGGGAGGAACTTGCACAACACCAAGGCCAGGTTGTAAGAGTTTCTTTGTTTCGTTATTAATACAAACTGGTTTATTTTTCTCAATAGCTTGTGTTAATGAGTTATTTCATGTGTTCCTTGGTCTGCATGTTGAATATATGTTTTATTATATGAAATGCAAGTGCTTGGTAATTGTTTGATTGTTTGTGGTTGCAGGAATTGACTTGAAGGAGGAGCTCATCCGGATCGTCAAGAACGGACTTCAACAACAGCGTTTTGGAATAAGGTAAGCCTAAACACTTGTAGTTTTCATGTTGTAAAAGGTGTATTTAGAGAAAGATCACTCCATTTTGTCTTGTTTGTCATTAGAATGTCTTAGACTTCTAGGAAGGTCAGTCGTGTCCGCACCCTTGACAGATTCCGTGTGACAATATGTTAAACCATCATAGGCAATACATTTCATTGTTTCAAAATGAAAGTTATTAGGAAATTGCTCCATAGATTGTCATCTAGCCTCTGTGAAATGGTTCCCCCCAATTACATATTAGTTATATTCAAAACATCTTGACCTATGAAATTCCTCTTTGTTGGGAACATGAATTGGATCAACAATGACCACATAATCAACAATATGTGCATATGGATTCTACCTAATCAATGTTTTCAAATTATGAACATGTAGGTGGTGTGATTTTCTAATTTGATATTTAGATTGTCCTTCATTTAGATTATATAATTGGCTAACATTAAGTTGAAATGTATGGACACCATCAATTAAGTTTCTTTTTGTCAACTGAATTTGAATGGTTTTTTTTATTTTGTTTTAATAACATCATCATCTAAATTAGCACCTAGTGTTATGATTTCTGTGCTTCCTTTAGAGATTTCACTATGATCTTCACTGGTGCCCATGTTCTTTTCATAATGACCAACTTTTGTTTTCTTCCTCATATTAGTTAACATATTTTCTTCTAAATAAACAATATCTTCATCATAAAGTAGAAGAGAGAAATTCATGGACATTCTTCCTTTTTGTCTTTTATAACTTTTCTCCTTTTCAACAAAAATTCTAATCTCAATGTCACTAATGGAAACATATTCTTTAGATCCAGCTTCCACATCTTCAATACTAACATGTCTAGTTTTACTAGATTGATGCACTTTAGCCATTCTTTGTTGATCCCCTTTATGTCCTTTTGTAGTTTCATGAAGTATTATTTTTTTATTCTTTCTCCTATCTTTTTTTGTCTCTATGTGGAAACTATTGGTCAAATTCATAATATTTGGTTCTAGATAGTAAATTCTATCCATCATAATTAAAAGACTCTCAGCAAAATCCTATCAAATAAAATATAATATGTCAATAATAAATAAGTTATAAAAAATATAATGATACTTACAATAATGCATAGCACAAATCTCTTTTCCAAGGAAATAGGAATGGTTTACAACCTAGATAAGTCCTCCATGACTGCAGTAGGATGCTCCCAATATTAAACCAATTATGCTACTAAGATATTTCCATATAGAATGTTGGCTTTTGATGAAGGCATTAAATATATAGGGTTTCGTCTCAAACCCAACACTTATAAAATTGTAGATTAGACATGGTTAACAGCTAAGATAGAAAGAAGAATTAGCATTTGGCATCATTGTTGGATTTCTCGAGCTGAGCATCTTTTCCTTATCAAATGAGTTATGGAATCCACTCCTATGTATTGTATGTCACTAGCATGGATCACTAAACATATCTTATCCAGAATACAACAATTATGCTATTGGTTCCTCTGGCGTGGAAGTACAGAAGGCATACAATTCACATGGGTAAGGTGGGATCATCTTTCCCTGCCCAAAAAATTTGTTGGAAGGGGGATGAAGAATCTCAAATGTTTCTCAGAATCTCTAATAGCAAAATTGGGATGGAAAATACTTACCTCTTCTAGTATATGGTAAGAGGTGGTCACTCAGAAATATATCACTCCTCAGAACATTTTATATTAGATTAGGCAGCCCAATAGGAATAAAAAGGTGATTTCTACCATATGGCGATCTATATTGAATTCTATTTCATATATGTGATCAGGACTGGCTTGGAAAGTGGGATTGGGAGTCAAGGTACGCATCGGCTTGGATGGCTGGTCAAGTAGTGGGAACACTCATTTACTCTCACATGATCTCATTTGATTTATGGAGTCTACTGATATTAGGAATCTCAACCAAGTTGTGGATCTCGACAACATAACCATCTTTATTAAGGCTTGGAAATCTACAAAAGACCTTCAGATTCCAAGCACTTGGCATCATGAGTGGTCTGATTTCACCAATGCATTATCTGAAGATAACATTAGGATATATGATCAGGATGACAAACTTGCTTGGGTCATTTCCAGATCTGGCTCCTACTCTCCCAAGGATAGTTACTAGTATATATTCATTGACCACAAGCCGCAAAACCATGTATGTTGGTGGTTCTCACTCTGGAAATTAAACGCACCATAAAAAACTAAGATCATCATGTGGTTTTTACTTTGTAACAAGGCTCCCATGGGAGATAATTTTCAATGTCAGGCTTTTCACGGTCCCATTTTGTGCATTCTCTTTAAGAATGATTCTGAATCCATTGATAATATGTTTCTCCATTGCCCCTTAGTTATTGAACTATGCAACCAAGTATATCAATAATTGAATATCAATTTTTGGTGGTCAAGAGACTCACTCCAAGTCACTTGGGAAGCTTGGTGGAATCATGCACACCCATCCAAACTTCCCAATCTACCTCTTTTGGTTTTCTGGTGTATATGGGTAGGAAGTAATAAATATATCTTTCACAATTCTACTCGAAATTGGACTGTTTCCATCCCTCACATCATTTCCCTCTATAATTTGTTACCAGATGATGAGCCTTGGGAGAAGAATCGATATATTGAGGCCAAGACCATTGATAAATCTTACCCATGGGATTACTTCGATGGTTTGACATGGAAGAATGGTTGTGGCGGTGGTGTTGTCTTATATTTAAATGATGATAATTTTTATAAGATGAATATCAGATTAGGGAGAGGCACAAACAATTATTTTGAACTTAACAGTCTTCGACACCTTTTGACTTATGCCCTTGAGAAATAAATTTGTCATCTTAAGATATTTGGTCATTCTAAGATTGTCATTAACTAGTTTAATATGCAAGTTGAATGCCACATGCACACACTCAGCAATTTATTGGATGAATTTCTCTCATTAAAATCTCATTTTGACTATATCTTTGTTCAACATATCTATAGGCAAAGGAATCAGCTTTCCAACATCCTTTCTGAGGAAGTAGCGCAAAAACCTCATGGTTATTGGTTGATCTAGGAGCACATTGGACACTATTTTTATCTATTTTTTCAAAAGCCTTTTGTAGATCAACATGACCCTGACTTTTACAGACTGTCTCTAAACCTCTTCGGTGAACATAAGTTTCTTTTTGTATTGTTCATAGTCGTTACATATATTATGTTTTGTTTAAATACTCTGTAAGAATCTATGCTATAGTTTTGTACAAATCATGACAGGGTTTTTTAGTATGAGGTAGGGCCATCAGTTTTGGCATATTCTCTCAACATCTACAATATGTAATTTTCAATATTTCACATAATGAAAGTTACAATTTTTCCTTAGGGAAAAAATGCATAAAACATAAATATAAATAAACAAACTTACAATTTTATTTGCAATGTTGATTGTGATTTCTTTACACATACTTGGCGGTCTTGCAAGAACATAAAAAGCATATGTATTTGACACCAACCATATGTCTCATACTTTTCCCATCACCTCATAATTTCCACCATTATAAATCATACCACAATATAGATATATTTTTACAACTTCATGTAAATTATGTTTTATCTATCTCTTGTAGCCTTCTTCCGTTATGAAATAATCTTCAATGGATTTGAGTGGTTAGTTTCTTGAATTTTACCATGTGTCTCAGTTTAGTTTCATTCAACAACATTCAAAGAGGGTCCAACTACAACTTTAGATGATGTAATTGCTTCCCTTGTTCCAGAAACATTCAAATATACCTTCCTTGATGCCATTTTCCTAATAAAACAATGAATAGAGATATAGAAATTACAAAAAACTTATTTAAAAAAACAATTAAAATTAATTTTAAAATAAAAAATAAAAAAATAAAAAGACACAATTAAAATTTAATTTTAAAACATTATAAAAAACTAAAAATAAAATTAAAGCAAAGACATTTAAAAAAAAATAAAAAGGTTATACCCAGGTTAGCACTCTTATGGCCTTGAGGCCCCTTGGTCGGTGGGGGGACGATTCCCAGAATCGGCCCCTTATGTTCTAGGGGGATGCAGTGCTAAACGCATGCCGGACAATGGGAGCTCAGGGCACTAGGGCTCATTGGTAGTTGGCGAATCGATTCCAGAGTCGACCGCACCACCTACTAGGGGCCACTGGGTCGCAGGAGCTCGTGGCACTGTGACACCGCAATAAGCGGGGTGGTTGATTCTAGAGTTGACTGCCCCACCTACCAAGGGTCCAATGGACCATAGGAGAATGTGTCACTGCAACCCCCTAACAAGAAGAGTGATCAAATTTTGATTCTCTTAATCAACACCTCCGTCTTTTAGGGAGTCACAATGTCGTGGGCACCCAGTGGGTGAGCGCAAACATGACATTGTGCCCCCCTGGTAGGTTCAGGAATGATTCCATGAATCACCCCCCGCCTACGATAGTGTCGTAGTGTCACAGGTGCGCCTACCCATTGGGAACCCATGGCACTATGCCCTGCGTGTTCTTGGGAACCATGGGTGCAATATTTTACAATTTTCAAAATATTTTAATTTTTAAAGAAAAAATCTATTTTTTTTAATAAATGTAATTTTTTCCCCAAGGAATTTTTTATTTTTTGGTATCTCAAAGGAGCCTAGTAGTCTGTCTGACATGTAACTACTATTAAACTTTTGGGGGTTTCAAACGTGTTCTCCTTGCCATAAACTGAGTCTACCTTAATGATATTTCAACTTAGGTATGCCTTATTTCAATGATTTCATAAATTTTGAATTAATGAATTGAGTTGTCCCAACGAAAAAAAAAAGAGACAAATATGAACGCTGTTTTTCCATTTCAAATCCCTAAAAAATATGATTTTTCTTACCTTTTCTCCTAAAATTTCTATAAATATGAGTTATTTTTTCATGTTTTTCCCTATATAAATATTTAAATTTTGATAACTATATGTGCTTTCCCCCTTAAATATGATATTAAAAAAAACTTCAATAAAAAAATAGTAAAAAAATTAATTTTTAAGCATGAAAACAATAAAACAACATATTTTCCCCAAATTCCTCTATAAATGGCCAAAATATAAGGAAAATTAACCTTTGAAATGTGAAAATATCATGTTGAGTGTCTTCTCAATGACAATGTAGCTCCTCTGCAAACTCACTTGAATATTTAACGAATCCTCCAGAAAGCTTAACGTGACGTATAGAATAAAAGCAATGAAAGTTATTATATAGTAAAGATTGCTGGATTACTTAACATTTCTTGAATGTGGGATTAAAATTAAAATTAATAGAAAAAAAAATATACTTAATGTTATATGTTTATATTAACATATGTTGAATGTGGGATAAAACAATATATATATATCTATATATATATATATATATATATATATATATATATATATATATATATATATATATATATATATATATATATATATATATATATATATATATATATATATATATATATATATATATATATTAATATTATAAAGATGAACTTAATTATCTAGTTAATGTTAAACAATTGAAGTAAATGATTTACTTTATTTTCGAAGGAATGCGTTAAGGGAAAATCTATGTGAAATAATTGAATAGAAAGTAGGATAAAAATTTCCAAGACAATATTTTAGTAGAGTGGTTTGAAATAAAATTTAAAGGGAAATTTTGGAGGGAAATATTTCAAGCGAAAGTTTTGGAAGGTAAATTTTTGGCAAAATGTTTTGGGAAAAACTTTGGAGGAAATTTTTATTCTCTAAGCTATAAATTGTTTGTCGGATAGAGTGCATTTGTATCACTCAATATCTTCTGTGAAAAGTCATGGATCCATCTGATAGTGAAGTTTTTCTTTTTGTGACATCAACATCTTCCTCACATAACAACTCTATTCATATTGATGAATATAACAAAAATATTTTCACTATGAATGGAGAGACAAATTTTCCACTTAGTCCTAATCTTAAGGGTTATGAGAGCACCACTAAGGAAGGGTAGGATGAATAATTTCCTCTAAATAGTGAGTCAAATTTTCCACTTAGTCTTAATCCTAAGAATTATGAGAGCACCACTAATGAATAGGAGGATGAATAATTTCATCCAAATGATAATTTGAGAAGGACAGATGTGGATAATGAATTTTCTCTAAGTCAAGATTTCAAATGCACTCATAGTGATGCTGAATTTCCTCCAGATGAGGATTTCAAAATCAAAGATGAGGATGGTGAATGATTTCCTCCAAGCAGTGATTTGAAAGGAAAAATGATGATGATGAAATACCACCAAGCGAGAATTTCAAAAGCATGAATGAATATGGTGAAGAATTTCATCCAAGTTTGGATTTCGAAAACACATATGATGGTAGTGACGTATTTGTTGGAAGTGAGGGTGGTAATGAATGCTTTCCAAGAAATGATGGTGAAAATTTTCCTAACTATGTCCAAAATGATCATAGTGAGGATAATATTCCTCCTAATCATGATGAAAATTCCTATAGAGAGGATAATGAAAGGATGGATAATTTGCAAGAAAATATTGTATGTAGGAGTAGGAGTAGGCGTTTTCATATCAATCAAAGATATTCTAGTTATACAAGGGACAAAACAAAATATATCATGAGAAGAAGTTATATTAGTGATGTGATTTCAAGTGAATGTTGTCAAAATGATTGCTTGAAACAAATGGATTTCAAGTTTTCATTGGACAAAAGGAAGAGATATTTGTCAATGAATAAAAGCATACAAAATTCATATTTAGTGTGGTGTATCCAATCTACATTGGTAGGTTATTATTATCATATTGATAATTTATTACTTTGTAGAAAGGATTTCAAAATGTTTCATTCAACTGGTAATTTTTGTCGTTTAAGAATCCAAGAAAGATTGGAAAAATATCCCACATTTTATTCCAAAGTATGTCATAAAATAGAGATTGGGCCATTAGCAAATACTGCAATGTCACGGATGCAAAAGATTTTTTCAAAGCATGGAGAGTAAATTCCAAATAAATACACAATACATATTCGAAACAATTTCTCAATACGAGAAATCTAAAACTTATAGAAATAATATGCAGAAGGTGTTGAAGGAGATGGTAATTTTATTACATATTCATATTTTATGAGGATATGGAGGAACAAATTCAACAATGTCTATAATCCTAAGAAGACAAGGATGGAGGTTTTCAGTACATGTGCTTCTCATAAATAAAAAGGGACAAATGTCAAGGAGAAAAAAAAGGTATGTATTCATACCATTATTTTTTTCGAATTGGATAGTTATCAACTATGAGAATGTATTTATTAATAGGTTTATTTTATGTTATGTGAAAATTCCATTGTCAAAGAACCTCAAGAGCATCTTAATCAACAAACATGTGAAAGGAAAAAGTTTTATAAGCATCGAAATAAGTGTTATGATAATAAAAATAAATATTTGGGTTTAATAATTGATGGTATTGGCCAAAAGAAAAAACTTTTACCACGTTTTTTCCACACACCAAAAAATTTCTAAGAGGAAAATTTTATTTAGTTTCACTTGGTCGGTTGTATGGCCTTTAATGGAAAATAGTGGCCAAGGGTTTACTTCACAACCCCAAATATTTATAATTATGTGAATCTAAACATAACCATAATTCATTATGTGTTTTCTCATTAGTCTAGAAATCAACCTAAAGTTTTTCATCTACAATTAGGCAACACTAGTTTTGAAAAAAAAATCATATTGTTTTTGGATACCTAAACATGTTTATTGAATTGGGAATTTTTCAAGAGGTAAAGGTTGGTTTCCTTCTTGTTGGGCACACTCATGACCATATTCATCAAATGTTCATTCATTTTTCAGTAACATTAAGGATATAGGAATTCTGCCATCATTAATTGAATGTATTAAGAAATCATACATTCCAAAGCCTATTTTTCACGTTTTGGAAGAAACCATTGACATGCAAAGGTTTATTTTGGGATCGCATGGTGAGGAGAAATGCATTGAAAAACTCAATAACATTATCTTCCAACGTCAATTTGATATCAAAAAAATTGATGTGAAGACACTTATATGGGGAAAGAAGTATTCAACTATTGTGGAATGGGGGTCATCATCAGGTTTAGCATTTTTTAAGTTCATTCCAAATCATTCAATATTTGTATCAAATATATTGTTACTAAAATCATTTTTGAAATCCATAATGCATGAAGGCATAAGGGAGATATAAATTATTCTAAATTCTTGGAAGAAATAAAAAAATCTATTAGAGATACATATGAGTACTTTGGTGTTGTTGATTAAGTTTTGTGGGAGTCAATTTTCAATAATCAAAGTGATTATATTTCAAGACCAAGAAATGAAGATATACTTTTGAAGACTCCATTTATTTGGCCACAAAATATGCCATATGAACATGAGAAAAAAAACAATGTTGAACAACAACAATCTCAAGGTATTATTAATTCTTCACAGGTAGAGGAAATAAAATTGTATATTAGTTCTAAAAGATCTTGTGCATGACATGAAGACCTTTAGAAGGGTTTTGTGCAAGACGTTAAGGAGGGTTGCATGATCATATTTTTAGTAGATGGAAATCCATAGTACTATAAATTTTGTGTTGCTAAGGTTATCAAGGTCATTAAATAAAATAAAGATCTTAAAAATATTGAAGTGCATTGGTATGCCACATATATGCCCCCATTAAATGGTGTGTACAAGCCAAATATGGTAGTTGATAAAAAAAAATTGGTAGAAAGAGAAACATAAAGGGTACAAATATAAATTGTCACTGCACATAACTCTTAAATTGGAGGATGTTGACATACTTGTTTATGATTTGAATTTAATAAGGATAGGAACTCTTCCCTTTAGGATCATAGGGATACTAAAGAAACAATATTAATATGGGAGTTTTTTGAATGAAATCATAGATCTATAAGACTTTTGAAACTTCAAATGGTGGGGAAGCATGTTGACATAGATACTAGTTGATGAAAGAGAAGAAGATGGGTTATCTTCATCTGCATCCAGCCATTCATCTGAAGATGTTACAGATTCTTATGGTGTGCTAGAACCTATGATTGATTTTAAATAATTTCTTAAGACATGTTATGTAGATGATGTTTGCATGGTAACTTCAAATAAATAATTTGACTTCCATATGATCTTACATGATGTTATGAGTCATATCTATGCTTGTTGGATTATATGTTTTAATTATGAAGAATTCATTTGTTTAGAGTATCCACAATGCAATACTAACTAAGACAAATAATTTATGTTTCATTTAATCTACTTGTATAGATATTTTGATTAAAAGTAAAAAAAAATCATTATAAATTAAGGTTCAATTTTTAAATTATATAGTGATATTGCCATGATATTATTTATTGTTATCATTTGATATACCATACTAATAAAAAAGTGTTGCAATTTTAATGTCTCATTAAAAGGGGATAATTCATTTTGGTGGTTGATTTTTAGGTTTTTGTTGCAATCAGATCAATTGTCTTAGGCTAAGATTTGAAAAGAGCTATACTTTAAGAATTTAAAAAAAAAAAAAATTACCCTTTGTATATTGACTCTTTCATTTAAATGATCATTAGTCAAATAAATTTTCCATAATTCCATGAACAAAGTAAACTAGCAAATGGGGACTATAAACTCAAAACGAAAACTCTAGCAAAAAAAACTCCAAAAAATGTGAAAAACAACTTGAAAACTAAAAGTGTTGATGTTGGGATAACGTTTTTTTTGGGGTAAATTCTCAACATTTTTTAAAATGGCAGTAAAATCTAAAAAAAGACAAAAAACAATTGTGCAACAAATACCCTAAAAATGAAAAAGTGTTTATGATGGAACAATTTTTGTTGTTTGATAAATTTTCAACATTTTTTAATAATGACGTTAAAGATAAAACATCTTGACTCTAAAAAACCTTAAAATTGCAATGGTTTTCAAGTATGACATTAAAGATAAATATCACATCTTTGAAAAGCCTTAAAATTCAAAAAACATTAACATAACCATATATCAATATAACATGTTACCTTGAAGATTATTTTTTGGTCGCGGCTCTGCAACTAGGGTCTCAGTCAGACAAACTGCGCCATAGCACACAAGGACGGCTCTGTAGCCTGAGAGGGTCTGACCTCCAGCGCCTGACAACGAGCCTCAGGAATAAAGACGACGCACATGGAACCTCCACAGGGGGGGGCCTCGAAGCCCTCCCCTCAGTCAAACGATGCGCCGCCAGAGCACACGGGATCCCTAATATTTGGGTCGATCTACGTAGACAGGAATACCAAGAAGTCACTGCAACAGAACAAGTTGAAAGATAAAGCAAAACCGACTGACAAGAAGGATGCAAATCTAGAAGGAAAAGAAACGCCAGAGGAACAAATCAAGGTTACTTCATAAACCTGCAAGCCAATAGCAGAGGAAAGACCCAGGATAGAACTGCCCAGTGAGATAATCAAAGAGAGAATATAGTACATGACAGATCATGCACTCATAGGAAAGTTCATGGGAATGTGGCCAACCGAAAAAGCTTTGCACGGCTGGATCTCAGCAAAATGGAAACCCAAAGGTGACATCACTCTGCAGCTGGGACCGAAGGGTTTCTTTACTGTTATCTTTTTTTGCTTAGAAGATCATTTCAGAATCCTAACTCAAGGCCCATACTTCTTCAACTCAGCAGGCTTGTACCTAAGAGAATGGATAGCAAGATTCAATCCGGACAAGGAAGACCTTACCTGGGCCCTTGTCTGGATCAGAATGTACTCACTTCCCAAAGAATATTGGAATGAAGGAATACTCAAGAAAATTGGAAGCGGACTGGGGGAATACATAAAAGCAGCAGAAGAAACAAAGCAACGAAGATACACTTCATACGCCTGCATCTGCGTCTTCATACGACTAGACAAGGTGCTACCTGATACGGTAAGTTTCTCTCATGACGACTATGAATGGATTCAACCTCTAGATTATGAACATGTTCCGTTCAGATGTCGTAAATGCCATGCTCATGGGCATCTTTTTAGGGATTGTCCGCTAAATGTCATAGCCCCTACATCCAGCCCCTCTGACCCCTCTGATAAGTCAGCCCATGAAGGCTTTACCAAGGTTTATAACCGAACAAGAGCTCACAAAAAGCCTGCAACTGGGAAGAAACTGCATCAAAACTCTGCATCCACTCCTTCCACGAGTAACAGTTTTCAAATCCTGGCTCATACTTCAGAAGAACAACCCTCAAGCTCAAAGCCAAATGCGACTCTGCTATCCACCCCTGACATCAACAATCCTTCCAGCTCAACCCCTGTTTCTAGTAACCCAAAGGACAAAAAGGCCTCCCTCATGGATAACCAAAATGACAGTACAGAAAAAGAGATTGAAATGGAAGTAGATGGTACCTTGAACCATCTCATTTCCCCCGCAGAAACAACTGGAGAGAAAAGTCAATCGGAAATAATGGACGAAGATCCTGAAAATTTCGACATGGAAGGGCTAGACCTACTAGAGCTCAAGCAAGCATGCAAAAAGAAAAGCTATGATCAAATCCCAGAATTGCAACTCAACAAGCTAGAAATAGTTCTATCGAAGGTATATCAGCAGAAACAACTAGGCATCCAACCAAGCAGTACCTGGGATGGAAGCCTCCCCCCAAGAGATTTCAAAAAGAGAGGAAGAAGAACAGATCTCCAACGAACAATTGAAGTAGGAAAGATCTTGGTGGATTTAGGAAGGTATGCAAAATTGACGAAGTACTATAAACCCTTCATCAATAGTGAATCATGAAACTCACATCATGGAATTTAAGGGGGCTCAATAGCCCAGGGAAACTCAGAACTCTAAAAAACATGATAAAGATGGAGAAACCGCACGTGTTTTCTTCAAGAAACTAAATGCAATAGCAATACGCTAGGAAGCATCCTCTCCAGAGCTTGGCCGGGATGCCAATCAGTATCAGTAGATGCAGAAGGAGCATCAGGAGGATTAGCTATAGTATGGAACCCACAGATGATCGCTCTCCAGGATTTTCATGCCTCCCACAATATAATACAAGCTACCTTCCACATCATAGGTACTAATATTCACGGCAACCTTTCTAATGTCTACTTCCCACAGGAAGCTGCAAACAAAATTGCTTTACTCAATACAATAGAAGCACTGAGCTTAAGTAGAGCGCATCCTCTTTGGATCATCAGAGGGGATTTCAATATGATTACCAAGCTGGAGGAAAAACAGGGTGGGCGAAGTAGGCTGGATCAGGAAAATGTCTTCTTCAAAAACTTCATACAAAACAACTCACTCATCGACTTACAATTCTGCAATGGCATACATACGTGGAGCAATCACAGAGCTGGAAAGTATCAAATCGCCTCAAAGCTAGATAGATTCCTCATTTCAGATAATTCAGTTCATCTCGGCAGGGATATAGCAACTGCCATTCTCCCCTACTCAGGATCTGACCATTGGCCCATATCTCTCCAATGGCAAAGGCTAAGCAACACTATCAAGCGACCATTTCGCTTTGAGGAGTGTTGGCTCACACATCCTGCTTTCAAGGACTTCGTCAAAACAGCGTGGAGTAACTTCTGCCCTCCGGAAGGATCTAAAATGTTCCAATTTCAACAGAAACTCAAACATCTAAAAATCCAAATTAAGAAATGGAACCACGAGACATTTGGAAACATTTTCAAGGAACAACAAATTCTAAACAAGGAAATGGAAGATCTTCACCAACGAATCATAGACAAGGGACATACCAATTGGACCTTAGAACAGGAGCAACGCATAAATACTCAACTGGAGGAGAGGAGAAAGCAGGAGGAAATTCTATGGAGGAAAAAGTCCAGGATAAGATGGTTAAACGAGGGGGAAAGGAACACTAAATTCTTCCATAGAACTACTGTCCAAAGACGAATGCACAACAACATTTCCTTCATTCAGAATCAGGAAGGGACAAGAGTGGAAAAGCATGAAGAAATTGAGGAGGAATTCCTTCAACATTTCCAACAGGTGGTCAGCGAGCCTAAGGCAAACAGAAATCCAGCCATTGAAAAAATTATTTGAAAGATTCCAAAAATCATCACTGAGGAACATAATGAGCTCCTCCTTCGCCCCATCCTCCCTCAGGAGGTGGACAAAGCCATGCACCAGCTTAAAGAGGGCAAAGCCCCGGGACCCGATGGTTTTTCAACCACCTTCTATCACAAGTTTTGGGAGATGTTAAAAGACGAGGTTTGGCAAGTTGTGGAGGAATCCAGGGCACTGCACTAGCTCCTACCTACCCTCAACGCAACATTTATTGAACTCATTCCAAAGGAGGAGATATCTAACACACCGAACAAATTTTGCCCAATAGCACTATGCAACGTTATTTATAAAGTTATATCCAAGGTCGTTGCAAACATGCTAAAACCTCTTCTGCCTCTATTAATCTCACCGGAACAGTTCGGCTATGTAGAAGGGCGACAGATCCTCGATGGAATCATCCTCACGCATGAAGTTATCCATACCCTCAAACATCACAAACAGGCAGGTATGCTTTTGAAGCTCGATCTATCAAAAGCGTTTGATAAACTAAGTTGGACTTATATGAAAAAAATGTTAAATTCTTATGGTTTCTCACCCATGTGGGTGTGGTGGATTATGAGTCTCATATCTTCCTCCTTCTTCTCCATTCTTGTAAATGGCATCCCCTCAAAACCCTTCAGTCCCTCCAGAGGAATTCGGCAAGGCGACCCTCTTTCCCCATTCCTCTTTGTCTTAATGGCCGAAGGACTAGGAAGGCATATTAAATCTGCCCTTGCCTCCCATTAGCTCAAAGGCCTTTCCATCCATGGTACCCCAGCCATAACCCATCAGCAATTTGTTGATGATAATATGCTATTTGGATACCCCTCGGTTCAGGAAGCCTCCCTCTTCAAATCTCTTCTCAATGACTTCTCTGAAGCCTCAGGCACCAATGTTAACAATGCCAAATCTCATATCTACTTCTTTCACACAGCTCTTGTGGTGCAGCAGGCAATAGCTCGCATTCTGGGTTTCCCCATTGACTCTCTCCCCTCAAAATATCTTGGAGCCCCCCTCATTGACTCAGCCATCAAACATTCCACCTAGCGCACCTTAATTGAGAAGCTGGATTCTCGTTTAAATCTATGGACACATCTAACTCTTAACATTGCTAGCCAGGTGGTGCTCATAAAGGTTGTGCTTCAGGCTATGCCGCTCTATCTGTTTTCAATTCTTGCAGCGCCCAAATGGGTCATAAAAATAATAAAGGATCTTCAACGCAACTTCCTATGGGGGAGCACAGCTACCAATCGTAAATGGGCCCTGGTAAACCCTGGGCCTCAATCTGGACATCCAAATACACAAATCACAGGCCAGAAAAGGAGATTATAAGACTTATTCCCAATGCAAAAGGCTCCCTCATATGGAATGCGGCCAAGCAACATTACATGTTGATACAACACCACAACTTTTGGGAAGTCAGAAATGGCGAAACAACACGCTTCTGGACTGACGCCTGGAACCAAATGCCAAAGCTCAGTAGCTCTCTGCACCCTCTTCCACCTTACATTAGGGAGGAGCAACAACAATAAACAGTTAGACATCACTGGACCCAGGAGAATGAGCAAGGATACAGGCAATGGATCCAAAGTGATAGGATAATAAGGAATACGGATCGCCCCTTCAGGGAGAGTCTGGAAAAGGAGCTCCAAAATCGATGCATATGACATTCAGCAGACAAAGACATTCTAAGATGGGGATACCGGCCAAAAGGAACCTTCACAACTTCTGAAGCTTACAAATTAATCAACTCCAATCCGACTCCCCTTGATCTCCTCTAGGGAAAAATTTGGGATTCAGGCATCTGGCCGAAAGTTTCCCTTTTTCTTTGGCTGGTGGGACATCAGAAAATCCTAACATGGGATAGGCTAAGGAAAGGGAATTGTCATGGCCCCTCGATGTGTGTCAATTGTAGAACCCAGGAGGAAACCCTTCAGCATTTGTTTGACTCCTGTGCAATAGCCAATCAGTTATGGGAGAAGGTAAGCTTCAGATGTCAGAAAATATGTAGAGTGGCAGAGGACATCATAAATACTCTGCGTCTATGGCGAAAGAAACCTTTCAAGAGTGGAATTCTTAACCATATGTGGAAAATAATTCCAGGTTTGCTAGTTTGGGGGATTTGGAAAGAAAGGAACAAACGTATATTTAAAGATCAAAGCTCTTCTTTAGAGAATATATGGAGCAGATTCTGCACAAACCTCAAAGAAACACTGCTGATACATACTTGGACAAAGGAGGACCTTCCCTCACTCAACAATGAGCGAGCCATTTGGTAAAATTGGAATATGCAACTCCCTAATGCTTCTCTTAACAATGCCCCTAGAACCTTCAATTCACGCAAAGATTCTTGGACAGCTCCTCCAGAGCACACATTCAAGCTCAATTTTGATGGTGCCTCAAAGGGCAACTCTAGGAAGGCAGGCTATGGTGGAATATTCAGGAATCATGCAGGAAAGTCTCAACGTATTTAGTTTGGAAATATTGGTTGGGACACCAACAACTCGGCGGAAATGGAAGGCTTATGGCAAGGTCTCCTCTTAGCAAGAACACACAACTACTATTCTCTGGAGGTAGAGGGAGATTCTCTGCTCCTTATCAATATGGTCAAACAACTCCTCAATGGCTCTCATGCAAGCAAGATAGCAACGAGCTGGATACTGGAGGCCATATTAGAAGCTATAGAACTTGAGCTTCTTAACAACAAAGCAATAATCTTCAGTCACGTTAAGAGGGATGGCAACAAAGTCGCCGACATCCTAGCCAATGTGGGGGTAGATAGCAATCACGCCTTTCTCACAGGGTCATTAAACATAATTCCATGTTAGGATATTCCGACACATAGGATATCGTTAAGATCAACTTGGTCTAGTATAGAGTTAGGTTAGAGTTAGGTAAAGTGTGTTTCTTTACCGTTGTACATTTTGTAACTTACAATCCGACGATCATGATATGTAGTGATCCGACGGTTCACTCTCACCTCAGTATTACCGACACTTGATCCGTGGCTTGACACCCGATTGGTCCATGAGTTCTATTTAAAGCGCATGGAGGGTCATTGTTCGGGTAATCCGTGCATGAGAGAAGCTTATGTAAATTTTCATTCTTTGATTAATAAATTGCCTGTAGTACCCACGTTGGGAAAGGCCGTGGACTGTTTCCCTCCTTGCACTCTGAGGGTTTTAACCATGTCAAAAATACTGGTGTATTGATTTGAGATCTGGTTGTGAGCGGTGTCCTTTTGGTATTCTTTCTGTGGAACTTACCCTGTAAATTCCTACATGGTATCTTATAAACCATGTGAAGTCTATCCTTAAAAGGAAATTTGAAATGACAGACTTAGGACACTTACACTACTTTCTCGGTCTTCAAGTCTTGCAATCCAAGGAGGGTATTTCCCTTTCCCAGTCCAAGTATGCTTGTGATATTCTTCGTCATTTTCACATGGAAGACTGTAAGCCAGCCCCTTCTCCCTTTCAGTCTGGAGTCAAACTTTCAGTCTCTTGTACTTCTCCTGAAGTTGATGCTACCTTATACCGTCAACTTGTCGGAAAACTCTTGTATTTAACCCATACTCGTCCTGATCTTTCCTTTGCTGTTGGCCTTGTTGCTCGTTTTATGCAAAACCCCCGTGAAAGTCATTGGAAAGCAGCTAAAAGAATACTTCGTTATGTTCGAGGTACAGTACAGTTTGGGATTCATTACAGTGCCAAAGCAGCTCCTCTGTTAGTTGGTTTCACTGATTCTGATTGGGCTGGTGACCCTGATGATCGGAAGTCTACTGCCGGTTATGTCTTCACTCTTGGTTCAGGACCTATTACATGGGCTTGTAAGAAACAGGCCACCATCTCTCTTTCGTCAGCAGAAGCAGAGTATCGTGGTGCCGTGGAAGCTAGTAAGGAAGCCTTGTGGCTTCGTCAGATCCTATCAGAGTTTGGCTTTGAGCAGCAGCATCCAACAACACTTTGGTGTGATAATCATAGTGCCATTCAGCTATGCAAAGATCCAGTCCAGCATCAGCGCAGCAAACACATTGAACTACACATGCACTTCATCAGAAAGCTCATTCATGACCATGTTCTTGAAGTGCAATATTGTCCAACAGATGATCAAGTTGCAGACATCTTCACAAAGGCTCTCACAGAGGCGAAGTTCACTAAACTTCGATATATGCTTGGAGTTCAGGAAGTTGTCACTAAGGGGGGATAGGCTCTAGTGCCTCCTTCCTTCTCCTATTGTGTCATATTTGTAAATCCTTCAATCCTATCCCAAGTTGTTCTTAAGGGGGGATGTTAGGATATTCCGACACATAGGATATAGTTAAGATCAACTTGGTCTAGTATAGAGTTAGGTTAGAGTTAGGTAAAGTGTGTTTCTTTACCGTTGTACATTTTGTAACTTACAATCCGACGGTCACGATATGTAGTGATCCGACGGTTCACTCTCACCTCGGTATTACCGACACTTGATCCGTGGCTTGACACCCGATTGGTCCATGAGTTCTATTTAAAGCGCATGGAGGGTCATTGTTCGGGTAATCCGTGCATGAGAGAAGCTTATGTAAATTTTCATTCTTTGATTAATAAATTGCCTGTAGTACCCACGTTGGGACAGGTCGTGGACTGTTTCCCTCCTTGCACTCTGAGGGTTTTAACCACGTCAAAAATACTGGTGTATTGATTTGAGATCTGGTTGTGAGCGGTGTCCTTTTGGTATTCTTTCTGTGGAACTTACCCTATAAATTCCTACATTCCAAACAATGATAAAATACAGGAATGCAATCAGTTGGTTCAAGGAGAAGCTACACCCCCGGATGTGGGTGACCTGTAGAGCAATAACCACGATGGGACGGAGGAAGGCGGAGCATGGCTGGCACCTGTCCAGCATGCTTGCCGGACAGAACTTCAAGTGGGAAGACATAAATGCGAGGTTGATTAACAATACAGGAGCTCAGATGTTTGGTCTTGGAATTACAACACTGTCCATTCATGCCTGCTCAGGAGAATATCAGTCTGCAGCGAACTTAATTGCCATAGTAATGGCGGGTGAGGCTCGAGGAAAGGGCACTTGCGTTTTAAGTGACCTCAATGCCAGTAATCTGCATCTATGCTTCATTCAGTTTGGTAAGATTCGGAGCTGTGAGAAAGAATGGGTCTGGGGAAGGTCTGACGTCGGAGGCTGGTTTCGATTTGAGCCTGAGGCTACGCTCTGGCGGTGTAACTCTCTCACAGAGACAAGCAACAACCCCTGTGGTGTCACTACTAGTCAAGGCAGCTCGGCTTTTGGAGACTTTCTTGCTGTTGTTCGTGTTCGTCATTGCGTGATGCCGAGACCCCGCCAGCATATGCAGAGTCGCAGAGGCTCTGGAAGAGGAACCCCCTCACAGCCCCCTGCTGACTCAAGCTCCTTAGGGATTCCTTCTCATCATCGGGGAACAGAGCACATTCTGACCCCTAGCAACTACCTGGACCCAAATTCTCCAGACTCGGCCAATTCGTCTTCATTTGGTTCAGCCACTTTCTTGTTCAACTGCTCTCTAACGCACCCTTAAATAACGGCTCATGTCTTTGTTCTCTTCATCGAGGGAGCTCAGCACGAGGGAGAATCCAGCACTCCAATTCCTCATTCTGAGGAAGTCCATAATCCCAGCTCTCCAAAGCCCACCTCAGAAATGCAAAAGGAGTAGCCCCACCTAGCCAGCACCATCAGCTCCATGATGGAGGCCCATGCACAGCCAGACATGCAGGAACTGGAAATGGGTTGGTGTAGGATCGTAGAGGAGGAGCCCGATGAGTAATCGAGGCTCCAACTCTCACTTTTTCTTGGATGCCCAACGAAAAGGAGGAAAGGTTATCTATGGTTCTGTTTGTCAATCTTTCTTCATGTTTTCTACACCATTTTCTATTGTCTAGTGTCTTATGTGGCGATGTTACTTGTGTCTATATACCCTTCACAGGGAATGTCTAGTGTCGGTTATGTGTATCACTTTGTCGCCTCTGCGTGGGAAGTAAGGTTCAATCTCTCTGTTTCTGAATCTGTTATGAACAAACGGTCTAATCCACAGGCTTGATGGCTCTCTATTATCCAAGGATGTAATTGTTCTCTTTTTTCTATATAATAGATTAAATTTACTTAGCAAAAAAAAAAAGCCTTAAAATTCCAACGATTTTCAGCCATGGTGTTAAAGAAATAAATACTTATAACTATTTTCAACCATAGCATTAAAGATGAACCATTGAATTAAAATCAAAGATCATGACTACAAAAAATCTCAAGTTTTCAATATATTTCAACCATGACATTATGGAAAAATGTTATGACTAAAAAAACTTAAAAAAAGAACACCTGAATGAAAGAGCCATTATACCAAGAGTAATTTCTTTATTAAATGTCAAAAGTATAGTGATTTTAAAATCTTAGACTAAGAAAAATTAACACATTGCAACAAAAATTTTAAAATCAACCATCAAATTGATACACAGTGTAGGCGAACTCGACCCGTTGTAATGAAAATTTAAATACGAACCATGAAATTAATGCACTATGGGGGTGGACACGATCTATTATAATAAAAAATTTAAAATTAACTATTAAATTGACAAATAATGGGATTGGGTTGCTAGTCAAGTATCAAGAAGGACCCTGTAGAAAAAATAAAATAAAGAAAAGTAACAAATAAATATATAAATAAATAAGTATGAAAAATACAAAAGAAAAAAGTTAAAACATTGAAAAAAAATAAAACTAAAAGAAATGCACAAAAACTAAAAAAAAATAAATAAATAAAAAAACCCAAGTAAATAAAAATATATATTAAAACACAAAAAAATTAAAATAACATGCCCAAGAAAAATAAAACAAAAATTAAAATGTTGAAAAAAATAAATAAAACAAAAAACACACAAAAAAATTTAAAATAAATAATAACACTTGAAATAAAAACATATTTTAAAACATAAAAAGAATTAAAAAAAAGTGACCGAAAAAAAAAAACACAAATATAAAAACCCAAAAAATAAAATCAAACATAAAACATGTGAACAAAAAAAAATAACTTATAGAAAATGAAAATTTAAACAAAATAATTAAAAAAAAAAGCAAACAAACAAAGTTAAATAAAGAAAATATTTGGAAAAAATCATAATTTAAAAATTAACATTAAAAAAATAGGAAAATAAAAAACAAATACATAAGACATGAATGATAATTAGAAAAAGAAAAGAAAAAAGAAACAAAAGTTAAGAGTTTGTTGAAATTGAAATGTGTTCGTGCACATTTTATTCTATCTTTAGCTTATGGGACCAAATAAGGAGGAGAAATTACAATGTCTAGTGTCTTTATATATATACTTTTTCTTAAATCTAATTATTGTAACATAGTATTTATTTAACTTTAAATTTATACTCATCCTATTTCGACGACTAATAAATAATTTATGGTAGAATTTCTATTGTAAAAAAAAACTAATTAATATGAAGTACCTTGTGTCTTCTTAATCGTCTTGCAAATAATTCATACATAATAAAATATCTATTATAAAAAATTATAATGTCTAGAATATTAAAATAAAAAATTTACTTACACAAAGGCTTGAGTGTGAGTGCAAAAGGTTCTTAATTATATTTTTTTAGCTATGATTAAAATTGTGAATACAAAAGATAAAATCTTATTATACCTACGTGGTATTACATATTCAGTTTTGCTTTGACACTGTATTAGTTTGCCTTTTGCGGCTTATCCATAGTTTAACATTGGGAATTCATTTTTTGTTATTTTTAATATTATTTAAATTTATTTATTTGTAAGGTTATTCGTTTTATTCTTATTATGGGATGTTTGGTAACTTCCATTTCTATTAGTTACTAGTTTTTTATTTTTAGTTTTATTTCCTTTTAGTTTAACTTTTTTTTCCATTATTTCCAATTTCATGAGTTATAGTTTTTTGTCCATATTTTCTATTTAATATAACTTATTATTATATTAAAAATATGTTTTAATAAATTTAATTATAAAAGATTATATATATTAATAAAAAATAACACACACACAAATATATAAACAATATTAGTTAATCATATTTATAATTTTTTGTGATGTCATTCAACAATACAACACTTTATTGGTTGTTTTATTTTAATTTTTTAGTTTAATTAAGCTATATTTAAACTAAGTGGTAGGTACTACCTATGTACCTACCTACTATGTAGCCCTTGTTTTTTGTAGTGTTGAATTAAATTTTATTATTTATATTGCACCTTAATTCAAAATTGAATTGTGAAAATATATACGGTTGCTTTTGTTTTTTAATTCAATTAGTTTCCATGGCTAGTAAAGCTGCAAAATAATGGAACCTTTTTTTTTTTCTTTTGGGAAAAGAAAATATTAATTATCAAAAAATCCATAAATTTGGGAAAAAAATCAATAATTAATTTAGGACACTTGGTGATTAAATTTTTTTTATTTTATTTTTAATTTTAACTTTTTTAAACAATTTTTAATACTAAAAAATCGATTTTAAACCACATAAATTAGAAACTTAAATTTTAAAAATTCAAAAATTAAATTTTCAATTCCTAAAAAAATAAGTTTAATATTTAGTTTTACAAAACTTTAATAAACTTTGGAAATAGCTTATAAAAAATTGCAAATTAATTAAAATTCAAAGCATATACTGATTAAAATGTACTCTATCGGTATAATAAAAGATTAAAATAAAATAATTAAAAAACATGAAAATAAAAATAAAAACTTAAGGAATAAAAATATACATATAACCGTGGCCCCATGGGCCTTAGGTAGGCAAGACCAATTCTCGGAACCGGTCTTGCCCTGCTCATAGAGACACATGCTTAGGCCAGGGGGTGTCAGAAGGGGGAGTGAGGGTCCTAATTTTTTTTTTTGCTCTTTTCAAATTTTTAAATGTTTTTATTTTTATTTTGCTAAATTATTTTTTTAAATAATGTTTTGTTTTTAATGTGTTTTCTTTTAAGTTTTCTATTTTTTTTATTTTTATTTTTATTTTTCTTGTTTCATTTTATTTTTTTAATGTCTTTTTTATAAACAAAATTGTTTTAATGGTTTTTAATTCTAATGTCTTATTTTCATTTTTTTTTTATGTTTTTTTTCAATGTTTTTTAATTATTTGTATTTTTTATTTTCTAATTATATATGTTTTTAATTTTTATTTTTAATGACTTTTTTATTTTTAATTTTTTTCTAAATTGTATGTTTAATTTTTTTATTTTTTTTTTGTTAAGCTTGGCAGTACCATTCCATTTTTTATTAAACAAAGGCAAATTTACACCACATAGATTGACTAGGTGGCCTCAACTTGCATTGTAAGCCATCCAAAAATAGTAAAGTCTTAATCTCTCTAGCCAAGCTAGATATGCCTATCTTTCATGTCCATACACTAAATATCTATCTAAACTTATATTTGCATGACAGAAATCAAAATCTATCCGCATAAAACAAAAGTATGCATAGGTAAGAGTCTATCCCTTATGCTCCTCTGAGGTAGATTCAATAGGTGCCAGATCCCTGGTTCATGACCTAGGCATCTCATTCAGTTCCAATATGCAAGGGATGTGGCAGTCAATTCTATCCTACCTGATGTCTTGTTTATGAAGCTGGAATAGGATTTTCTGCAAATCCTTCTTGTAACTCGCCATACCTTTGAGTGTCACTTCCATTCCAACATAAATCTTTTCCATTACTCTGCCTAATAAAACCTTCATCAACCAATAGAGATATAGAGTTTGTTTGAACTGTGTAATTCTTCCTCTGGTGTTTCCTGGATCCGAGACTAAATTCCTCTAGTTTTTCATGTCTTCCTTTGTCTCACTCCCTTGTTTTATTTCCTCCTCGCACTCTTCTAACAGTTTCCAGATTCCTTCATCTGTCCCCTCACAGTAAGCCTCCGCCGCTTCAGTTATAAGGTGTTCTATCAAATTTCCTTGCCTTTCGAGGTTCTAATGTGCTTCACTCCTTATCTTTCCTGGGTGTCAGGCCTCTCCTTCCACGACCTCGTCCTCTCATAGGTTTAGCCATGTCTAAATTTCCTGAACCCTAGTGACAACAATGATTGGTTAATCCAAAAAAATAATATAGTTTGGTACCTTTCTCCAATAGTTTTGACATCACTATGCAACACCCCCTACTTCTCCTCTCCCCTCGCTCTCTTAGCCTCAGATCTGGGGTTTTCCTCAGATCGAACGCTTCAATAGGGTTGTTTCCAGCTACCCCCTGTCGCTCCCCTTTTCATACCCAATAACTTTTGTTCACATTCATGTTAGCCTTCCCTTGCCTAAACCATTCATGCATTCCCCTCCTCCTCCTTACAGATTTCCAGGAAGAAATTGGGACCCTTTCCCCCTTTGCCTGCGAAGTAATAGTGCTGCCTCTCATTTTCTCCCATTAAGATTTCCAATTGAGGTCTCTCGCTTTTCCATAGTCCCGAGAGGAATTCCGGTTAACCCAACACTTGCTTTGTTTGCACTTATAAGGTTTGCCTCCCATACAACTTATCGACTACTCCCTCCTTCTCCCTACTTCCATCTCATTGCCCTCACCCATTTTCCTACTACAGTCAGCCTCACACCAAGCGCAGTTTGAGGAGCCTGATATTTCCAAACCAGGCAGCATGAGATTATCCCCCCATCAACCATAGGTATTACCCAACTGGCGAACAATATAGACGTAGGACAAGGCAATTGCCACCAATTGCCTTCCCTATTGCCACCAACAATTCTCTACCCCGGAGGACATCTTCCTCCCACCCCAACAAAACCCCAACCATAACATAATTACAGTGGAGGAGCGATGCCAAAACATATACCCAGGTTTGATTGTCAATTGTCTCCGAGCTTTGAGTTGCAGGGTTTGTCTCCTTCCTGATACACTGCGACACCACCTTCTGCCATAGGAATACGCGCTATCAGTGCTCACATGTCCACCTTGCCTTCCTCTATTTCTCACCTCACCTCCTGTCCCGCCACCTTTCCCACCACCCTTGCATTCACTCATGCCAAGGGTCATTGTACCCATTGCCTTGAGCATGTGGGGGGTGGCGGTACTAATTTCAGAGGTACCGATAATTAATATGACTAGGTTGTCTCAACTATCAGCCCACATCCCAATCGACGTCTTGAATTGGTGGGGAGCTACTATCCCTGCTCTACCTAAGGTCCTGTTCCAGAATTTCCCCTAGGGTTTTGAAGTTTGCATCCCAAGGTCAGACTGGCCACTATTTTTCCAACGTATCGTGTTGGTGGTTACATCCCCAATTAGAAAGAAAATTTGCCCCTTTATTCCCCTCTCTTCTGACATGTCTGACCAGAATGTAGTCGAACATGGGTAATATTTCCCATATTTCTTGGATGAGTCATGTTGTCCTACAGCCTGGGTTGAGCTTGTCCCATTTGGTGCCCTTGTTCAGTTTTTCCAATGCTTTTATGACCAGGCTTGAGTCCCCTTCCACCACTAAGTTTTGCTATCCCATTCTGACAGTGATTAGGATTCCCTGTTGTGCTGCTGCAAACTCAGCCTCATTGTTACTTGTTATACCGCAAGATTCAGCATAAATTAGTCGGGTGTTAACTTGGGGGTCCCTAAAGAGGCCACCCAAGTTTTCCTCACCCGAGTTCCCTTTAGATGCTCCATCGAAATTAAGTTTCCTGAAACCTTCTTCAGGTGGACTGAAATAAGTCTGGGATGTCAAACCTACCCAAATTTTTTTTCCAGGTCGAAGAGGCTATCCTTTCGAGGGATAAGTTGAGTTTTTGGAGGATACGAGATTCTTGGGGGCCCACTTGAAAAACTTCTTGGTGCAATTGCTCCATAAAAATTATTTCCCTGATGTTATGGACTATTCCTTCCCACTCTTTCCCCTAGGTCGTGGCTTTATTCTTAAAGACTCTATGGTTTCCCTCCTTCCATATCGCCCATAGATTGAATCCTAAGGTCAGGTCCCATGCTTGATTTAATATTGTGCTTGAGAAAATATAGCTTCTCCAGAGGAGAATTTTTTTTTGATGCTATTATGATCTCCGTCCATTCTTTCAAAGACTCCTTTCATTTTCCTCAACTTCTACACTACAAATGGGCATGTATTTAGTATATGATATATGTCCTCTATGTGCTTATGACATAGCTAGCAAAAGGAGGGGCCTGGGAATCCCCTTTTATGCAATTGATCCCAGGTCAAGATCTGCCCTTTGTAAACCGTCCAAAGGAAATGGGTAACCTTGCGCCAACATCCTCCCTTCCATATCTTTTTCCATATGTTGTCTTGCTTGTCATGATCTTGTCTTACTTGAATGTTCTAGGCTTTGTTTATGGTGAAGGTTCCTTTTGTGGTATGTCTTCATTTCAAAATATCTAGGTCATGTCGGATCATTAGTTGTCTTGATTTCAGTTCTTTGTCTAGAGTTGTCCACTGTTCAGCCTCCATTGCTTGGTCCTAGTCTTCCTTTTTCTTCCATCACCTCCAACTCCCCATTCCCTGGTCTTCTTTCCATAATTTCTCAACCAAATGCATATTCTTGTCCATATTATATTGGTATATGTCCCCAAGATCTTTCATATCTATCATTCTTTCCCTTTGTTTCTAGGAATCCATCCAAAATCTTGCTATTTTTCCATTACGTATCTCCCAAATGACATGTTGGTTTATAATATGTCTATTTTAGGCTTCCAAATTCCACACGGTCAATCCTTCTGGGGGGTTTCGATATCTCAAGATATCCTCAATTCTCTCGGGCATATTGTATTTTCTGGTCCATATTTGTTTCCATAGGTTCGTTCCCCTTCTGATCCATCGCCACCATATTTGTTTCCATAGGTTCGTTCCCCTTCTGATCCATCGCCACCATATTTTTGCTATCATTATTTGATTCAACATATAGGGATCTCTAAGACCTAACCCACCATCAACTTTCTTTTTTGCCAAGCCTTACCAGAATACCAATGCTCACTTGGTCATCTGTTGGGCCCCTCCCCACAGGAATTTCTTGAAAATATCCACCATTTTTGAGTGCGCCCCTTTGGGGGCTGCCATGTCTGAAAGATGGTAAATGGGTATCGATTGTAGCATAGATTTGAGAAGGATTGTTCAACCAGCTATGTTGAGGAATCTAAAGGCCTGGCAACTTAGCTTTCATTGTAATTTTTGAAGGATGTGTTGCCACCAGGATAATCTTAAAGGGTTATCTGATAGTTGCATACTGAGGTATTTGGATAGGATATTTCCTGTGCTAAACCCAAGGATCCTAGATAAATTGGTCTTGACATTCCATTGTGTATTAAAGAAAAAATACAAAATTTTTCGTTGTTTATCCTTGTCCCCGAGGCCTCCGTGAAAGTGCTTAGAATTTCCTTTATTCGGTGGGCTTCCTTCAAGGAGACTTGAAAAAATAGAATGATATCATCTACAAAATATTGGTGGGTGATGGTTAAGTCATTGCTCCATATCCTTAGGCCTTGAAGCATAGATTCTCTAACCTCATTTCCTATGTACTGGTCTAGCCCTTCCACTGTGATGATAAATAATAAGGGAGATATAGGGTCCCACTACCTTAGGCCCCAAGTTGTATTAAACATCAATGAAGGGGTCCCGTTCAGCATAATAGAGAAAACATGGGATAAAATCATGGCGAGGATCCAATTTATCCATCTTTGGGCAAAGTCATAGGCTTTGAGGATGCCCGACAGGTAACCCCAAATAAGCCTATCATAAGCTTTAGATAAGTCCAACTTTATCCTCATACTTGCAAGCCTTTGAGCCTTGAGGGAGCGGACAAGTTCTTGAGATGTGATGAAGCTGTCTAGGATTTTCCTACCTTCTACAAATCATGTTTGCTCTGGAGAGATGAGGCTCGGCAGTAGAGGTTTTAACCATTTTACAATAAGAGTAGCAATGATTTTGTAAATAAAACTACATAAGGCTATAGGTTAGAATCCTTGAGGATCTTCATATTTCAAAGTTTTAGGAATCAAAGCTATAAAAGTACAGTTCAAACTGCGGCATACCTTTTGGTTTCGGCATACTTCCTCGACTACCTCTAGGATATCCTGTCCCTTGAGTTTCTAGGTGGCCTGATAGAATTATGCAGTGAACGCATCAGGTCCTGGGGATTTTTTCCTCTGCATTCCATTTACTATCTCTTCCACTTTGTCCAAGGTAGCAGCATGCATCAAGGCCATGTTCTGATATCATGTTATTAGTTGGGGAATGTGTTGTGTAATTCTTTGTATGACTTCCATTCTATTTTCTTGGGAATCTAAGAGTAGGTCTTTGAAGTGGTGTACAAGGAGCTCCTCCATTCCTTCATGTTTGACTCTTCACTACCCTTCCTCATATTTCAAGGAGTATATTCTATTATGTTGTCAGTGGTGCACCATTGCTTTGAGGAAGAATCTTATGTTTCGTTCCCCTTCCTACAACCAGTGAACCCAAGATTTATGTTTCCAGAGAATCGCTTCTTGTTTTCGTCTTTCCTCCATCATGTTTATTAGTGTTCCTTCTTCTCAAGAAAGCTCTTCAGATCTCCCTTCCTAGATAATTTGTTGTTCTACTTCCATCATACACTTGTTTATCTTATTTTGTCCTTAAAAACGTGTCAAAATTCTTCTTTATTTCATTTCCTGAGATTCTTCTTTAACTCTTTGAGTTTGAGCTGGAAGGTATGCATACAATTTTTTCCATGTTGTTCTCTCATTTTCCACCATTCCTCAGTTATTTTTTTGAGTCTCGGATCGCTTAGCCAAAAGGCTTCAAACCTGAAGGGTTAGTTCTTAGGTCTTTCATTTAGGTCCACTTCTAGTCATATCAGCAAGTGATATGACCCCACACATGGGAGCATCGAGGCTTTCGTAAATACATCTCGGCTTATAACTTGCTCCGAGAGGAGGAAATTATGCATTCAGGATGTGATTTCACGTGCCTCCCCCATTTGATAGTTCCAAGTGTGAACATTGTTGACTATTGGCATGTCAACGAGGTGCAGGTTTGATATGGTTTCACTAAAGGCTTCCATATCCACATCCACCCTTCACATTCCTCCTTTCTTTTTCACTAAGGTTGTGATGATTTTAAAGTCTCCTCCAACTATCTACAGGTTCTCTGGGTAAATATTTCTTAATTTTTCCAACTTTTCTAAGAAGCCTCCTCTGTCTCCAAGGATATGAGGCCCGTAGATCCCTGTAAGAAACACCCATTCTTTTGAACCTATGTTTAGAAATTTTTTTGATAGAATTCTTCGTAAGCTGACCGAGCCTTCAAACCAAACTTCTTCTAGGATTCCATAACATTGCCAATCCCCCATCACTGCCACTTGCATCCTAGGCCATGACCTGATACTCAGGTTTAAAGTGTTCCACAATCTCTTTCAATTTTCTTTCACTGATTTTGGTTTCCTGAACTATCAGACTACTATGCTTATATTTTTTCAATCTCTCTTTAAGGTAACTCTCTTTTTATCTACTGTTGAGGCCTCTAATGTTCCATGTTGTAATAATCCTTTCAACAATTTTAAAGGTTGTTGGAAGACTTCTAACAATGGAACTACTCTTCCAGAATTTACTAGTAGCTTGCCAACCATCTGGATGGATTCATTCATTGTTCTCCTTCCCCATTTATTTCCCCCTTTTCCTTGTGTTCCTGTGTCTTTCACTTGAATGACTTGACATACTAGATGGTCTAGTTGGGTTATAAACGTTGAGCCTTGTTTCTATTTATACTGTTTGAAAATTTCCTTATAGACTTGTTTTTGGTCTTTGGGAATGAACCATTCATCCAAATGCCTCCATCCTTGCAACAAACATTTCATCTTTTTCTCCTCAGCTCTTAAGTCCTCTTTCTAGTTATCGAACTACATTAGGTTTTGCTCGACCATTTGCATGGTATCCTGCTTTCCTTTATTTCCTCCTACCTCCATATTCTTCAGCTTATTACCCTCTAGTTCCTTTTATTTTTGTCTTTCCGTTTGTCATTTTTGTTTGCTCTCTAGTTCACTGTCTGTCTCTGATTTCGTTTCGTCCACTACACCTCATAAAAACCTTACCCATCTTCCTTTCCCATTGTTTCCCCTGCCCTTTTATCCATACAAGGGTTCTCCTTCTAGTTGAGCAGGCATGCCCGATACAAGTGTCCATATTCATGGCATCGATGACACCATAAAGGAATATGTTCACAGTCTAAAGGTGGTTTCCACAGCTTGTCATGGTATTCTAGTTCTATATAGTCTGGAAGCAGCTCTGTGATATTCATGTAAACACAGATCCAGGCGTAGGAAGTATATCTACCTTTTGGTGTTGAATATGCCACTTTGGCAAAGGTTCCAATGGAGTTAAATTTTCCGTCCAAGATTTCTCGATCCCAGAAATCCAATGGTAGGCCAAACAACCATACCCAGATTGTGGGAGCCAAGAGATTTTCCTGGTTTGGATTGTAGCATTCCTCCCAATGTCTAATGAAGAGTCCTACATTATTGAAAAAAATGGCCCAACTTCGAAAACCCTCTCGTTATCTTCCATGTTAGAGAAGATCAATGTGAAAAACCCATTTGCCCCCACCTTGAGTTTGATGTGCCCTTTCGACTACCACCGTTGTTGGATCCATTTTATCATCTCTCTCTTTGTCGGCCATGCCTTGATGAACTTGCAGATAAGGGCATGGTCCTTCATGTATTTTCGATATTCCTCCAGCTCGTTGTTTGGGATAACGAATCTAGGTTTTTTAACAGCTCTCGGGAAGAATTTTCCTCCCAAGCCCACTTTCCATTTAGCTCCCAAGGCCATTATTCCTTTTCCTCTTCCTCCATTACCACCGGTTGTTCCATGCTAGCTAGATTCACCTGCTGCAATATTCCGATAGGAGTAGATCTCTCCTCCCCCTACCATTCCACTCATTGCTTCTTTAGCAGATTCTCTGTGGGTCAATTCTATAGTCCTTTGTCTAGTTGTAAGCTCACAGGGACGTTAGGGCAAATCCGTAGAAACCCTAGAAACCCTACCTGCTCCCGCTCTTCGCCATTTCCTCAGCCTCACCTCATGAGCTCGTACATTTCATTTCTTTTTTAAGTCATTTTTTCTTAACATTTATCTGAATACTTTTTTTTTTTGAAAAAAACTTCAAATGGCATCATCTTTGGATATAAAATTCATAAATCTTTCATAATTTTTTCTATTATTCCAACTTTTATTATTATTTTATTTAACATGTTATTTTTAGTGAAAAAATTCTGAAATACATATTTTTTAATTATATCTATATGGGAAATGTATTTTTTTGTCAATTGTTTAAAATTATAATTTTTTAGTGACATTTATTTGATGTATACTGAAGTATTAATTAAATATATAGAAATATATAAATAATCCTAACCTCAAAATATTAATGTTATTTTTTTTTAAAGAGAATTAAAAAATTCATTATAATAAAACATTGGATAGAAAAACAGAAAACACGTTTGGAAAACCATTAAAAAATAAACATCTTAGGACGAAAAATAAGAAGATAAAGACGACAACTTGAACAATATTTACAAAAGATTCTTCAGCGAAGATCACATGAAACATCATTTGTCGACGCATTTCGAACCAACCAGTGTGGTTCATCGTCAGGACAAGTTGAAGAAACAGATCCAGCTTAGCAAGTTAAATAGACAGAGCAGAGCCTCCACCGGCTAAAGAGACCAACAGCTACTTTTGACTAGGTACCTAGGTCAAAACCCTTTTTAATAATTAAAGGGAAAAAATTACCCTAGGGGAACCAAAAAATAATTTTATGATAATAGTTAGCTACAAATATTAATAAATAATTAAAATATTAAGTAAAAAATTAATTCATGATACTAGTTAGTTAAAATAAATAATTAAAAAATTATATTTAAGGAAAAGAAATTTCCTAGGGGGACCAATCCCTTAAACTAAATTAAATAAAATAATTTCAAGATAATAGTTTGTTAAAAATATTAATAATCCATGATAAGAGTTAGCTAAAATAAATAATTAAAAATTATATTTAAGGAAAATACCCTAGGGGTACCAAAAATAAATTAATAGTTAAATAATCAACATTTTAAAAAAATGTGCATACTTAGGGCATAAGAAATTTTAAAGTTTCAAAAATATGCCTTAAAAAATGTTGATGCTTTTCAAAGTCCACATGAAAATCACCAACATTTAAAAGACATTATTCACACTTAATACATTAAAAAATTTGAAGTGTAAAAGATAATCCCTCTAAAAGAAGGGTTCATGCTGCATCAACACTTTTCAAAATCCATATGAAAATCACTAAATTTAAAAAAAATGTTCATACATGATACATAAGAAAATTTAAACTGTAAAAAATATGCTCCAAAAACAATGGTGTATTTTGAATCCGTGCCTTTCAGGATCAGATGATTTTTTGCTACCTCAACAAAATGGGTACTTAGTACAATTCCCATTTGATAGTTTACATTGTTCATGGTTGAAAAATATCAAAAATGTAAGACTTTTTGTAGTCATGATCTTTGGTTTAAATTCCCTGGTTGAAAATTTGTAAAAATTTTAAGGTTTTTCAGAGTCATGATATTTTATCTTTAATTCTATGGTTGAAAACTATTATAAGTATTTTCTCTTTAACAACATGGAAAAAAATTGTTGGAATTTTAAGGCTTTTAAGAGACTTGATATTTTATCGTTAACTCCATGCCTGAAAATCGCTAGAATTAGAAGGTTTTTTGGAGTCACGATATTTTATCTTTAACGTCATTGCTAAAAAATGTTAAAATTTTACCTCGACAAGGAAAAGGGGGGCTTGATGTAGCATCAACACTTTTCATTTTGAGTATTTCTTTTGCAAAAAAAATGGTTTTTACTATCATTTAAAAAAATGTTGAAAATTTACACCAGAAACATGGGTGTTGATACAACATCAACATTTTTTGTTCTCGGGTTTTTTTGGCTAGAGTTCTCACTTTGAATTCACAGTTTGTGTTTGAGTAGTAACTTTGGTTTATGTGAATTTCCAATCCTATAGGGATATGGAAGATAGTGATTTTAGAAACTTTTCATATTCCCTGCAAGATTACCAAATCATGCAAGAGAGAAGAGCCTACTCTCTTTTTTATTGACACAACTCCTAGTCCCAATCTACAAAATTATAGCAAATACACAAGCCATCCATGTGGCAAAGAACCTTGAAAAAATATCAATTTGATAATGAAGCAAATATCCTATTTAAATTCATAAAATTAACACGAGTGAAGGAACGACACTAAAGTCTCCCTTCAAATTAGAAAGAAAGGAAATTAAAATGAAAAATTATGTTGTTCATAATCTGCACAGGTTCTACCTACACAAATGTGGTGTTATGAAACCAGCTCACAAAAAGATAGAAAAGAGAGATCCACGCCTTAGAATTCAGCCTCTTCGAGGGGGCAACCTCCTTTACATTACATAAATGAACAATTCTTGGATGATACAAATGAAAATACCTCCTTTCTATATATAGGAGTCTAAGTGGTCCCAATACAATCAAAGCCTACATAACAATAATATTGTAGGGCACAACAATAACAATAGTGGGCTTCTATGGGGCACAATAGTAACAATATGGGCACTACATGGGTACGTCAATATAATAAGTGGGTTATACTAATAACAATAAGGGGTTACACTAGTAGTATAGGGGCCTAACATGCCCCTCTCCTTCAAAAAGCGTTGTCCTCAACGCTTGAGTAGTTCTTGATGCTTCTGTATAAAATTCTTGTTCTCCCATTTGGAATATTCAGCGGGTAAGTTCTTCCACTTGATGAGATACTCTGAAATTGATCGATTTCGTAGCTGTCGGGTTCTTGTTTCTGTGACTGCTCCAGGTTCCAATATGATTTTTCCTTCCTCTTCAATTTCTGGCAATATTTCTTGAATTGGGATCTTTTGCAACTTTTGAATAAATGGCCATACTTCTTCGTCCTTCTTCCATTCATCCCTTGCTTTGTTTATCCAATCTGGTTGGATAATATAAATAGCACAAAACAATGCTTCCACATCCTCATCCTTGAAGCATCTTCCCATTCGGTAAGGTCGCCATTTTTTAAGTGCATGTAGTATTGCCAACATTTCCTTCTCATAAATAGCTTGCTTGAGATGTAGCAGTAAAAATACCCAATCAAACAAATTTTCACTACGATGTTGATCTACCTGTTGTTTCATTTGATTTTTCACCGAAGTGGCGTTATCCTTTAAAAGTTGGAGAACTTGTTGTTGATGCTCGATATGATCTTTCTCTGCTTGAACCTTTTTCTTCTTGATATGTCCTTCTATCTTTTGAGGAGTGGTAATTTCTTCCAGTCCTTTACAAGATATGGTCGGATTCATTTCTTGATGCTCGATGTGATCTTTCACTTCTTGAACATTTTTCTTCTTGATGTGTCCTTCTATCTTGATAGTTTGAGGAGTGGTAATTTCATCCATTGAATTACAAGATATGGTTGGATTCATTTCTTCTTTCTCGATGTGATCTTTCACTTCTTGCACATTTTTCTTCTTGATATGTCCTTCTATCTTGAGAGTTTGAGGCGTGGTAATTCTTGCCAATGCTTTACAAGATATGGTCTGATTCATTTCTTCTTTCTCTGGGGTGGTGTCCTGGTGCATATCCTCTTCTTTTGATGTTTCTTGATGCTTTTCTTCCTCCTCTTCATATTCTATGTAAAATAATTTCTTCTCAGCACACCTATGACCTTTAGTGCATTTGCTATCACAGTTGTAACAAAGCCCTTTTTCTCTTTTTTCTTCCAATTGTTGTGGTGTAACCCTTGTAGGTTGTGGAAGGCTGGGAGAAACAACACTTCCATCTTTATAGTTGTCCGGGGTATGCTTCCTGGTTTCCATAATTTTGCTTTCCATTATGTCACAAAGCCCTTTTACTCTTTCCAATTGTTGTGGTGTTGCTCTAAAGAAGGTGTTGCTCTTTGTATCCTCATAATGTGCTATCATTTCCTCCGTGAAAATTGACCACGTAACAAGTTTTTTACGAGAACAAAGCCCTTTGTACCATAAAAATTGATCTGGTTCTAAATATGAAGATGCAATACATACCTTTTGTAACAGTTGAGCACCATGTATATCAAAATATTGCTCCATCTGAAGTATCCAATTTACCGGATCCTTGCCATCAAACTTCCTCATCTTGCTTTTTCTTGATTTTAGGAGCTCTACCTTGAAACGACTATAATTCTGTACTTTCAGATATTTAAGTTCTGAAACTGTGATCTGTAGTAGCCCTCTGTGTCCTCTTTCCAATGCCACAAGTCTGATCCAAATTGGATTCTCCAAGGAAGCGTTATGCACAATCTCCCGCAGTGACCTGATTATAGACTAGTTCAGTAGAGCGAACTTGTATGAAGTGCCACGAGTCGCTGTTTCAACCTTTGAATCTGAAACTCACCCACAAGAAACTACAGTCCGTCCTCTTTCTGTACCTTTTTACGAAATTTCAATCCGATCCTCAGAGAGAGAGTTATGACGATTTTCCCCAGGTCACCTGTTTTGAATGTAATTCAAGAGTCTGCAGAAAGGCCAAATTCCTCAGATCATATCTCCGAAAATATCGTGCTAAAAGCTCTGAAATTCGGACCCAAAGTTCAGCGCGAATTCTTCTCAAATGGGTTTTTTTTGCGACTTCTGAAACATCACAGAAAAAAAGTTATAGCGAAAATTCCACGATTACCTATTTGGAGCAGCGAAACCCTAGAATCCAAAGCTCTGATACCAAATGTTATGAAACCATCTCACAAAAAGATAGAAAAGAGAGATCCACGCCTTAGAATTCAGCCTCTTCGAGGGGGCAACCTCCTTTACATTACATAAATGAACAATTCTTGGATGATACAAATGAAAATACCTCCTTTCTATATATAGGAGTCTAAGTGGTCCCAATACAATCAAAGCCTACATAACAATAATATTGTAGGGCACAACAAGAACAATAGTGGGCTTCTATGGGGCACAATAGTAACAATATGGGCACTACATGGGTACGTCAATATAATAAGTGGGTTATACTAATAACAATAAGGGGTTACACTAGTAGTATAGGGGCCTAACATGTGGTGACAACCACATTTGTTATTTTGATACCTGTGGCATGACAAAACAAAGGTATAGAATTAAGGTATTGTTTGACTTGGAGGTGGCTTGTAACTTGCACATAATGTTAGAACACTAAAAATAAAGGGAAATAATAGAGAAATAAAGCCTATAAACAACCAACAAGATCAGAAAAATAATAGTGGAGTCGCCATTTTGTAGTGTGCAATTTGGTGTATTTGTGTCCCAAATTCCTTCTCTCTTTGTGGGTTGGTTGTTTCCTACCCACAAAATAATTTTTTTATCCATTACACATCGAACACAAATGCAATGTTAATGGTGGAGAAACAAAGCATAGATAATATTGCTAGAACAATGAATAGAAATAAGAAGTAATGAGAAATAAACTAGACAAAGAGAATGGAAAAATGTCCTCTTTATTAGCTATTAGTCGTAGAGATACAATATGTAAGTATTGAAGACACTTGGAGAGAACCAATATGAGAAATAGTATTCTCTATCTCCCATCAAGGATCTCCTTTCTCCAATCATTTGCAACCATCTTTCTCTCTAAAATATGTATATGGAAAAAATATCAATATGGGGAATTATATGTGGCATAGAAATGCTAATTGCTTGGGAAAATTTTTGGTAGAATAACAATGTATTGAATTTTGTTTCTTTTTTTATCTCCTTCTCCCTAAATTTATAGATTTCTAATTAGCTCATACCTCCACTTTTGCTCATTAATGATATGGAGACTTGGAAGGGGACATGAGGATTCCTCTTGGGGCTCCATATCTTCCAATTAAGATTGGTGAAGCTCGAAAAATGGCTAGCTTACCTTCTACTGTTTGATAATTGCATCCCATTTAGTGTAATTTTGTCTTTAGATTATTTATTTGGTGCTTTGGTAAATTTGTGCGACTATCGAAGAAATAACTAGGCAGATATGGTAAAAGTTGATTCGGTGTGCTCATGAGGTTTAAAGCTTTAAATGAATTTTGAGAGAACCTTTTTATTTCTGGGTTCCATGATGACTCCATTATAAATCAATACATATATAGATGTTGTTTGTGGCTTTGAGTGCATCTTGAATTGTACATTTGTGTGAATGAGGTTTTTATAATAACACCTCTTTTCCTTAGAAAGGACGCGCCTTATTTATATTATTCTACAAAAACGAGGTAGAGTTCAATAGAAGCGAACCTACAAACCTGATCCATATTTACCAAGATCCAAGGGTTATTAACATTTTCCAGAGAATCAAAAGGCAATGCAATGTTCAAAATTTAAGAGGATATGATGATGATATTTTATTTAATTTGTTTCAAATTCAAAGGGAAAAAATATGTGACTATACTAAGTGAATTAGATATTTTTTTCAATGACAACACAACCAAAAATATCATATGGATTCCTCGAGGAATATCATGGGATAAGGAAAAGAGGCAAAAACCCACTCTTACCAAAAGGAATTTCTACTTGGAGAACGAGAAATTTGCAGAGGAAAAAGATAGAGTAAAAAGGGAAAGTTTTCCAGCTCATTAGAGTGATGTGAAATATCACATACTTAAATAAATATCCTATGATGGGAGTCTTAGTGTGTTCTATTAATACAAATTTAGATTATTATATCAAATTAGACACCAATCCCACCTCCAACCATAAAAAACTCTAAGAATTCCTTATTTCTAGTTGCAATAATACATAAGATGAGTAGTAAGTTGAAAGGGGGAAAGCATGAATCTTCAGACCATCATGGGATTATTAAATTCATTGTTTGTGATTTTGTAGATAGCTTGGAACATCTTGTTCCATGGGATGGGTTTCTAGATATGGATAAATAAAATTTCTTAGAGACCCAAGAAGCCTTAAAGGAGCCAAGTCCCAAAATGATAACGAGGAGAAAAGAAAAAAAAACCACTAGCCCTAGTCTCCTCCAAGAACAATAATAAGAATATTAAATTGCAGGAAACAAAAGAAGAAATTTATCACATTGATTAAGACAAGAACATCCCCTAAACCCATAGAAAGAATATAGGTAGTCATGTTTGAATATCAAGTCTTGAGGAAGCATAAGAATATAACAAAACTAACATCTAATAGAAGGAATATTCCCAAACTATTGTCCACTTACAAGAAACTCCAAACCCTTAGGAGAAACTAGGAGTTGAAAAGCACCATGTACAATAAATAGAGATATAGAAGGAGGGAGGATTTCCCCGTGAAGAAGAAATATAGAAACAGTAAGAAACTCTAAAGGATAATAGACTATGTGCTATAGGAGGAATGATATTAGTAAATCTCTTACCCCATGCCACTTTGAAAATAGAAAATTCCAAGATAGAGGCCCTAATGGAGGAGAATTGCAATAAAAAAGGGAGTATGGGAGGTAGATATTCTACAAAGTAAACTTCACCAACTTAGAGAGTATATTATGGTCCTCATAAATCAAGAGGGAGAAAATAAAGAGGAACGGGAAAAAGAAAACATTCAACTCAAAAAATAATTAGGGCAGGCAAGAGACAAATATTGTTATATTTCATATATCGAATCTTGTTTGTGGACTATGGGACACTTTTCCTTACAACAAGGTAACTACATGAATTCATATAGAACATCTGAAATTTATCTAAAATATAAATGATAGAAAACATTTGATTATTTTTTTGGCTAGCAAGGGAATTTCAACATCCAAATTCACACATATTTCTTCAAATATTGTTGGGGTTGCAACATGTAAGAGAAACCAAGGTTGAGTGAATTTTACCCTAAAAAATTTATACTATCACAGTAACCCTCTTGGGATCCCAACTCGAATGTGGGGTATGTACAACTCATGACCTTAGGATCCTCGTAAAGTGATCCTTAAACTGTCGTGGATATTCCACTGGACAGTTCGTCACAACAGATATGATAATACTATACTAAAAATCTAAGAGTCAACACTATTACAGTTTTATTTAATTTGTAGATCTATATATTTCACTGTAATTAGTGCATGCATGTGAATGTGAATTATGTAGAAAAGCAAAGAATGAAAAAATAAGCACACACACACAAGACCTAAGATATGCTCTCTAGAAAACCCTTTCAGGAGAAAACCCAGTTGGAAGGTGAGGCTGGTTTTCTCCCTTTATCTGTCTAGAAATATGGCTACAGGTACAAATAAGTAATGCCTATGGCCCATGGGATGCTACAATGTAGATATCCTCTTTGTTTGTTCTACCTCCTATTTCTCCTGGTTATCTTTTCTCAGCTACAAAACAAAATGCTCTCGAAGAATGGAATGCCTCTTCCTGCTGGTGGCACAGTTGTAACACAACTCGATAGCCTACTAGTGGTTAAGCTTGACTACATCAACTCCTAACTAGAGTTACAAAATACACTCTTCTAGTGTATTTTACATCACAAGCAATTCGCTATCCCCTTTTCAATGATAATGGGGGATGACGTGGCATCCTCCTAATCTATATGTGTGAAAACAGGAAGGTTAACTTCTGAGTGGCATAACTTTAGCATACAAGCTCTCATTGACGTGCTTCTTCCATAGTTGGAAAGGTCTCTGCATGTAGAATATCATGAGAGGGCGTGGAACTAAAGAGACATTTTTTTATGTACAAAAAGTGTCATTTGATGCCACAAAATTCTCCCAAAATATTTCAGACCATGTTTCACCAAACTGGTTCTTGCCGCTAAAAACGTTTTTGTGAGCTAATTCCTCCACTTTTTCCACTCCAAATGTATCAATATGGATGACAAACAATAGAATGATCCAATCCATATCATAAAGGCATGATTAAATTAGAGAACACGAAGTCAAAAAATTGTTGGAATAGGAGTTGTCTACCCCTTATTCATTAAGGAAAATGAGTTAATCCTAAACTTGTAGTAGCGACTCATAATATCTTGTCAAAATACCAACAATAATTCCATTATGGAAATAAAGGAACGGGGAATCCATTTCACTCTTTGAGGATATTTTGAGATTGTTGTGGGGTGAAGCCACACGAGCTTGCTAGAGAATATGGCAAGCCCTGCATTATAGCATTCATATCAAGAAACCCATTCACGTATTATATTACACAATTCCTTCTCTAGAACACCTCCATATAATAGGTTTCTACATAAGTTAGAAGAAAATTGGATTGGGTTAATTTTTAAATCCCCATGTTTACTTATATTGTCAAAAGAAATTAACCAAGGCCATGAAGCTAAGGACTCAAAATAAATTGAAGACTTAGATAGATTTTAACAACATGGAGAGCTAACCAAATATGTTCCATGGAATGAGAAACACATATTTGGGGAGTAGTATAAGGATCAGGAAAAATAAGAGCAGTTAGTTACTTAATAGTGTCACGACATTCGAAACTTGGTGGCAATGATGTGCTCACACATTGCATACTTTATAAGCCCCATATATAATGATATTTCATCCATGTTACATATTTGTTATCCTGCATTAGCAAACATTTTGACAAATCTTGATTATTATGAGTACACAGGGTTTCAAGAATTATTAGTCCACCTTTGGATGCTTTTGATATCATTTTATATAGTTGTAGTTGGCAAATTCCATGATTAGTGGTAAGGAAATTTTGTAGGGATATTCTTCCCTCCTATATTAGGCTCCTATTTTTATCCACTTATGTGCATTTAAAGGAACTCGAAAAACTCATTTAGTAGAGTGAGAGATAACAACTTGATTTTAGGGTTTTTTGCAGATAATTAGCCATCTCTTCAAGGAGGTTGTTCACCCATTCTAGTGTATAGCTAGAACTTGTTGCAAACTAGGAAAATGCTGAGAGGCGGGATGAATCAGTATTGTAGGAATTTTAACAATTTATAAAACTTTCTTTCACTTGTGCAATAACATTAGGACACCATTAAGATGTTCAACAATTAATTAAAATAATCATGACAAGAGAAAATTTGATCAATCACAATGCAACACATAAATTCTTTAAAAATTGCACTTTAATTCATTCACAAGGAAAGCTACAAGTTGTTGTTACAATTCGCTATCTAGAAGCAGAAAGAAGATTCAACTCCCTAATTTATCAACTACAACTGAAAGGAGCTACAACTCCTGATTGTTTACCAACACCCACTAGAAGGAGCACCAACCCTTGTTTTGGATGCTAAAACTTGCTTGACACTCATTGGTTTATCTTTCATCCATTTTCATACTATAACCATGAATGCCACTTCTTCTTATAATTAAAACAATTTTCTCCCTAATCACTAATAGCTATAGCAATCTTTGATTACTGATAACAATAGCAGATTCACCTCACTTTGCTCACCAACCCACTCATTTTATCTTATTTTCTCAAGTTTTCTTATAAATAATTTTGGCTTCATATTTTTAGCCTCTTATAATTTCTTGTTTTGTTGAATGAATCCATCATTTTTTTCTTTGTCCTTTTTATTTTAGTCCTCTAAACTTTAACCAACATTTTATGCAAGTTAAACTTAGTTTATTTGTTTATTTTAGCATTCTAACCTTTTAACAGGATTTAGTGAGGCTTTTCTAATTTTAGTTGTAGTTAACTTTGGCTTAACTTCCAAGACTACCGCTAAATTGTTACTTGTGTCTAACTTGTTCCACCATATACATCCCCATTGCGTTTTATTATAGGCACAGAGGCCTTTTAATATATTGTCGCTTGTCAAATATATTTGTGTTTTCGAATAGACCTTCATGACCCCCTTTTTATTTATTCAAAATAATGCTTCCAAAACAACCCAATTTGGCCTTAAGTGTTGAGAAATGACAACAAGAAATTCTAGTTTAATTTGTCCTTGAATTAAATTTAGAATTAAAATCGAATTCTATTCTCATAGGAACTTGTAAATAGTTAATTAAATTTAATTAACTTAATTAGCTTAGGAATTTCAAGTTGGAAGTCTTTTTGAAGTCATGTATATGTTATCCCCATATTATAGCGGTCTAGGATGAGTTAATTATGAGTTGTAATTAGATAACTCAGTATACTAAGTTAAGTTCAGTTAAATTAGTTCTAAACTATTTGAGGAACTAATAGTGAGTTAACAGTCAGTAGGTGCACTAATGCATTAACTAGCGCTACCCCAATTAACTGAAGATTCCCTCGTCAGAAAATCTGGCATGTCGATTTTGAGAAGGACCCGGTTGAGACTAAAGTGCAGGGATAATGTACTATAATTTGTATGATTTATTGAGTTGTATAGATCATGCATGCAATCAGGAACTGAACCTTGAAGTGATTACACAATTTTTCACGCACTGGTTTCCCATTAATATGTGCTAATCTAGGGATTGTGCAAGGAAATAGGGGCCTGGAGAGAGAGAGAATTGGCTAAGTGTTGGCCAAGAGTTTTCTTGTGAGATGGAGATTGATTTTACTAAGTGTTGGGATTGTTCATGTGAGAACAAGCATTGTAATATCATCTTGAATTTTTGATATATGCAATACAGATAGTAGGGTTTTGATTTGTCACTTTCCCTAGATATTTATCATCTTATGTGTACTTGATTATCTTCCTCTTATTGATTATTGTTTTCATCGATCTATGGCTTCCGCTGAATGAAAGTAGAAGTAGATTATCGTCTTGTGCTTTAGTACATTGTATGAGCTTGTGAATTTGCATGATTTTCTACATGGTATTAGAGCTAAGAACGATATACTAGAGGATATTTCGAAGTTTTGAGTTCAGGGTTACAGGTGAAATTTGAATTTTCATTTCATAATTTAGGATTGGTAGATGGAGTTCTACGATTTCTGACTCAAGTATGCCTTGGAAGGAAGCTCAAATTTTATAGCCTTTAGGGATAGAATTGAGGTTGTGCTAGAAGATAATGGCTTGAAGGAATTCATTGGTCGAGAAGTTCCTAAGCCATCAGCATCAAATGCACAAAATTTGGCCGAATGGAAGAAGTGTGTGGGGAAGGCAAGGTGTATAATCCTTGAGGGAGTTCAAGACCACATTTTCTTGAGTCTCCATGTGAAGGAAACTCTACATGGTATGTAGAAAAAATTGACATATTTGTATCGGAATAATAGTGACCAAAGGAAATTGGCACTGAAGGACAAACTTCGAAAAATCAAAATGGAGAAAGGTGAGACTATTTCCATATAATTTACCAAGTTCACTCAATGTTGCGATGAACTTGGAAGTGTTGGAATCATGGTTGTTGAAGGAGATATGGTGAGTCTTTCTCTTTTAGGACTCCCAAAGAGTTGGCATAGTGATCAGGACTCTGTCAGTGGTCTAGAGAAGCTGCCAAATTGGGAACATTGATCAGATTTGATGCAAGAGGAGCACCAGGGATGGCTCTTCATCAAAGACTGGTGATGAAGAGAATTTTTCCTTAGCAATTAAGGTGAAGAAAGGGAAAGGGAAATATTCCCATTCCAAACCATATTCTTATCATGTAGGTATGAAGAAACACATGATGAAAGTTAAGTGCTTTCATTGTCATGAGCTAGGCCATTTTGCTACAAATTTTCCACTCGAGAAGTCCAAGAAGAAGTCCTCAGGAGGAGTGGTGGGTGAGGCTTTGGCCTCTCAATTCTAATTTGACTTTTCCCTCATTTCCTACATGATACCATCACCGATGGGAAGCATATGGTACTTAGACAGTGGAGCTTCATTTCACATGACTAGAGACAAAGAGTTTTTTAGTGACCTAGAGGAGAAATATATCTAGATGCATATCGAGATGGGTGACGATGGGAATTATAGTGTTATTGGATTGGGCAAGATTACTTTTCAGAGGGAGCAAAGGGCTCCACTAACCTTAAAGAATGTTATGTATGTGCCTAGGCTGAAGAAGAACTTGGTATCCATTGCCATGCTTAAGGATAGAGGCTATCATGTGATCTTCTCAAAAGGAAAGGTGTTCCTTCAACACATAGCCATGGCTCAGGTAAAGAAGATAGGGATTCGAGTGAATAATCTCTATAAGTTGGAGGTATAAGAATGTGCTGCTTTGAGCTCAAAATAAAAAGGGGTACAAATCCGAGACGTTGGTGAGTTTTGGCGCAGTCGATTGGGCCACTTGCATCATCAGGATTTGAAGATATTGTAGTATATCTCTACCGGTCTTCCCAAAGGTATACTTGAGCAAGTTGATACATGCAAGGTGTACTTTGGGAAAATACACCAAGTCTTTCTTTCACGATGAAGACAGTCAAGAAGAGGGTATTCTAGAGAGAGTCCATTCAGATGTGTGTGGACCACTCTCAACAATATCCATGGCCAAACATAGGTATTATGTTATATGTGTTGATGACTATTCTTGTAAATGCTAGATACTTCTCATGTAGAAAAATGATCAAATTTTCACAAAGTTTTGTGAGTTTAAAGCATTGGTGGAGATAGAATTGGGTAAGAAGGTTAAAGCTCTATAGATTGATAATGGTGGTGAGTATGTCTCAAATGAGTTTAAGAACTTTTGTGCAGCAGAAGGGATTAAAAAGGAGTTAATGGCACCTCATAACCCTCAACGGAATGGGGTGTCCAAGAGGAAGAACAATAGCATAGTAGGGGCAGCAATGGAAATGTTGCATGATCACGGCCTACCACTACACTTGTGGGCTAAGGCATGCAACACAATTGTTTATGTTCAGAACTGTAGCCCACATCGAACACTAAAGATGAAGAGACTAGAGGAGGCTTATTATGGTAAGAGGCCATATATTAGTCACTTTAGGATTTTTTGGTCATCAATATATTTCCATGTGACCAAGGATGCATGGAAGAAGCTTGAGCGAACAACAGAGTTGGGGGTATTTGTGGGGTCCCCTGATACACCTCACAACTATCAAGTGTACTTGCCAACCAATAGGATGGCAATGATTCGTAGGGATGTCAGATTTGATGAGGAGAATTCCATGTGAGTTTCCCTTGATATGGAACTTGAGCTACATGCGGATGAGGAGCTTTTGGGTCCTAAGGTTGAGGAGCCTTAGATTGATGTGGAGCAACCACATCTAGAGGATGTAGGAGTGGAGACATCCACTCAGGAAGTTTCCTCCAGAGAGGGAAGAAAGTGCACCAAAGAGGTTAACAAATTGTTGGATGATGCATGGGAGAATGTGGGAGCACCTAATTCTCAATGCAAGCAGAGGAGGTCACTTAAGAGGTACACCAAATACATGGCTCTTATGGGTGAATGTGTTGTGAAAAATCCATCTGCCTTTAGGGAAGCAGTGCAACAACTGGTTTGGGTTGATGCCATGGTGGAAGAGTATGACTCCATAGTTCATAACAGTGTTTGGGATGTGGTCCCAAGACAGGGGGGAAATGTCAATGGTTAGGTCCCATTGTCTTTACAAGGTAAATTAAGGTGTAGATGGTAGTGTGGAGAAGCATAAGGCTAGATTTGTGGCCCGTGGCATTTCATAGGTAGAGGGGATTGACTATGATGAGATCTTTGTTGGAACTATTAGCACAGATGGGTTGGAATATCCATCACAGGGATTTGAGGACAACCTTCCTTAATGGCATGATTGAGGAAGAGGTGTACATAGAGTAGCCTGAAGGTTTTGAAACCTTTAACCGTGAGTCACATGTGTGCTAGCTCAAGAGAGCATTGTATGGGTTGAAGCAAGAACCTCGTGCTTGGTATGCCAGGATAGATAGCTACTTCACCTGGCTGGGCTTCACGAAGAGTGAAGCGGATGTGAACCCATACCGCATAGTGGTGGAAGGTAAACTTTTGATCATTGTACTTTATGTTGATGATCTCATACTGACAGATAATGATCAGCTGACCAAATCTTCCAAGGACGACCTTGCAAGAGAGTTTGAGATGAACGACATGGGGCTCATGCATTACTTTATTAGCATGGACATATGGTAGGGATATGCGGAGTTGTTTGTCTCTCAGGGTAGGTATGCCAACGAGATACATAGGAGATTCTGTATGGAGAGTAGAAAACCCATGGAGACTCCTCTAGCAGGTAACTGGAGGAAGGAGGATGCCATTTCAAGGGAAGTAGTAGAATATAAGGTTTACAGGAAGCTTTTGGGTTCACTCTTGTACTTGGTGAACACACGACTAGATATGTGTTATGCAGTTAACCAACTTAGTCAAGCGATGGTTAGGCCTACCAAGCTATATTGGAAGGCAAAAAAGAACGTGTTGAGTTACCTCAAGGGAACTTCTGAGTATGAATTATTGTACAAATGCATAGAGGGAGTGAAGCTTCAAGGCTTCACTAATGCATATTGGGTAGGAATTCCTTCTGACATGAAGATATCATCAGTAGGTATCTTCACTGTTGCATTAGCAGAAGTTTCTCAGTATAGCAGGAAACAGAGATCAGTTGCACTAAGTTTGGCAGAGGTAAAGTACATGGTTGCAAGTCAAGCATCATATGAAGCCATTAGATCAGGAAGATCCTAGTTGGTTTGTTTGTTCAGCAGATGGATCCAACTGTGATTTACTACGCTAATCAGAGTTGTATCAAGCTCTCTAAAAATCCAATTTTTCATGATTGGTCCAAGCATATTGATATCTGATATTGAGGCGGATTATGTTGTCAGAGTACATTCCCATGGAGGATAAAGATGATGACATTTTGAAAAATGCATTGTCAAGATGTAAATTCAAGTTTCACAAATACATGATCGGGTAGCTCATAATCCCTTTCTTGTTGAGAGGGAGTGTTGAGAAATGACAATAAGAAATTGTAGTTTAATTTGTCCTTGAATTAAATTGAGAATTAAAATCAAATTTTATTCTCATAGAAACTTGTATATAGTTAATTAAGTTTAATTAACATAATTAGCTGAGGAATTTCAAGTTGGAAGTCTTTTTAAAGTCGTGTATGTGTGCTCCCTATATTATAGGGGTCCACGATGAGTTAATTGTGAGTTGTAATTATATAACTTAGTTTACTAAGTTAAATTCAGTTAAATTAGTTCCAAACTATTTAAGGAACCAATAGTGAGTTAACAGTTAGTTGGTGCACTAATGCATTAACTAGTGCTACTCCAGTTAAGTCAAGATTCCCTCATCAGAAACTAATGCATGTCGATTCTAAGAAAGACCCAGTTGAGACTAGAGTGCAGGGACAATGTACTATCAGTTGTATGATTTACTGAGTTTTATAGATCATGCATGCAATCAAGAACTGAACCTTGAAGTGATTGAGCAGTTTTGGATGCACTAGTTTCCCATTGAAATGGGCTAATTAGCCATAGGAATTATACAAGGATAAAGGGGCTTGGAGAGTGAGATAATTAGCTAATTTTTGCCCAAGAGTTTTCGTGTGAGCTAGAGATTGATTTTATTGAGTGTTGGGATTGTTCATGTGAGAAAAAGCATTGTAATATTATCTTTGATTTCTGATATATGCCATATAGATAGTGGGGTTTTGAGCTATGGCTTTCCCTAGATATTTATTGTGTTATGTGTACTTTATTATCTTCCTCTTGTTTATTATTTTTTTAGTCAGTCTATTGGCTTCCGTTGAATGAAAGTAGAAGTAGATTACTGTCCTGTGCTTCAGTACATTGCATGCGCTTGTGAATCTACAAGATTTTCTACATTAAGCCCCTTCCACTAGCATCTATCTTCATTTCACCCATATGATCTCTTGTCAGCACCTAACCTATAGCTCCCAAGGTCTAGCACTTTCGTTTATGCCTTCTTTGCAAACCTTTGAGTTGGGCCATGCAAGCTTAGTTATCCCACGACATCCTGCTGACACCTTTCTCATTAGTTTTCGATTAATCTTGTCAGTGTCGATGTGTCGTGATGCTCTCCTCCTACCCCTTTCATCTTACTGCTCTTTTGATTCTCCATGCTAGTTCATGTGGCATGAGTTTTCCTATGGGTTCTATCCATCTTAATCGAGAGCCAATAATATTACATTCAAGTTGAGTTAGCTTTGACATGCGCCCATCATCATGATGCCTAGTCAACCCACTTATTTCTTACCATGCACCACTTAATCCTTTTGGGATCTGATTTGCAGGATGACATCATGTTGACATAATTTGTTCCATGTGTCAAGATCTGATTGGTTAATGCATCAATCAGAAATGGGCCCTTTGGGTGCCCAAAAACACCAAATCTACCTATCATGTGCCATGCTCCTAGGGTGTGTTGAAATCATCATATTCTATAATCTTGAGCCAATGATATGCTTCCATTGCTCCTCTCTTAGAGAAGAGAGAGAAAGGGTCCCAAGGGTGGCTTTCCACCAATTTCCTTTGTTAAATATTCTGAGGGTCATCCGGTCTCTTTTTGCCATGTTGTCTTGCCAATTGAAAAAATTCATGTGTGTTACACCATCCCCCTTAGGTTATTTGTGGTTTTTGATTGGGTGGTGTGCAATTAACCTATGTCATTCATCTCTGATTAGAAGTCTCAGGAAAACCACCCGTTGCACGACCCCCAATTCCTGTTAGCGATCAAACTTGTGGACCCATATACAATTTCGCTAATCCACTGGTGGGGGATGCATGGCAACCAATCTACCTCAAAATTTTCACATCATTTTTTATGTCATCCTACTTATCCCTTAAGCGGTCCTCAAGATTTCTCTGAGGTACACTTACTGGTTTACCTTTCTCAAGTTGAGCTGTCAGGTGTGCTCTACCTTTTTCCAATGACCATTCTTCTCTACTTTGTTATCCATGCCATGTATGCTTAGTTCTTTTGATTTCCACTATTCTAGCCTTCTCCAGTAAGTTTGTATGTATGAAAAACTTAACCATGCGGCAAAATAATTCCAACCAACTTCTAACTATGTTAATTTTAACTTAGGGTCCTTCAACTTTGAATAACTCTATCTATCAAACTAGGAGGCCATTTTCAAACTTCCACATATCACTATAAATATGTTTCCAAGCTCTTTCTATCGAGGTGGGTTTCATGTACATTTGGGGTGATCTACTACTCCAAAACTGGCTCCAAAGTCTCTGTACCATACCCATCCATGCTCTTGTTTCTTATTCTTCTTGTGCCTAGAACCTATTCTTTTGGTGTATCTCTTAACACTTGTGCCACCTATTCACATTGATGAAAACGTAATTCCAACATTATTTTCCTTTGGAATTGATGGAAACACCAAAATAAGACAAAACATCCTTAGAAAAACATATCAACCTTAATTGTCGCCTTTAAGTGTTGCTCCCCCTGAGATGCACTTCTCTTAGTTATTTTTGTTGTTGTGATGTTGTTTTTGATTGATCACTAACACGTCCCCTTCACAAAGTACGTCTCCTTTCCTTATTTTGTTTGGTCACTGCCTTTCTCTCCTCCTTTTACGTCAATGGGAAAGACACTATCATTCTCCCCCTGTCACCATGCTCCTCGTGTCAACAATCTCTCTCTATTATATTGAGCTGGTGGATCTAGTAACTTCATCTTGTTATGCTAAAAATAAAATAGTTTACTTTCTTCCTCTTCAAGGAAGAGCTAGTGTAGGCAAGCAAGAGGAACAAATCCAAATGTTTGCCTTAAATAGTCCAATTTTTCTATAGGAAGTGGTTTGGTGAAAATATCAACAACTTTCTCTTTTGTAGGGACATACTCTAGCTTCTCATTATGATTGGAAACTAGCTCTCTTAGGAAACAATACTTGATTGGAATACACTTTGTTTTGGAGTGAAAAATTAGATTCTTTGACATTCTTATTACACATGTGTTGTCATAAAAAATGGGAATAGGCTTATCATAGAACACTCGTACATCTTGCAAGGTCTACTTCATCGATAATAGTTTAGTGCAACAAGAAGTTGTGACAACGTACTCTGCTTCAGATGTAGACAAGGAAATGGATGCTTTCTTCTTTCTCAACAATGAAACTAGATATTCTCCAAGAAATAAATCACCACCACTTGTCCTCTTTCAATCATCTATATCACCCACCCAATCAACATCAACATAAACAATTAAGGAAGAGTCTTTACCTCTCGGGTACCATAGTACATAATCCATCGTTGCTCTTAACTATCTAAGAATCATATTGGCTACTAATAGATGGACTTGTATGGTATCTTCTTGGAAGCGTCCAACTATAGCAATGACCTACATAATGTCTGGTCTTGAACCTATCAAATATAAGAGGCTACCAATAATAGATTTATATAAAGTCTTGTCCACTTCTAGGTACTCATCAGTTTTACTAAGCTTGCAATCTATAACCATTGGTGTGATCACTAAAGAGCATTCTTCCATGTCAAATTTCTTCATCACTTGTTTGAGATAATTGGTTTGAGAGATAAAAATTTCTTTGGGGGCCTGCGCAATATGCAATCCAAGAAAATACGATATCTCTCCAAGAATGGGCATCTCAAACTCCACCTTAATATCAACTACAAATTGACTTGTTAGAAAATATGAATCACTCGCAAAAATGATATCATCAACATATACAACCACAACTATAATTTTTCCATCCTTTGCTTTGACATATAAGTTGTTTCCATTTGCACCTCTTTTGAAACCACACTTGAGGAAGTAGTTATCTAGCATGGAACACCAAGCTCTAGCGGCTCGCTTAAGGCCATATAAGGCCTTCTTGAGTCTACAAACATAATCTAGTTTCTATGTAAGCTTAAAACCTTCTAGTTGCTTTATATACACTTCCTCCTATAGTTCTCCTTTTTGAAAGGTATATTTCACATCCATTTGATATATTTTTATTTTCTTAAAGAAAGAAATTTCCAAAAACATTCTTATTACTTCTAATATAGCATTAGGAGTTGAATTTTCATCAACGTCCAATACTTCTATTTGAGAATAGCCTTTACATACCAATATAGCCTTGTTTATTACCACTTTTCCACAATCATTGAATTTATTTATGAAACCCCACTTTCTGTCAGTGACATTCTTATTAGCGAGTCTTGGAATAAGTTCCAAAGTATAATTTTTCTCTATTTAATCCAATTCTTCATGCATTTTTTTAACTAATGTTAGTCTTGACTAGATTGTACAACATCCTTTGGTTTTTCCATTGATAGTAGGGAAACATGTCTTTGCACAAGGGGATTAAGCAACTTTCTTCTTTTCTACACACCAGAATTTAATTCTCCAACAATATGATCAGTTGGGTGGTCGTTTTGTATATATCTTGAGGGATCTTTGGCTTGAGTACTGGAGGGTTCTTCATCGTCTTCTTCTGCAAGTGGCTCAACATACTCCTCCCCAATATTGATTGGTTCAATAGTGTTGCATTTTACCGATTGTCCATCTTCATACTCAACATATTCATCCACCTCAACATCAATACATTCAACAATCCTCTTGGTGTTTTTGTTATAACATCTATACCCTTTTTTGTTGTATGAATATACATAAAAAATTCCTTCATCTTCTCTTACACTGAACTTGCCAAGTTTCTCATCATTTCTCTTGATATAATATCTACCACCAAAAACTATGAAGTGCTTAACTATTGCAGGCATACCGTGCCATAACTCATAGGGTGTTTTGTCATTCTTTGGCTTGAAATGAGATTTTTTGAGGATAACCACTGTTGTATGAATAACTTCTGCCCAAAACCTTTATTGCACATTCCTTTCATCTATCATGGATCTGGCTAATTGTTGCATTGATTTGTTTTCTCTTTCTGCTAAAGCATTTTATTGGCGATTCTCAGCTATTATAAATTGCCTTTTAACGCCATTCTCCTTACAAAATTCATCAAATTATTTTGAAGTGAACTCACCTCCCTTTTTAGAACTAATGATTTTGATTTTGCAATCTGTTTCATAAACCATGGTTTTGAACTCTTTAAATTTCTCAAAAGCTTCATTTTTTTTCTCTAGGGTAGGAAACCCACATCATTCTACTAAAATCATCAATTATTAGCATAAAATATAATTTTTATGAGGGTGACTATGTTTTGGAAGGTCCACACAAATCCATGTGCAACATCTACAATGGATTTGATGATGAGTTCTCCCTTTCCTTTAATGGAACATTAGTTTGCTTTCCCTATTTACAGGATTGACAAAGAGTATTCTTTGGTTTCGAAAGCCTGGGTAAATCCTTAACCATTTTCTTCTTGCTCAACTTAACTATTTGATCAAAGTTATGATGTCCAAGTCTCTTATGCCACAACCATCTTTCATCAACTTTTCATAAGAAACAACTATTTGACATTGCTTTTGAGCACATATACATTATTAAATATTTTCATAGATTCAACAACTATCTCGCATGTGTCTGTAGACTTCATTTGACATTTTTTTATCCTTATAGATCACATCACAACCTTGATCACACATCTAAGATACACTAAGAAGGTTATGCATTGGCCCATCAACATATATAACATTTTTAGGTTTACCTTTGTCCTTTGACAAACTAACCACTCCTTTTGCAATAATTTTTCCTAGTGCATTGTTGCCAAAAGTCACATTACCTTTTTCAACTAGTTTCCATGTCAAAAAAAATTCTTTTGTCTTCTAATATGTGCCTAGAATAGTCACTATCCACATACCAATGGATCCCTTTATTTTGAGCATACAAAGAAATATCACATTGCTCTTATTTCGCCTTTTATTTCTAGAATTTGTGATTGTATTCCATTTTCTCAATAATTGACTTTGTCTTATTCTCCTTAAGTCTGATATTAACTGTTAGATGCCCAAATTTTTGACATTTAAAACATTGCACTAGATATTTTAGAGGAGCAAAATAATCATTATAATTGGGTCTACATTTCCTCTGCTAAAATATTCTTCTAGATCTGAGATTCTTGTTCGAAAAATTAACTCTACAATTTCTTTCTCTATGGCCATAGTTTGTAAATGTGAAACAATACCCTAGGAAGATGTCATTATTCTTGGAAGGTTCCCTTCTACACTGGGGTGAATTCCGATCAATTCCATTTTCTTGGCCAATGTTTTATTTTTGTTGCTACTAATATTTCTTAGTCTGTCTATGGGTTGTGTATCTCCCTTTAGCTACTACACAGTCCCCTCATGCAGTATTGGAAGAAAAGTAATTGTCTTGTTTCCATTTAATTCAATTGCTACATTGGACTCTTCTTTAAATCCAAGACCACTATGATCTTTAGAGACTCGTTGTGCTTCCAATATTTCTTTCATATTTTTAGTTCCTTTACTAAATTTCTGATTGAAACTCAATTGTTTTTTTTCCTTCTCCAACTCATGCTTTGGCAGCACAATTTCTCCTTCTTACCTTTCGCATGCTTGAACTTTTTCATTCTGTTACCAGTTCAGGGATTCTTTAATCTTCTTACCCTCTTCTACTTACAAGAGCAGTGGCTCAATAGCTTAACCTTTTTCTTATGTCAAAGGATACTTCTGGGCTTCATTTCTCTTCCTCAGCCTCTCTATTTCATTAAGTGGAATTATTGGCTCACCCTGAAGATCTACTTCTTCCTCTACATCATTATAATTAATAGCCTTGAATTGCAGATTTTCTATAGCCATCAACATAAATTCTTTAGGGCTCTCATCATCTTTGTCCTCATTTGAGGATTGGCTAGGTTCACTTTCTAAGGAGCTCCCTTCTTGAACATAAAACCCCTCTTCCTAGCCTTCTTTCTATCCTTTTGAAATTTCTTGAATCTTTCTTTAGGAACGTAATATTTCTTCTTCTTTTGAGGACATTTTGATGCATAATGACCAGCTTTGCCATAATTAAAACACTTGAAAGGTAGATTGCGTTTATATTTTCTTGATCCTCACTTAAGCTTCCTCACAAAGTTGATTTCTTCTTCATCTAATTTATAACAATAGTCATCATCCTCTTCTTTGCAATTCTTTTATGCTTTGAAGGTTGATTCTTCGGCTACAAACTTTCCTTTAGAAATCCTCATCTCATAGGCAGTGAGTATACCAAGTAATTGGTCTAGAGTGAGAGAGTTTAGATTGTTCATTTCTTCAATGGCTAACACCTTGGGATTAACCTTTCAGGAAGAGATTTTTAGACCTTTTGAGCTACTATAGCTTCATCTAGCTTCACATCAAGCCCTCTTATGGTGTTCACAACTTCGTCAACTCTTAAAAGGTACTTTGCAATATATTCATCATCATGCATACTCAAAGACTCAAATTTCATTCTATATCCTTGGAGTTTAACTTTATTTACCTTGTTGTATCCTTCATTGCAGTCACTCATATTGTCCCAAATAGCTTTGGGAGATGTGGAGTCCATTGATTTGACAAGCTTTGGTTTAGGTAGGCCAGCATGCAGGGTATTCATGGCTTTAGAATTACATGTGAACTCCACCTTTTGATATTTTGTAATCATTTTTGGAGCATTTTAATATTCTTCTTCCATAATATCCCAAACATTAACTCCAAGTAATTGAATGTAAGTCTTCATCCTCAATTTCCACAACACATAGTTTGTTCCATTAAAAATAGGTGCCATGTTGGTAAATCCTCCTTCCTGGTTTTCCACGGTCCTTGATATTCCTTTCAGCTGTTAAACTGATCTGAAATAACTTGGATCTGATACCAATTGTTGGAAACTAGGACAATACTGAGAGGGGGGCTGAATCAATACTGTAGGAATTTTAACATTTATAAAACTTTCTTTCACTTGTGCAATAACATTAGGACACCATTAAGTACTTTAGTAATTAATTGAAATAAGCATGACAAGAGACAATTTCAACAATCATAATGGAACACATAAATTCTTTAAAAACTTCTCTTTAATTCTTTCAGAAGGCAAGTTATAACTTGTTGTTACAATTATCTGGAAATAACTAGTAGGAAGCTTCAAATCTCTTATTTATCAGCTATAACTGAAAGGAGCTCCAACCGTTGACTATTTACTAGCACCCATTGGAAGGAACACCAACCCCTAATTTGCAAGCTACAACTCGCTTAAAACTCCTTGATTCATCTTTCATCCATTTTCATACAATAACCATGAATTCCACCTCTGCTTACCAATAAAACAATTTTCTCCTTGATCACCATTACCTTCAGCAATCTCTAATTACTAAAAACACCAGCATATTCACCTCACTTCACTCATCAACACTCTTCTTTAATCCTATTTGCTCAAACCTGCTTCTAAAGAATTTTGTCTTGACAATTTTGGCCTCTTTATTTTCTTGTATCGCTACATGAATCCATATTTTTTACCCTTTCCTTGTTTATTTTAGCCCTCTAAATGTGTTCACCAAGATCGCAGACTTCAACTAACTTTTTCTACAAGTTAAACTGATTTTATTTGCTTATTTTATCATTCAGGACTTTTAAGAGGATTTAGCAAGGATTTTCTAATTTTAGCTATAGTTAACTTTGGCTTAACTACTATGACTACTGCTAAACTATTACTTGTTGCTGACTTGTTCTACCATGCGCATCCCCATTGTGTTTTATTGTGGGCCCAATTTCCTTTTAATATATCTTTGCTTTCCAAATATAATTGCGTTATTGAATAGACATTCATGGCCCCTTTTTATTTTATTAAAAAAAATGCTACCAAAACGACTTAATTTGTGCTTAAGCCCCTTCCATTGACACATGTCTTCATTTATCCCATATGACCTATTTTCAACACCTAACTTATAGCTCCCAACCTCTGATGCTTTCGTTTGTCATTTCACTAGAGACCTTTGAGTTGGGCCTTGTGGGCTCAATTAGACCACGAGGTCCTCCCAACACCTTTCTCATTGGTTGTTGACTGCTATTGTCAATGTCGACATGTCTTGATGCTCTCCTCCTAGCCCCATTCATCTTTTTTCTCTTTCAAGTATCTAGGTTGGTTTCTGTGAGATGATTTGTGATGTGGGGTTTTCTCATTTCAATCATGAGTTAATAGTATTGCATCTAGGCTAAGTTAGCTCTGGCATGCCCCATCATCTCAATCCCCTATCAGGTGACTTATTTCTTAACATGCACTACATAATACTTCTGAGTTCAAACATAGGGGATGATGTCACCTGCACCATGTGTCAATCAAAAATTGGTGTTTTAGGTGCCAATAAACACCAAATTTGCCTCCCATGTGTCATGCTTCCATTGGGTGTGCGAACGTCAACATCCTCCATTGTCTTGAGCCAATGATATGCTGACATGTATCCTCTATCAAAGAGGAGAGAGAAAGGGGCTAAGGGAAGTTATTAACCAATTTCTTTTGTTAAATATTTTGAGGGTCCCAACTTGTCCAATGATGCGACGTTACCCAACCATTTGAAAAACTTCTTGTTCTTTGCGCAACCTACCTTATGTTGTTTGTGGTTTTAGAGGGAGCAGGAGGTTGGGGGTGCGTATTTAACATTCTTCGTTGATCTTCGATTAGAAGTCTAGGGAAAACCACCCATTGCATGATCCGCCTCCCTTTTAACGGTTAACCTGTAGACCCCTACGCAATTCCTTTGATGTGTTGGTGGGGGACTGTGGTGCCTAATTTACCTCTAAACATGTACACTACTTTCTTATGTCATCTCACTTGTCGCTTAATCAATCCTCAATATTTCTTTGGGGTACACCTACCAGGCTATCTAGCTACGAGGTGGGCTTCGCCTTCCTCCAATGACCATCCTGCATTGCTTTGTTTTCCATGCCACATCCTAGTCCTTTTTATGTCCACTCCACTATCCTTCTCAACTAAGTTTGGATGTATTCCTAACTTAACCATGAACCAAAACGCCTCCAAGCAACTTCTAACTCTGATAATTTCGAATTGGGGTCCTTCAGCTTTGACTAGCTCTATCTATCAAACGAGGATGCCATTTTCAAACTTTTTTGTGTCATTGGAAATATTTTTCTGAGCTCTATCCATCTAGCTAGTGTTAGAATATTCTGAGACATAGGAAATAGTTAAGTATAACTTGGTCTAGTGTAGAGTTAGGTAAACTGTGTTTCTTTACTATTTACTTTTGTAACTTACAATCCGACGGTCATGATATGTAGTGATCCAACAGTTCATTCTCTCCTCGGTATTATCGACACTTGATCCATCGCTTAACACCCGATTGGTCCATGATCTCTATTTAAAGAGCATGGAGGGTCATTTTTAGTGTAACCGTTCATAAGAGAAGCTTATGTAAATTTTCATTCTTTTATTAATAAATTGCTTGAAGTGACAGCATTGGCTCATGTCGTGGATTGTTTCGCTCTTTGAGGGTTTTAACCATGTCAAGAATACTAGTGTATTGATTTGTGATCTATTTGTGAGCGTTTTCCTTTGGAGTTCTATCTGAGGAACTTACCCTGTAAATTCCTATATGGTATCAGAGCTATTTGAGGGCCGCATCCATTGGTGATCTAAATCTAAAGATGGTAGAACTACATCTGATTATTGTTTCCTAGATCTAGTATTTCTTACTGCTTTCGGGCCGAGAGGACTACTATATTGTGTTAGGAGAATCTGTTCCAGTGAGGAACCCCTTTCGTTTGATGCAAAAGGATTTTGAGTAGCCCTAGATACATCATTTTTAAGATTTGGAGGTATATAGTGTTTATTTGTAGTTTTTAGTTATTCTCTGTGTTTATTTTTAGCTCTCTATTTTTTTGAATCATCGTATCTATACCTTTCATTTTTACGTATGCTCTCTGCCCCGCGACTCTGTGTGTTATGGGCAAATAAAAAACAAAAAGGAAGGATTTTTCTCATGCATATACTCTTTTCCGCCGCGCCTTATTGTGATCTAGGAAAATCAGAAACATTGAGGAAAACATTTAGTTTTTGGCTAATATTTTTTTTGTATGCCTATGTTGGGTTTTGTTTTTTTTGTTCCTTAGGCAAAAAAATAGCTTTCTCAAGTAAACATGCACCCCAAAGCTTCAGTGACAAAAAAAAAAACCCCTTCCTCTTTTCCAAAAATTACTAACATTTTAAACTAGCTCACTTGGTCCAAAGTTACTTTATGAGAATAGAGGTCTTGAGTTCAAGTCTTTCTTTTTGTTGAGTTACTTTTTCAAAAGGCACATGTAACTTATATTTTAAAGTTACTTTATGTAAAAGTGTTCTCAACCATTAGAAAAAGTGAGTCACTTATAGTTCTAAAGTCTCTTTATCTCTTATTTAAGTTACAATTTAGTGGGTAGATCATAAAGTACCATTGTAAAAGTGACTTTCACTTATTTATAAAAGTGAGTCACATAAAATCCTTTTTTAAGTGAGATAATTAGATTAATTTTGGAAAAGGGGGGATTTTTTTAAATATAACATTATCATTCATTTCTGCACATTCACGCACTTCGTCGGCATCTTCAACAACTTTTATTCAAGAAGCCATAACTTCTTCATCCGAAAGCCGTTTTGAGAGCCGTTATTTTTTAATCAGCCTATTTTTTCGAGATCTTTCCATTGGAACACTTATTTTCAGTATCTACAACTTTAGTTTTTATTAAAATGGAATTCCATGCCAAGTTATTCTTGACAGCACCAACTACTTCTAATGGGGGTCCTACATTTTGGATTTAATTAGAAGTAAAGGTCTCTAAAGAATAGCCTCAGGCTAAGAAACCAAATATAAAGATGAAGATAAGGCAACCAAATGGGAAAATAGGCAAGATCAAGCATGTGGGTTGATAGGGATGTCTATTTATCCAGACCTTATATTCCATATCACAGAACTTGATACCCCTAATGAAGCAATGAAACAACTCACTAAAGCTTTTGGAATTAAAAATGAAATTAGAGCCCATCAACTTGAAAATGAGTTTCCTACGTTGAACCCCAATAATTTTTCTTCCATTGAAGGTTTATTGTCCAAGTTCAAGACCCTTAGACTTCTCTTGGAAGGTGTTAAGGTTAAGAAAGAAGATGGTAGCCTTATCTATTCCATTCATACTAAGTTGGGACCAACCTACTCTGTGTTTTTTTCCACCTTCCATTCTAAAACAAAAGCCTTCATTTCTCAAGGAAAAGACTACAAGTCCCCTTCCTTTAATGCCTTTTGTGATTCTTTAATAAGAGAACAAGAAAAACTCTTACATCTTGGTCTTCTTAATCTTGGAAACTCTTCTAAGAAATCCTTAGCTGCCCAGCAGCAACCAAATTCAAAGAATCCTAAGAAGCTGTATCCTAAAAAGAATGGAAACCAAACAAGGATCCTAAGCAATTTCAGTCTCAAAATGAAAAATCATTTCAACAAAATGATAAGGAAAATAAAAACAAAGGAAAGAAGAATGATAGACATTGCCATTTTTGTAATCGAGATGGCCACTTAGAATCCAAATGCTTTAAGAAGATGGAAGCCTTGGAAGCAGCAATGAAGAAGCATAACATCCATTTGGAGCACTCTTCATCTCCAAGAATAGCACTTTTTGGATGTGGTTGTGAAGCATCTCAGTCTAGATATGCACTAAATGTATCTTCTTCTTCTCATTCTCATGAGTGGCTCATTGATTCTAGAGCTTCTTATCACATGGCCAAAAACAAAGTCATGTTTTCTTCTTTAAATGATTGTAACACCAAAAATATATATGTTGGTGATGACATATCTCTTAGTGTTGGAGGTACTCGAACTGTTCACAATGGTCAATTTAATGATGTATTATGTGTTCCAACCTTATCCTGCAACCTTCTATCTGTATATAGGATAACTCATTCAGGTGAAGGTAAAATTGTTGAACTTTCACCTCATGATGTTGTAATTAAGGACCTAAGAGATCCTAGACAGATTTTAGCTACTGGCACTGCTGATGATTCTAAAAGGTTGTATAATTTTAACAACTTTGGGTCATCAAATCTTCCCTCGGTATTTGTTGCTCATAATGATGAAGTGAGTAAACTTTGGCATGAGCGACTTGGTCACTTAAACTATCGTTCCCTTCAGAATCTATGTAAAGAAACTATGGTGACAGGTCTTCCAATGGTATCGTGAAGAGATGGTGTTTGTTCTGGATGTGTACTTAGGAAACATCATTAGGATAGTTTTGAAAAAAGTTCCTCTTGGCACAACTCAGCCCCTTTACAACTTCTGCATAGTGATTTATCAGTCCACTTCCAATTGTTTCATTCTTTAGATACAAGTATTTCTTAACTTTCATTGATGATTTCTCCAGACGCACTTGGGTATACTTCTTAAAACTCAATAGTGAAGTATTTAACATGTTCTTGGCCTTTAAGACCTTTGTTGAAAAACAATCTAGACATCAAATTCTTAAGCTAAGATATGGTAATGGTGTAGAATACGTTAACAGCAAATTCATCAACTTTTGCACTAAGAATGGAATTCAAATGCAACATATTGTTCCATATAATCCACAACAAAATGGTGTAGCTAAAAGGAAGAATCGCACCTTAAAGGAAATGGATAATTGTATGCTTCAATCTAAAGGACTCAGTCTTGATTTTTGGGCGGAAGAAATTAAATGTGCAAATTACATAGTAAATCACACTCCTACTAAGGTTTTAAAGAATATCACTCTAGAAGAAGCATGGAGCTCAGTTAAACCAGATCTAAGTCACTTTCGTGTTTCTGGAAGTGAAGCATGGGTCCATATTCCAGATGAGAAACATAAAGCTTTAGAAGCTAAGAGTGAAAAATGTATTTTTGTTGGATATTCTAAAGATGTCAAAGGATATAGACTTATTCCACTTAAGTCCAAAAATGTTATCATTAGAAGAGATGTAAAGTTTGCTAAAAATATATCGGCGTACGAGCCTAGTTAGGTGTATATGCCACCTCTCTCTATCCCTTCTAGTTCTGAAAATATTTCTTCTTTAGATAATGACAAAAAAGATGACAATCCTCCCTCACCTTCTTAGGATCCTCCTTCAGCTACCTAGCTTCCAAAATGGGTCTGTGCTACTCAAGATGCAGCAGGTGCTCTGGCCAGTGATCCTACAAATCAACGATGTACACGTTCTCAGTTCGATAGAGCCTCTTCTTTCCTAGCTCAAGCTTCAGCGAATTATGATACTGAAACCTTTGTAGAAGCTTCAGGACATCCAGATTGGGACGCAGCTATGAACTCTGAACTCTATCCACCTTGTTCTTTCCCTTGCTACCTCTTTCAAATGGGAAGTCCATCAGATGGATGTTAAATTTGCCTTCTTGCATGGGGACTTGCATGAAGAAATCTATATGGAACAACCTACTGGATTTATACCAACAAACTCTACCCTTGTATGTCGGCTTAAGAAATCCCTTTATGGTCTCAAGCAAGCCCCTTGGGCTTGGTATGCCAAAATAGATAGATTTCTTTTAGAAACTGGCTTTTCTAGGTGTCATTCTGATAATATTGTCTACACCAAGAAAGTAGGCAAGTCTCTTATCATTCTTTTTCTTTACGTTGATGATATTATCCTTACTAGTAGTGATCCTAACCTTATAAAACATGTGAAGTCTAGCCTTAAAAAGAAGTTTGAAATGACAGACTTAGGACACTTGCATTATTTTCTTGGTTTTTAAGTTTTGCAATCCAAGGAAGGTATATCCCTTTCCCAGTGCAAGTATGCATGTGATCTTCTACGCCACTTTCACATGGAAGACTGTAAGCTAGCCCCTTCTCCTTTTTAGTCTGGAGCCAAAATTTCAGTCACTTTTACTTCCCCTAAACTTGATACTACCTTATACCATCAACTCGTAGGAAAATTTTTGTATCTGACCCATACTCATCCTAACCTTGCCTTTGATGTTGGCCTTATTTCTCGGTTTATGAAAAACCCACGTGAAAGTCATTAGAAAGAAGCTAAAACAATACTTTGTTATGTTTGAGGTATAGTTCAGTTTGGGATTCATTACAATGTAGAAGCATCTCCTCTATTGGTTGGTTTCACTGAATTCGATTAGGCTGGTGACCCTGATGATTGGAAGTCTACTATAGGTTATGTGTTCACTCTAGGTTCAGGATCTATTACATGGGCTTGCAAGAAGCAAAGTGCCATTTCTCTTTCTTCAGTAGAAGTAGAGTATCGTGGTGCCGTAGAAGCTAGTAAGGGATCCCTGTGGCTTCGTCAGATCCTGTCAGAGTTTGGATTTCAGTGGCAACATCCAACTACACTTTGGTGTGATAATCAAAGTGCCATTCAACTATGCAAAGATCCAGTCCAACATTAGCGCAACAAACACATTGAACTGCACATGCACTTCATCAGAAAGCTCATTCATGACCATGTCCTTAAAGTGTAATATTGTTCAACTGATGATCAAGTTGTAGACATCTTTAAAAAGGCTGTCACAGAGGCAAAGTTTACTAAACTTTGATTTATGGTTGGAGTTCAGGAAGTTGTCACTAAGGGGGGTGATCCAGGTGGATGTTGGTGGCCAACCACCTATCCCATTTGGACCCCCACAACTGTCTCTTTCATTTTTTCACTTTCCTTAATTATAGTGCAGTTTACTATTTTTAGCAGTTTTTCGGGTCCTAAACTTCCGAAGCCGTTTTGAGGCCCTAAACGACGTTTTTTGGGAAATCCACCACCAGCGATTTTTCTGATAAAAATCGTCTTTTCCGTCGTAGTCCTCAGAGAGATATTTCCAATGGGCTATCATGCCCGTCAAATGGAGATAAGACGACCAATTTGCGACCCCAGGAAGTTGGCTGTCCAACTCACCCCAAAACGGGGCCCACAATTTGGCGTTTCATCTTCTAGGGTTAGGTTTTGGAATGTGAAGGGTTTTCCATTGTTTCTCAATAATAAATAGGCCTTCGAGCCTCATTGTAAAGACAGTTCGAAACAGTTCAGAGGCATGTAGCCGACACATCTCTTCTCAGAGATAAGCTACCATCGCCCTAGCTGGGTTATTTCTATTTGTAAGCATATTTCAGTATTCTCCATTAATGAAATGAAGTATTATTTCCGCTGCATCTCTGTTTTTATGGTTATCGCATCTCTGTATTTATGGTTATCTCTGTAATCTATTGCGTTCCTGCTTAAATCCGGATCAGTGGGATAGGCTCTAATGCCTCCCTCCTTCTCTTATTGTGTCATATTTGTACATCCTTCAATCCTATCCCAAGTTGTTCTTAAGGGGGGATGTTAGGATATTCCGAGACATAGGAAATAGCTAAGTATAACTTGGTCTAGTGTAGAGTTAGGTAAAGTGTGTTTCTTTACTATGTACTTTTGTAACTTACAATCCGACGGTCATGATATGTAGTGATCCAACGGTTCATTCTCTCCTTGGTATTACCAACACTTGATCCTTTGATTAACACTCGATTAGTCCATGATCTATATTTAAAGATCATGGAGGGTCATTTGTAGTGTAATCGTTCATGAGAGAAGCTTATGTAAATTTTCATTCTTTTATTAATAAATTTCCTGAAGTGGCCACGTTGGCTTAGGCCATGGACTGTTTCCCTCTTTGAGGGTTTTAACCATGTCAATAATACTGGTGTATTGATTTGTGATCTATTTGTGAGCGATGTCCTTTGGTGTTCCATCTAAGGAACTTACCCTGTAAATTCCTACAGTTGGGTTTCATGTACATTTGAGGTGATCTATTGCTCCATAACTAGCTCGAAATTCTCTGCTCCATACTCATCCATGTTGATCTTGCTTCTTCTTCTTCTACTTGGAACCTCTTCTTCAGAGGCATCTATTTGACACCTCTGCCACCTATTCTCATTTGTTGACATCAATGACAACATATTTCCAATATAACTCGAGGTTATGCCTCAAGTTAGCTATAGTTTTGTTTACTATTGTTCAGTTTCTCTAAAACCTTAGATTTCTCTATTAAGAAATGATGCACTTTTATTTGGAAAGTTAATGAAGAAAAAAGCATATCTTCTAGCAAGTAAGTGTTAAATCTTTGCCAGTATTAGAGAACCTTAAGGAGGGCCACCCACGAGAGCTCAATAAACCTTGTGTGTCTCTCTTTTTTTCATTTATATGTTCTTTTGTTAGATTGTTCATAGATTTTTTTTATTTGCAATAGATTAGTAAATGGTGTATTTTTTTCATGTTCATGTAGAAGGTTGATTTGTTAGTATTTTTTCATTTTTAAATGACTTTCATTATTTTTACATTCAAGATCTAGGTTTTGTTATGAGTGTTTGGCCTTAGAATAATAATTTTCTTCTTTAACTTGGAATCAAGAATTTGTTGTAGGAGTTTCTTGTAGGACTGCAAGGTATCTTGTAGGTCCATTGGTTTTCCTATAAAACAATTTCTAATTGTTTTCTTTTAGCATTTTTCTTTGTTTTAATGAAAATTTTGTCGATCATTACATTAGTGGCACCAAGTAATGTGGTCTAATGAATAATGAGTCAATAATTGGATAAACCTCTTTTGGACATGGCTTTATTTCCTAAATTTATGAATTCTACAATTTCTACAAATTTGTTTTATACAGTTTAGTGATAATATAGTTATTTATACAAACTAGTAATAGTATTTTCCATTCTCCTAAGATATAAGTAGTATTTCCACTTCCTATAAGTTATTAGTGGTATTTCTATAGCATAGTGATAACTTTTTACTTTATCTACAAATGGTAGTGACCAACCATGGATTGATTTCCGTTTCACTTCAACCAGCACGATGACATAGCTTTCATTAGTTAGGATCAGTGCTTGCATTAGAAGTACCAAAAGGTGTGGCTTGCATGTATAGTGAAAGGCACCTCTTAAGTTTGTATGAACCTTGGATTGGCATTTAAAGTTGAGAACAATATGAGTGTAGACTTATTGTTGTAATTCTATAGTACATCAATGTTGTTTGTGCCTCTTTGTATCCTTATCAAAAAGACCCATTGAAAATGTGATTAAAGGAGGAAAGAGGGACAATTAATGACCATTCGTTTCCTTTTCTTTAACATTCACTCATTTTATTTTTTCTTATTACATTTAATTTCCTATCTTCTACTCACATTCTCATTTTTGTCTTATTCAAATTTACATAGGCATTATTTACAATGTTTTGCAACCTTTATTGTTTGTTAAATTAAATTGGAAGTATTGAATCTTAAACCCATTGACTATTTTGGATACAATTCATATCACTAAATATGGGAAATAGATAGACTAGGCCAAATACACTATAAACCCAAAGTTAAAGTGAGCTTAGTGGATGTAACTTTTACAAGAATAATACAACCAAATCAGAAGCTACTAAATGAATTATTATCATAATAATATTCTTGAGACGGTCAACAAGACCTTGTACATTCCATGATATGTATTTTATTATAAAGCTTAAACAATAATTTCCATATTTTCTCTACCTTTACCATTATATAATATGAGAATGATTTGAGAACGCCAAATGCTTCTTATCAATGTATTGGTAGCTTGACCATCTAACTTATTTTTTAATTATCTAACTTAATATAAAATTATACATCTAGCCTCAAAAAATGATATCAATCCCTCTAACCAAATTCCCTATAAAAAAACATAAATTGAAAAGATCTAATAGGGTCCCCATAGCTAGAGCATCCACCACCACAATACTCTAGCTACCTTTCCTTTTTATTTAAATCCATTTACCACCATTCAGGAAAGTTAACTCCTTTCGGGTTTACAAGGCCATATATTTTATTAAAGAGATATTCAAGGGGCTCAATTTGGGAAGAATTAAGTAATCTTCAATATTATGCTTAGAAGCTTTGGTATAGAGCCAAGTATTTGGGAGGTTAATGCACCTAACAAGATGCTAATCACAGGTTAATGCACCTAACAAGATGCTAATCACTTTATTGCCAATTCTAATAGACTCACTCATTTATGTCTTTGAGACAAATATGCTTTTAAGACCCTTACATAACCACCGGTATAGCATGCTTATCTTAAATAGAATAAAAATACCTTTTGTAAAGGCTCGGTACAATTGTGAAGATGCCCTAACAGGATTCCCAAGGGCTCAATTTGGGAAGAATTAAGTAATCTTCAATATTATGCTTAAAAGCTTTGGTATAGAGCCAAGTATTTGGGAGGTTAATGCACCTACCAAGATGCTAATCACTTTATTGCCTAATAGACTCACTCATTTATGTCTTTGAGACAAATATGCTTTAAAGCCCCTTACATAACCAGCGGTATAGCATGCTTATCTTGAATAAAAATACCTTTTGTGAAGATTCCCTGAAAGGATTCCCGGACTTCCCCAACCGAAATTCTAGAAATTTTGGTAATATAATCATATCACAGCGCATCAATTATAAAAACATTCCATATTTAATAATCAAAATTTCAACATCAAGTGACAGCCATTTGAACACGCTAGATATTATGAAAACCGTTCAAAAACCTACAAACCAAAAAACCAAACTGGAAAAGGTAAAACCTCTCACAAGTCTCAAAAGAAAAAGAATATTACAACAAATTTCTAGTTCCAAACTTCGTTTGTTTTATTTATTGAACATATCAGCGTAGGTTTGTCACGGGCTAACCATTCTCAAATAAATTCGTGTTTAAAGGAAAAAACAATTATTTTACATTTGAACACGACTAAATCAATAAAAACACTAATAACAATTAAAAAAAAATCGATTACAGGGTAAACGATGATAATTTTTTTCATAGGGAAGGAATGATAACGGCATGTCACATGAGGACGCATTTACGGGGGGATCCCAATAACACTGTGGAAATCGAAAAATCATTTTTAAAGCCAGTGTAACTATGATCTTCAAATTTTGGAATCATTAAAAATCAACTTTTTATGTAGTGGATGGTGAATATATCCCTATAGGTATATATATTTTATATATGCTTATTAACGTATATCAACCACTACCACATTCTAGTTATAACTTTGGCATAAGAATCCTTGTAACTTTGACATAAGAATCATTGTAACTTTCGCAAAGCATCAACTGACATGAGAAGTGGCAACCTGTGCAGGGGACAGGGCATGGGAAATATTTGCCTTCATATCGTATTCAGCTCATTCATTCAATCGTGCATTATAATGGAACTGAGAAAGAGACTTCAGCTTCATGGCAGCCTGTGCAGGGGACAGGGCATGGGAAATATTTGCTTTCATATCGTATTCAGCTCATTCATTCAGTTGTGCATTATAATGAAACTGAGAAAGAGACTTGAGCTTCACAAATGGAAGCCTTTCGAAGGGTCGGTGGCACACAACGACAGAAATTCTCTCTTGTTTTATTATGCATCTGTGGTCCAACCTTCTCATCATAACCTGCGCACATGCACATAGGAAAATCTTACCTTCTTTCTCTGTCTAAGAGCGCACTCGTCCACAGAATATCTTGCCGTGTCTATCAAGATTATTGAAGTTAACCATTTTTAATTTACAATTTTTAATTTTCTTTCTAACCCAGTTAGTGAGTGATAGGATATAATAAAAGCTTACATAGTTTAAAAGATGTTTGCATTTCAAGAGATGTGGTATTTCTTGATCCTTGGTAGTTCCAGAGTATAATCAGTATAAATCCATCTTAAATACTATTCTAACATGAGCCCAGAAAGATCAAATTTCTTCACATACAGATTTTTTTTAGAGTGCAAAATACAATGTGTAATTTTTAATTTTTTTAAAATAATGTACATTGTATGCATAACTCACATTAAAATATTTTACATAACATGTCAACATAGATTTTAAATAGTTTATTTAAATCTCTTATTGAAATGCGAATTAGTTAACGTAGATCTCAAATAGTTTATTTAAATCTCTTATTAAAATATTTTTGAAAAATATAAAGTTTAAATATGTTACATTTTTTTTTCTTTCTGATTACTTTACAGCATTTCATTTTATTTTTATTATGACCCACATTATTTTTCTATTTAAACCAAGAGAAAGACAAAAGCCTTTCAAATCAATAAACTAGTCAATTATTAATTTTGTTTTTTACTTTGCTTTAATTTAATTTTTATTTTTATTTAATTTTCATATATTTAAAATGTTAACCTTACACCATTTTTATTATACTAAACTGGAAAGAAAAGATAAATTCGGAAAATTCGTTATTCTAACACTTTTAAGTGTAACTAATTAATTATTGGAAAAATATGTTTTTTACGAAAGCAAAACCAGAACAAACAAAATTTTCTTGAGATTCTTAAAGTCAATGTTAAAATAACATTCATTGGAGTGAAATAACAAGAATCAAATGCAGAGACAGAACTAAAAGGGTAACCATAATATTTGCCATTATGTACAGATTCATGTGAACCCTTTATGAACATCAGCAATATTCAAATCAATACTATTTGCCATTATGGACTGATTCACTTCCAATGACATCAGCATGACAAGCACTAGTGTGCACCTCTGTTTTCTGTGCCTTAAAAACTCACTTCTCTCATCGCATTCACAAGGGAAGGACAGAGCGCCTGCACTCTTGTGAGTGGAGATGACTCTTGCTAGTGGCATTCAGAGAAGAAAATCTGCCCACCTCAGAACAGCACCTTCTGTTGTATCTGCTAGTTCAATTCAAAGAACAACATTTGCCTCAAGTCAAGTAAAGACTCTATAGTTTCCTTCAGAGAAGAAAATTTGCCACCCTTTGCCACCCCCCATTTAGCACCATAAGCTGGATCTCTTAATTCCCCTTAGCAAGAAAATTTGTGGGCCCCAACTCAGCATCCTCAGATGTCATAACAATGTTTGCTCGTCCCCAGCACTAGCTTCCACATCACCATTTGTAAAATTTATTGATTATCATTTTAAAATTAAGTTATTATTCTTATAAATAAAATAAATCAATATTTAATATAAAACTATATTTTAAAAAATAAATATTTTTATTAAATAGTATTTTTATTATGTGAAATAATATTTTAATTTATATATAATTTTATTGTCAATTTCCATGCCAGATACATAATAAATGATAATCTTTTTATATATAAAACAATCTAATCTCCATCTTTATCTACTTGTTTTTTTATTTATTTATAAATTTAATATACTTTTACAGCATAAAATTCATTGAATCTTTCTCCAATGTAATTAAAATATTTCCAATTATTATCTACAATTTAAACATTATCATAGTTTACAATGACACAATATTATAATTAATATTCCATAATGTGGGGTGGAGATGCAGCACCTCACTAGGCTTCGAGATGAGAGCCATTGAGAATGTAGGGAGGGCATGCTTTGCTCCACCTAATACCCTGCATGAAAATTAAAGTATAGCATGAGTACATGGAGCACAGTAGATTGGAAGATTTTGCAGTGAAATTCATGTGGAGTTTGTGGAAGGTAATTTTTCCTCCATGTTTGTATAATGAAAGAAGTTGGTTTGTATAATGAAAGAAGTTGGTTGCTTATTATGGCAGGTTATGGAAGAAGCAGGAAAATAATGTCGAAAGGTGATAAGAAAGGTGATAAGAAGGAGATTGGTTAGTAAAGAGAGAGTGTTTCTCAATTGATTTAAGAAGCTATTTATTGTGGGTGGGAAAAAAAAAATGGAATTTTTGAATTGGCAAAGTTAATCCATGGAACAATTGAAGCTTATATGTTTATTCAGTATCCTGGGCAATGATTGTTTCAATCTTTTCTCTCCATATCTAGCATCATCTTGTGGAGCAACTAGCACTTCCAAGTTGCAACTTCAGTTTCTCGGTTTTATCCTTTTGGAATTTGTTTTCAGTCCTCAATTCTATTATCAATAGTTTTCATTTACTATCATGCTTTATTGGCTTTTGGTTTCTCCTTCCCTCATAGGGTTTAATCATTTTTCTGGGATTTCTCTATCTTAGCATTTTATCCCGGTATCTCGTCATTCTTCCATTTCACTCCCTCTCTAGTCTCTTTCTTCATCTCTCTTGTTGGCTCTCTAGTCATCCCTCTCATCTCCATGTCCTCCTCCCTTGTTACCCTTCCCCGATCCCACTACTTTGGTTCTCTTCACATCCCTTAGTTTTGTTTCTTGGTTCCCCTCTTTCCCTCCCCTTCTCCTATTTCCCTCTCTATTGTTCACATGAGTGGCTCTCCTATTTTTACCCACATGGGCTTTACTCAATGAACCTTTGACATATCACGTGCATTTATGGCATAATAAACAATACTCCTAATTTGACTACATATTAGAAAATACATCTAAAAATCACATTATTTAAACCCATACCAAAACAAACCCAATACATCTTCCCAATTTTAAAAACCTCTACCTTCACACATATTGTAGGTATCCATTTTTTCATTAACATTTTTTATACCCCTTTATATTTTTTCATTAACGTTGAGCTTCATTTTTTGATACCTCTCAATATAAAAACTCTTTAACCCCTAATATATGCTCAATATATTATGTCATTTTTCTCCTCATTATATATCCCCCAATGTGAATGCTCGTGCTATGGTATTTCTCCCCAGTGGCCCCTCATGTCTTTACCCACCCTCTATTTTCTCTCCCCTCAACATTAGTAGACGTAGACCATCCCATCTTGTCTATAGAGGAAGGTGGAGAAAACCTAGGATTTTGTCCCCTTTCCACTTCAATCCTTCCTCCATCATGGAATTTTAGCTCAAATGACTTCCATAACAACGATGGAACTATACAAGGATATTATTGTTGCAACTATTGAAAGAGTTGTCTTTGACGCAGAAGAGAAAGTTATGCAATTCTAGAGTTTCATTCTTGACGTGCACATGGAGAAGGAAGCAAGAGATTGAATCACAAACATTAGGAGCTCTACCAGAGCCGAAGTGCTACATGATCATTAGAGCTTCCCAAAGCCATCAAATTTTTTTGAAGAAAAATATCAAAAGGGCTTCAATAGTGAAAAAAAATTCTAAATCCTTATTTGTCAATATCCTTAGTTTCTTTTATTATTATAGAAAATATGATTCATAGTTGTATTAAAGCTATGGATAGGAAAAATTTTGTCCGTGATTTAGGGACTTGGGAAAAACTACTTTTCTCCTTAAGTTGTATCTAATCATTGTATGCCTAAAGGCAAAGCCAGAATGGCCAAATGCATGTAGTATCAGACCATAGGAGAATATATCAATATTTTTATTATGTATGTACAATTCTGTGTTTATTAATAGGAAGAGGAATTCATAATTTGTTGTTTGTTGATTATATATGTTTATGCATGAATGCTTGGATATCTGGTGAATCTTTATTTTATATGAATGATTACTTATTACTAAACAAGAATCCTCATAAAAGGCAATCAAACCTATGTGAATGACTATAAGAGAGATAACAAAATGCTAATTTGTTTAGGGTGCATAACTAGACATAATTTTTGTAAGAAAGTTTTAGTTCCTATTGAAATTTGAAATTGGGTAGAATCTCTGTAGGAGATTCAATTTTTTTCAAAAGGTTCTAAGACTTAGAAGAATCCTGCAAGGAACAAAGTTGTAGTGATACTGACAAGGTCATAGAGGTGAAGGGTTGTCATCCTTCACAATAGTGAAGAGAAATATATCAAGTATCCCACATTATAAGTGTATGAAGAAAATACCAACCCTGTAAATGAATCATATGAAATCGTAGGATTGAGTTAAATCTCCAATTAGAGAGGTGAAGGGTGGGGGATTGAATTTTTTGGAAATCCCACAACAATGGAGTGCATGCTATGATGACTTGCCCCATGTTATGGGAACAATACACCCTAGGGTATGGGTTGAGCACCCCAGCAGAGCAGAGGCAATACACAAACAAGAAGAAAACAAACAAGCAACCTTAATACTTAAACTACTAAAGGAGGAAGAAGAAGTATTACCCGAAGGTCCTGGTGACCTCGGTGCAGGCAATATAGACAAACTCACAAATCTGGAACAATTTCTTCAATATCTCACCAAATTCCTCCTACTCCACTTATTGGCGTATCAGTCATTTACTATTAAACTGACGGCCTCATGGGTTTTCCTCTAGAACCCCAACCCCCTTGTTATCACCACAATTTATTACACAGAGCCCTTATACTCTATCGGGACTGTAATTCCAAAGGAATTACAAAAAAACACTATCGGTGCTTTAATCTGAGGAAACTACGTTTTCAACGCAAAATACACAATCGGCAGGGATTTTGTTCCAAAGGAACAAACTACACTATCGGCACTTTTAACCACTGTCACGACTTTCAAATAGTCTTCATGTTAACTCCAAAGAATTACATTGTCAGTGCTTTAAATGGCCCTTCCTGCGATGCGATAATATATATATTATCAGAGATCGCAATCAGTGATCCCACTATTCCAAGGGCTTGGTTCCTCTCGCTCCGAACTTGCGATGTGATACACTTGCGGACCCAATAACTTATCCGCCTTGGTCTATATTATTTTGGGTCCGGACTGTCAACGTTTCGGACTTCGACGGTTCCAAAGGACCTTCCCACTCCACTTGCGATTCTTCGATGCGATAAGGTTCAGACCCAATACGAGAATGAACTACAATCAATAAAATTTCAAATTCAGAACTTTGCTCAAACTAAGTAATTTCGTTATTTTCTGTGTAAATCAAAGTTTAGGCTGCGGAACTCTATAAAATGATTTAAGAAGCCTACGCTTGCCGATATGAAGGAAAAGTATTTTTAAAGGCTTCAGCTAAACATTAATGGGAAAATAAGGCTAATTCCTCGATCTTAAAACTCAGAAGAAAGCAATTGAACTGATACACACATACAATTATCAATTAACAGAGGACCACCAATGTAGATACACAGAGAGGTTTTCGTTTTATATATAGTAGATAAGCCCACTTGGTCCTTATCCATACAAAAGCATACCTTTTACATAGAGTGCTTTAAAGAAATCATGCATAAAACTTATTATCGCTTATCCATAAGCGATTATTACAAAATACTTTTATTCTTAATTCTATCCCTATCTTAAACTAGAAAAGCATGGAAACTGCTTGCTAAAGGACCCCACTCCTTTTCCTGTAGATTTTTTTTGGATTTTTTTGGAATAAGGTTGAAGATTTTTCCTCCAAGTCGCATGCTTCTGCATCAGACTCTTGAGGACAAAATTCTTCATGGGCTCCAGTCCATGAGTTCATCTACAAAATTGCCCAGTTTCTGTAGCATGTCTTCTGTAACCCAAGTAGCTTCACCGGTTGGCTTATTCTTCCACTTTACCAAATACTAGAAATACTCTTGTCCCCTTGTCTTTTTAAACACCTTCTTGTCCAAAATTATTTCTGGCTACAAATTCTTTGCTGTGGGTAACTATTTTACCTAGTCAATCTCTTGGTTTTGCTGATCTTGCGTTGTATCATCTGTAGTTTCACCTTCATACTTGTATAGGTCTATAACATTAAAAATTGGTGATATTCCAACAGCAGGAGATAACTCAATCTCATAGGCATTTGCAAAAAAATTGCTTAACGCTCTGCATGGTCCAATTTTCTTAAACTTCAATTTGTTATACTCCCTCTTTGGAAACCTCTCCTTTCTGAGATGTGCTAAAAACAGATCTCCAACTTCAAAGTTCACCTCTCTTCTTCTCATGTCTACTCTGGTTTTATACTTGATGTTGCTATCATGTAGCTGTTGTTTCACTTGTTCATGTATTGCTTGCATATCTGAAGAAAAATCTTTAGCCTCTGCACTTCTCATTTCTTCTTTTCCTAAGTTTCTTAACTCAATTACTCCTCTTGGATGCATTCCATAAATAGTATGGAATGGACTCTGTCCTGTACACCTGTTAGGTGATTCATTATATGCATATTCAGCTTGTGCCAACACTTGATCCCATTGTTTTGGATGTTCTGTAGTAAGGCTCCTTGAAATATTGACCAAACTCCTACTCACAACTTCAGTTTGTCCATGAGTTTGTGGATGATAGGTAGAAGTGAAACTTAATTTATTTCCCAATTTCTTCCATAGTGTCCTCCAAAAATGTCCAATAAATTTGGAATCATTGTGTGAGACCATACTTTTAGGCAGTTCATACAATCTTACAACCTCTTTAAAAAACAATTTAGCAATGTGAGAAGCATCACTAGTCTTATAACATGGAATAAAATGTGCCATTTTTGAAAATTTGTCCACTACAACAAAAATTGAATCAATACCTCTTTGAGTCTTTGGTAAGCCCAACACAAAATCCATACTTACCATATCCCAAGGCATATCTGGAATTGGTAATGGGATATACAAACGTATGTTTTGGCTCCTTCCTTTTCATATTGACAGATTTTGCAAGTTCTCACATACTTCTCCACTTCAAGTTTCATTTTGCTAGAAATACAATCTGTTTAGATGCTCATAAGTCTTCTCTACACCAAAATGTCCTCCAAGTCCTCCACTATGTTTTTCTTTGATTAAATTCTCCCTCATTGAACAGTTTGGTATGCACAGCTGGATTTTTTTAAACAACAGTCCATCCTGTAAGAAGTAATCCAACCATTTACTCCTATCCATCAAAATAGGGTTTTTACAAGCCTCAAATTCCCCTTTAAAATCTAGATCTGTTTCATACAATTCTTTAAGAAAATAAAAACCCAACACTTGGATTTGACTCTCTTGAAATAATACACTTCTCCTACTTAAGGAATCTACAACTTTGTTTGATTGGCCATTTATATGCTTCAAAACAAAATGGAAACCTTGAAGATGTTCTACCCATTTAGCATGTTTCTGCCTAAGCTTTGGCTACTACATAATTTATTGTAGTGCATGGTTATCTTAGTAAAGGATAAATTCTTTTGACATTAAATAATGCCTCCATTTCTTCAATGACTGCACAACTGCATAGAATTCCTTATTATAAGAAGAATATTTATTTTTGGAATCATTTAGCTTTTCACTAAAATAGGTTATAGGTTTGTCTTCCTGACTTAAAACACCTCCAACTGTTTCTCCACTGGCATCACACTTCACTTGGAAAGGTTTACTAAAATCGGGTAGAACCAAAATAGGATTTACAATGATTTTCTTCTTTAGTAGCTGAAAATTTCTTTCTGCTTCAGCAATCCATCTAAATGGTTGTTTGTCCTTCTTTATGATCTCAATAATAGGTGCATTGATCTTAGTAAAATTCTTGATGAATTTTCTATAAAAGCTAGCAAGACCATGAAAACTTCTTACCTCATAAACACTCTTGGGTGAATGTGACTCCATGATTGCCTTGATCTTCTCTGGATCCATCTTCAGCCCTTCAGCAAAAATAACAAAACCCAACTACACTAGCTCTTCTTTCATGAGTGAACACTTCTTCAAATTCAACAACAATTTCTCTTGCTATAGCCTTTGTAAGACATAATTCAAATGCCTCATATGCTCCTCCTTACACTTGCTATAAACTAATATATCATCCAAATATACTATTACAAATTTACCAATAAAATATTTAAAAACTTCATTCATGAGTCTCATAAAGATACTTGGTACATTTGACAACCCAAAAGGAATTACTCTCCATTCATACAATCCCTCATTTGCCTTAAAAGTGGTTTTCCAGTCATCCCCTTCTCTTATCCTTATCTAATGATACCCACTTTTAAGATCTAGTTTTGAAAAGTACTTTGCTCCACTCAAGCAATCCATTAAATCTTCAATTCTAGGCAAACAAAATCTGTACCTGATTGTGATTTTATTGATGGCTCTTGAATATATACACATTCTCCAGCCTCCATCTTTCTTTGGACTCAGCATTGTTGGTACTGCGCAAGGACTCAAGATTTCTCTGATCAGCCCTTTGTCAAGCAATTCTTGCATCTACTTCCTAACTTCTTTATTTTTTGTAGGAGTCATTCTGTAAGCTGCTTTGTTAGGTATAATTTCTCCAGGAATAAAATCTATGTGATGGCTAATTCTTATAATGGGTGGCAACACATTTGGCAAATCATCAACAATAATATCACAATAGTTCTCCAATATTTCTTGGATTTCAATGGGTAAATAATTTTTTTTATTAGAAGTCATTATTACCTTGAGCTTGCAAATTACAACAAAGTTTACCTTATTCTCTTCAATCTGCTTCAAGTATTCCTTTTCTCCTAGTAACAGAGTTTTTGGATCATTCTTCTTTCCTGATACATCTTCTTCTTGCAGAGGCGGTAACGTATGATTGACACCATCCTTTCCAAACTTGTAGGTGTTTCTTTTTACATCATGCATGGCTCCTCTGTCATATTTCCAAGGTCTTCCAAGCAATATGTGACACACATCCATTGGCATCACATCACATACAATTTTATCTTTATACTTGCCCACCTGAAATTCCACTTCACCCTGTTCATCTACTAACAATTGATGTCCCTTTTGTAGCCATGACACCTTGTAAGGTGTTGGATGTTTCATTGTCTTCAGCTTCAATTTCTCCGCCACTTATGTAGAGACCAAATTATCAATGCTACCATTATCAATGATCATCTACCAACATTTCCCTTAGAATTTCCACATTGTCCTGAATAAAGTCTTTCTTTGTGATGGTTCAACTATCTCCTTTTCTGGTTTGACCAAAACTTTATTAACTACCAAAGATTCTCCTCTGTCTAGTGTATTTTCTTCTTATGTTGTTTCTTTTGTTGTTGCTTCTCCCTTTGCTTGAGAAACAATGGCATTCCTCTGATTTGTTTCTGCATTCTTCGAGCACTCAAAAGCTTTGTGTCCCAATTTGTTACATTTGTAACATCTTATTTCTCTACCTCTTCCTCTGCATCCTCTTCCTCTAAAGAAACTCCCTCTGTCTCTTACATCGCCTCCTATGGGTGCATGATAGGCTGAGCTACTGCTAGCTCCATCTTCAGGTGTTGTAGATCTTCCTCTACCACCATGACTTCCCCTTCCTTGGAAAGTACCTCTCCCTCTAGCAGACTGCTTCCTCATGATTTTTTCTTCAGCTTTCAATGTTGTCTGATAATCTTCCTCTATTGTTTTAGTAGATAGTAGACTTATGTCATCTTGAATATCCATCCTAAGGCCGTTCACATATCTAGCCACCTTCTCATCTGTATCCTGGGCTTCTCTAGCTCTTATGCTTACCATGTAGAATTCCTTTTTGTATTATTTCACTGTCAAATACCTCTTTCTAAGATTCTGCATTTGTCTGAACAAGGTTTCCTAATAATTACTTGGCATAAACTTACCTCTTAGCTTTGCTACCATCCTGCTCCAATTCTTGATTGCTTGCTTGCCAAGTCTCTTCCTTTCTGCTTGCACACCATCCCACCAAAGTGCTGCATGGCCATTTAAATTGGTGACAACAAACTTTACTTTCTTCTCATCTTTTGTTTCTACATAGTCAAAGAATTTCTCCATGCCATTAATCTACTCTATCAATCATTTTGGATTCAGTCCTCCTTCATATATTGACACCTTGGTCTTTGCCCTAGCTGTGGATCTCAAAACTGACTAAAATAACATCATCTCAGGAGTAACTACTATAGATTCCTCCTCTGTAACTTCAACCTTAGGTTCACTAAAATCTCCATCATCTATGTTTCTACCTGTTATTAATGCATCCAATCTAGCTTGCTCTGTTGCACAGCTTCCATTACTTCAGTGTTTGCAACAGGTCATCCTCTTCCACCACATCCTTGTCCTCTTCCAAATATGAACGCCATAGTAACTTTCCTTCTCCTACTTCTAAGATTCAATTAAGTGTTAACTGGTTGCTATGATACCACTAATGGTGGCCTGGGTGTAGGTGATATAGAAAAACTCACAAATCTGGCTACAATTTCTTCAATATCTGGCCAAATTCCTCATTCTCCCCTTATTGGCGTATCAGTCATTTACTGTCAAACTGACGGCCTCATTGGTTTTCCTCTAGAACTCCAACCTTTGTTATCACCGCAATTTATTACACAGAGCCCTTATACTCTATCGGGACAGTAATTCCAAAGGAATTACACAAAAACACTATCACCACTTTAATCTAAGGAAACTGCATTTTCAATGCAAAATACACAATCTGCGGGGATTTTGTTCCAAAGGAACAAACTACTCTATCGGTGCTATAAATGGCCCTTCCATCTCCCTTCCTCTGATGCAATAATATATATATTATCGAAGATCACAATAGGCGATCCCATTATTCCAAGGGCTTGGCTCCTCCCACTCCGAACTTGCGATGCGATACACTTGTGGACTCGATAACTTATCCGCCTTGCTCTATATTATTTTGGGTCCAGACTATCAGGGTTTCAGACTTTGGTGGTTCCAAAGGACCTTCCCACTACACTTGCAATTCTTCGATGCGATAATATTCAGACCCGATACGGGTATGAACTAGAATCAATAAAATTTCAAATCCGGAACTCTGTTCAGACTAAGTAATTTCATTATTTTCTGTGGAAATCAAAGTTTAGGCCACGGAACTCTATAAACTGATTTAAGAAGCCTTTACTCGCCGATATGAAGGGAAAACAATTTTAAAGGCTTCATCCTAAACATTAATGGGAAAATAAGGCTAATTCATTGATCTTCAAACTCAGAAGAAAGCAATTGAACTGATACATGTGTACAATTATCAATTAACAAAGGACAACCAATGTAGATACACAGAGAGAGGTTTTTCTCAAATGATAAAATTCCGGCCCTCTCTCCCTCTGAGCATCATGTTATTTCGTTTTATGTATAGTAGATAAGCACTCTCGGTCCTTATCCATACAAAAGCATGCCTTTTAGAAAGAGCGCTTGAAGGCAATCATGCATAAAACTTATTATCACTTATCCATGAGTGATTATTACAAATTACTTTTATTCTTAATTCTATCCCTATCTTAAACTAGAAAAGCACGGAAACTACTGGCTAAAAGACCCCACTCCTTTGCCTGTAGATTTTTTTGGATTTTTTTGGAATAAGTTTGAAGACTTTTCCTCCAATTCATATGCTCCTGCATCAAGTCCTATGTTTGATGTTGTTCTCGTAGTGTTCAAACCCTCTACTTCTTCCAATGGTTCAAAACCTGCAACACATTCAATAAAAGCATATACACTAGCAGTAATTGAAAGCATGTTCATGATATAAGTGTTAGACCATATAAGAATATAAGTATAAAACATGAAATCATACATTAGTTAGATTAAAATATGAATAAAAACATTAAGATCTTAACATCAGGAACAAGACATGGCTTCTTTATCGATGACTGCAAAATAATGTGGAAGAATACAACCTGATCCTTCTATGGCTCAAGGAAAAACCTTCCTCTGAATACATCCAACCCAAGCCTCAACAATCCTCTTTCAAATGCATAAACATGGATGCCATATAAAGGAGATGGACATCAAAATGAGGAAATATGGGTTTCCTATAGTTGGGAGTGCAGGAGGCACAGGGATAAATTATACTTCACCAAGGACAAGTTGGATATAATATCAATATCTTATATTTATGTCCCCTTTGGCCTTCCACATGAGGTGTATTTATATGAACTCCAAACAATTTTTTCAGTTGGGAAACAGTTGGGCCACGAGCTCCTATAGGTAGGCTTCCTGTGTAACCCATAAACCCTGCCGAAAAAATAGGGATTTTATATTTTTTTCACATTTTAAATCATATTCGGGGTTGGGTATAGTTGAACCCACATGTGCGTGCATGATTTTTGCAGGGAAAAGTCACGTATGGAATTTAAAATAATATTTTTTAATATTTGGACCAAGTCTAAAGGGAAAGGGTTGCCCAAGGACATGACTCAGAGCATAAAGTATACAAAGGTAGTAAATTATCATATAATAGATGCCCTCTAGTATATGGTGTCATGAGGGGTGCATGATGGCTGAAATGTATTAAGTGTATATAAAGAGTAATGCGAGGACTTGGGAGGATATCACTAGATTCCAACCTGCCAAACCAGTGGAAGAGATCAGAAAGAAAGCTCATGTCTAAGGCATCATACCCATGCTCAAAGATAGTAAATCATGTTTACATATCAAGTGTAGAGTGGATCCAATATGTATAAAAGTACAAATGACACTCAGAAATACGTACTGGATCCTCTGATCATAGCCGCAAAAGTACATATCAAGGCCATGTCACAATATCACATATAGAAAATCTTATCAATGATGCTCAAGTATATATTTCATCACTGAAGTCAAATAAATAATCCTCAAAAGTACCAAGTCAAAAAGTGGAATAATGGTACTTCATGCAACTCAGGTGCCAACATATAGAATGTCATTGTGATGAACTGCAACATATAAGGTGGATGGTCTCACTCACAATAAACTGGAGGGACTAACATGTGAACCATGAAATGTTGATGCTAGCCGAGGTCTTCACAGACTGGCATGGTACATTTCCACACTATGGGAATAAATGAGTTGAAGTCGACCATGTGGGAAATCATTTGATTACCAATCATTGATGTATACCATTAACAAATGAGAGACAACACACTGATAATGATTATGAGAGTCGAGGTACCATAGTACAATCTAACAAGTGTGAATAAATGAGTTGAAGTCGAACAATTGAGAGAATATATCAATCAGGAGACATTGATTATTCTCACTATCGATAGCAAAGGAGTCTGCCACTAATGATAGCAAACCCTAAGGTACTAAAAAAAGGACTCTAGACCTTATTCCTAGAGCAATAGGTGAGAGTTGATGGGAAAAGATTTGCTGGAAGGTGGGCATAAAGGCATCCTTCATCAATCCAGCATGAGTGTAACCCATAGGTCAATAATGTGGAAGGAATTAGACAAAGAAAGATGAAGTAACCAAATCGAAGCAAGTTTTCGGCATACACAAGATGTGGCTAGCGCATGACAGAAACCCTCTGAGCCAACCAATAATGAAAGCTAACATAGAGGCAAGTGTAACATCCCTGGTGAAAATTCCAAGCTGAATGGTGGGTAGGACATCCTAGTGGGTGTTCATTTGGTTGTTTATACTTAAGGAAGTTGGCAAAGGCATTAAAGAGGCAAAAAGGTATTTTGCCACATTTATTTATGAAAATAATGGAAATTAGGAGAAGAGGAAGGTGAAAGGTTATAGGTTTCATGTGAGGAGGAAATTGAAGGAAAATAATGGAAAATGAAGAAAATAGGGGCATCATTAATAAAAAGGCTTATGAGGATCAGTGAGCAAGCTTGGCCAGTGAAGGCTTCTGTCAGTTTAGTTTTGGAGCTCTCTCATTATTCTCTCCCTCTCTCATACTCTTGGTTACTTAGAGTTTACTTGGAGCACTCTTGGAGGGTGTGGTATACTTGGATTCTTGGAGCAAGAAGGCAAAGGAAAAATAGGAAAGCATAAGAAGGCATCAAAATTAGCAACTACATAATATTTTCTTGCAGGTACCGAGTTGCATGTATGATTTCCTCACTACTTTTGGCATGCATGGTACATGCATGTGGTTTCTTGGTTATTATCTATCATTGGCATGGAGGATGGTCAAGATTCACAGTGGATTGCCTAGCCTTGCCATTTCCTAGATAGCCATGGTGATTGTTGGTTTACTTTAATTGGTTTGTTTTGGTTGGTCTCATGTTTCCATAGCTTGGGTTGAGTTACTAGTCCTGGAAGCCCTGGTTGAGCAAACGCTCTGGAAGCCCTATAATAGGTTGGGTTGAGTTACTAGTCCTGGAAGCCTGGGTTGGACAAACGCTCTAGAATCCTTTGGTGGGTTGAGTTACTAGTCCTAGAAGCCTTGGTTAGACAAATACTCTAGAAACCCTATATAAGTTGTGGGTTGAGTTACTAGTTCTGGAAGCCTTTGTTGGACAACTGCTCTAGAATTCATGGAAGGTTGGATGGAGATCAATCTGATGATAGTTTTTGGTGATGTCCAACCATGAGGTGGAATCACTATTTTATGGGTTGAGGTGGATGGCCTCTAGAAGCCCTAGATGAAATTTGATTGATGTTTTCTATGAGATCCCACATTCATGCTTGCAATATGGCACGAGGGTGAATGGCTGAAGAGAGAATTGGCTCATCCATTCTATAGTTGGGTGGAACATGGTAGTCCCATATCTTGTTCGTTCCTTTCATTCATTAATGAGAAGTCCATTCCCTTGATTTTCATGTGTGAAGGTATTGATGTATTTATGGATTTGATGGCTAATATGTTTCTTTTATTTTTGTCCCTATTATGTTGGTTATATGCACATTTCATGACAGTAGCTATGTATGGCTCTCAGCATGTTTTTAATTGTATATGAATGGATAATGTGTTTTTGAGTTAATGTAGGATAAGGCAGCAAATGGCATGAGGGAACAATGGTTCATCGTGATTCTCATATAAGTATGAGATCCATACACTTAATTCTGTTATTTACACCTGTAGGTTACATGTTGATGATATGTTTGACGAAATTCCTGTCATGGCTAGTAGGGGTATGGTGAAGATCTTGTTCATATTATTTCTTTTACATCATTGTTTCCTTGCATCCTTACTAATTCTAAGTGATCATTCCATTCTAGGAAGTGTCTTGGGCTCTGGGCCGAAAAAGGTGGCTCAAATCTTGGAATGCTATCATTAGTTGTGAGACTAACATGCCTAGGCAGTGTCTTGGAAGCCTTATAAACCACCTGAGTAGTGTCTTGGAAGCCTTTTAAACCACCTAGGCAGTGTATGGGGAGCATTAGTCTTGAAACTAACTTGCCTCGGTAGTGTCTAGGGAGCATTACCTTGCCCTAAGTCTCTCAAACAACAGTAGGACCCAGGGATAGGCAGTCTGAGTGGCTCACTTATCTCCTTAAGGTTATTTGGATGATGTTGGATGACTATATGTGATGTTCCTTCGATTCCATTTCCTTAAAGTCTCCAAGGAGGTTGAATCTTATCATAGTGGCCTCTCGTCGCATGTTTACCCTGGCTAGCCAGATGCTTGGGTAGATGTGGGAGGAGGGTGTTACAAAGTGGTATCAGAGTGTGGTTGTGCACTCCTTGGGCTATGTGTTGATCATGCTTTCATGTTGGTTTCATGTGTGTCTCTTGTTTTTTAGTCAATGTGCTTGTTGGCCTTGGATGGTGTTGATCATGGTTGTAGTGACGTAGCCATGTGGAGGTTGAAGGTGTTGTCGTGGAGTATGTCTTCATGTGTGTATGGTTGATTATATAGTATTAGGTACGTCGGTGTTCACATGTTATCAAGCTCATGTGAGGTGGTTGTTGTTGTCAAGCATGAGGTCATGGTTTGTGTAGTTGATATGGTCATGCATTGATGACTACACCCTAGCTAGAATGATGTGTATATGGTTTTGTACTCATGTGCTATATGTATATATGCATTTGTTATGCATTTATGGTCTTGGTTATAGTTATGCATGAATATTAGGTCAAATATGCCTTGTGAAGTCATTGTATGCAATTTAGGTAATCATGATGCTATTGGCTATTATGACGCTAATGTGTTGGCTGAGATAGAGCAGGAAATGTAGATCATCATAATGATGTTGCAGCATTAGACCTTGGGAAAGAGAATATTGTCATACAGGTATTGTATGTTGGCATGAAGGTATGTAAGTTAAGGATTATTATATGCATTAGGGTTATATGCATTAGGTTTATGAACATGTATTTGATATTATGGCTACATTCATGATAGGTGTTAGATGATTAGTTTGGTTATATGCACATGTCAGATAGCCATGAATGGTGGTAACCTATGGTTATATGCATTGCTATTTTTGTTTATGTTAGATAACTTGATGATGATGTTATATGTTGTTGATGAGTATGTTATAGGTTAACTTCTTGTTGTTAAATGATAGCTAGCTTGATGATTAGGGTTATAGAATTTATACCTTGATGTTGTATATATTGTGCTAAATCCGATTGACCTATGCATATGGTTAGGGTTACTACATTCAGGTATGAGTAGATTTATCATGTTGCATTGTGTTGTACTAATATAGACTGATCATACATATGTGATTGCTATGCATAAAATGATAGTTGTGTATGATTTATGATGTACACATATTCGTTAATGACTTTTCGGATATCATGATCTTATTTGTGTTTAGGATAATATATTGTGAAGATATATCATGCTAATATGGATTGATTATGTAGAAAATATTTCCCCCTTGAGATACATTAAGGTATGAACTTGTTTATGGCATCTACCTTGTGCTTAATTGTTTGATTATGAAATCCATTTGGTGCTTGAGTGTTTGGTGCCTATTATGTCATCTAGTTGATTTATTTAACCTAGTGTGATTTTAAGTTCTTTGAATGTTTTATGAGTTGCATAATATAAGTATGTGTTTCAATGATCTTGTTTTAGGATGATTCTACTAACACGTAGGTGTCGAGATAGTTGATATGTACTTAAGTGTAGTAGGTGATAGTTGTAGAATTATGTCTAATGACTATGAGTTGACTATGGATTATGACATGATTGTGAGTCTTGTTGAATGTTGATTTGAAATTGATAAATATGATTTTCTTGATATATGGAACATGTGGTTGACATGTGTGAGAAGTTGGAGGAAACATGCTTGGTATTAGCATGACAAGGTAATAGTTGATGTGATGACATAACTAACAGTTGGATGATGTGATAGCGCATAATAAGACTTAATTCCAGCAAGGTAAAAAAGGTAAAAGAAAGGAATTGGGAAAGAATTCCTTTGACTATATTTGGAAACCCTAATTCCAAACAAATGAGTGCTTGGCATACAGGAAGTCTTCTTAAACTTGATTTTGTTTGACATTATGTGGATATGTGTTATATTCAGAACATGTACTTAACATGTATATTAGCTAGTCTTTAGCTATAAGTGGATCTGTTAAAGGATTGGATTCCCTTGAGAGATGGTGTGGATGTGTTTAGTTGCGAGTACCATGCTTGACACAATAAGATGAGGTAACTAGTGTATTATTATGCTTAATTATACATTTACAGTTATGTGTTTATGGCAACATGATGTAGGGAGTTGCATGGAAAGATAGGTTGCCATGAAATCTTGAAGATGTCTCAGGTTGAGCTTTCCTTGCGAACAATGGGGATTGAGCCATGGTTTTTGTTTGTCTTGTAATTTTGGTCTTTTGTTATTTGCTTTTGCTTGATTTGCATTTTTTTTATGTCTAGTGCATGATCATGCCACTTTGTTGTGAATTCGTGTTGTTGTTTGTTTTCATGGTTTTCTTCTCGTTTGTTTCTTGTCTTGACTTTTATGTTTTGAGTCTTGGGAATCAGTTGGGAAAGAGGAAAGTTGATGGAGCTCAGGGAGATTTGTGTGGCACCCAAAAGGTAATGGAAGATGTAGATGAAACTATGTGCACGAGTAAGCACAACAGAAGGTAACACTATGACAGTTGGTTGGACTAGTTGGTCCATTGTGGTAAATGGAAGGTGGTAGTAAAGTCATGAGAAAGGTAACCAGAAAAGGTAAAGTAAATGGATCTAAGGTCTCAGTTTCCTTGGCTATATTGGTAATGATTGTTCTCAATGTTGTGTATGAATAAAGTTGTCTTAACCTTGACCATGGTATTTAATAATTATTATATGATCATGATTATGTTGATGTTTATACATGTAGGTGTGTATGTATATCATGTTTGATAGGGTTGTCATGGATCATTATTATTAATGCTAACATTTATATGTATACATGTATGTATGTATGTCATTGACTAACTAGATCATTAATATTCTATGTTGATGTTTATGTACATGTCTGTATGTATCCATGTATCTATGTCATTATCCAATAGGTCATTAGGAATCATTCTCATAGAGGAATGATTGCTTATGTAGGAGAATGGAATGACGAGGCTTGTGTTCTTAAGAGGAATCAATTGGGAAGAGTAGTCATGAAAATATATGAGGTCAGTATCATGTGGTTATGATTTGATATTATGTGATTATATTATGTCTATGCTATGGACAAGCTATACTGAGGGATAAATCAACAAAGTGAAAGAAGTGTGTCCTACGGCATCTTGGGACAAGCATGGGTAAGACACCAGAAGCAAGGTTTCTTGGTAAGGATAGTATCATTTTGGATGTGTGGCAGTACTGTTGTGCATATGTTGTATATGTTGTACATGTTTCGTATGTGATGATTGTGTGCAAGTAGTATTGAGCATATGTAGTGTGTGTACATGTTGTTTATACAATGTTATGTACAGGGTGTTAGTACAGATAATGATGTATGAATGTTGCATATTCAGTGCTACGTATATATGGTGCTATGTACATGTTGGATGTATGGCGTTGTGTAAATATTGTACTGTGTGCATGATGGACATGCAATGTTGTATGCATATGGTGCTTTGTATGTGTTGGATATGCAGTCTTGTGTACAAATGATGCTATGTACATGTTGGATATGCAGTGCAATGTATATGTGGCATTGCGTGCATGTCGTACATGTGGTGCTATGTACATATGGTGTGGTGTGCATGACTTTACAAGTGGTACTTTATGCATGTGGTGTTGTGTATATGTTGTACAAGTGGTGTTGTGTGCAAGTGGTGTTGTGTACATGTCGTGCATGTGGCATTGTGTACATCAGGTGTCACATACATGTCATGCATGTGGTAATGTGTACATGTGGTATTATGTAGACATTGAATAGTGGTGCAATGTACATATGGCATTGTGTACACATTTGTGCAGATGATGTCGTGTACATGTGATTTTGTGCACACATTGTGCAAGTTGCGCTTCATACATGTGGTACTGGTGTACATGCGGGATTGAGTGAATGTCATACATGCTATGTTGCGGGCATGCAGTACTAGGTGTAGGTGTGTGTGTTGTATGTCAGGTGTAGATGCATGTGTTGCATGGATCTGTATGTCATATGTGGTTGTATTTGTGTAATGCACACTATGCGTATGTGTACATGGTTGAGGAGAAGGCACTGGATGTTTGTCAGGTGTGGAAACCAATCCAATGTGTGTACAGAAAGAACAAAGGTAGAAGTAAGGATTGATGAAGGATAAGTATTAGTATTGTATTTATGTTCTAGTATGCATGTGATTTATGATTCTGGTCCATGATGATTACATGTGATATACGATTTTGACTTATGAAGGTTACATGTCATTTATTATTTTGATGGTTATGTTTTGAGCTAATCTGATGTGATATTTTTATACATGTTGATTTGGTCAAATATTCTAGTTTGACCTGTTGTGATAGGAAGTGAACATGATTACAAATGTACCTTGTTGACGACCTACCAATGAAGTATGATGTGAATTTATTTTAATTTATTTTAAAACCGATGGAAGCTATGTGCGTGGTACAAGAATCATGAACATACCTCGTTAGGTAGTTGAAATCAGCTACAAGATTAGCAGCTTCATATGGTAGTTTGGTGGTTTCTTATGGTTGTTTGGTAGCTGCTTTATGATGGTTTAGTATTTTCTCTATGTTGGTTTAATATATTCTTTATGGTGATTGATATATTATTTATGATGTTTATTATTTTCTTTATGTTGGTTTAGTATATGCTTTATGGTGATTGATATATGCTTTATGATGGTTGATATATGCTTTATGATGATTTGTTATATGCTCTATGTTGGTTGATACATGCTATATGATGTTTTGATATATTCCTTATGATGTTTTGATATATGCTATATGATGTTAGTATATGTTTGATATATGTTTGACATATGATTTGGCATATGTTTTGGTATATATATTTTGATGATCCTGTTATGTGTACACCCGTGTATGGATGTAAATACCATAACGAGTTGTGTTATAAAGCTCCATTATGCAGCATGTTGTCATGTTCTCATGATGTTTTGTTTTAGCAGCTCGTCATTGTAAATGTTGCAACAAGTTGTGTTATAAAGCTCAATATGAAGTATGTTTTCTTTAGAAGTCATGTTAGTTATAGGTGTCATTGAACACCAAGAACGGTGTTCCCCCAAGGGGTAGGGTTCTATAACAACCCTAGTGAAAATTCCATGTAAACATATAAAAATACCACGGATGATGGGACATGTATTCCAAGCTGAATGGTGGGTAGGACATCCTAGTGGGTGTTCATTTGGTTTCTTATGGTTAAGGAAATTGGAAAAGCCAATGGCTAAGGCATTAAAGAGGCAAAAAGGTATTTTGGCACATTTATTTATGAAAATAATGGAAATTAGGAGAAAAGGAAGGTGAAAGGTCACAAGTTGCATGTGAGGAGGAAATTAAAGGAAAATAATGGAAAATGAAGAAAATAGAGGCATCATTAATAAAAAGGTTTCTGAAGATCAGTGAGCAAGCTTGGTCAGTGAAGGGTTTTGCCAGTTCAGTTTTGGAGCTCTCTCGTTATTCTCTCCCTCTCTCATACTCTTGGTTATTGAGATTTTTCTTGGAGCACTCTTGGAGGGTATGGTATACTTGGATTCTTGAAGCAAGAAGGCAAAGGAAAAATAGGAAAGTGTAAGAAGGCATCAACATCAACAACTACATCATATTTTCTTGCAGGTGTTGTGGGGAAAAATGCCTATTCAGGACGATCCTATCCACCTAAGGTGTGATAGCGCCTTAGCAACAAACGAATATAGCTATCATGATTTCTTCCTTTATGAAATATGAAAGAGAGGAGATCGGCAGACTTACCGTTGTCTTTCGGTTGTCCCTCAAACTAAATCCTCTTCTCTTTGTGTGTCCACAGCTACTTGCTTCCTCGCTTGATCGAGAGAACATCTACTTGAATCCCACGAGATCACAAGAGAACAACTACCTGTGACAAGAGAACAACTACTTGCAATAAGAGAAGAACACAATACAAAGGCAAATATACATATTCATAAATGATTCAGGATTAGAAGTAAATCAAATATACTAATGCAATCATACAAAATACACCAGCATATAGGAAAGAATCAAGATAGCTTTATTGAAAGTAACAGGGTTCAGGAAGAGATACAACCCATAGGGCTCCAACCCAGCATCTCCTTCCCAGCAGAATGGAATTCCTTATTCAGCTCCTTTCAAAGCATAACACACCCAATATTTCTAGCCACAAACCAACAACAATTCTTTGCAAATACCAAATTCCAGCCTCCCTGATCTCATGTAGAAGAGATCTATATATAGGGATATTGGAGAGAGGATGAGTCAGCTTGAGACTGACTAGTGTCCTCTCCCACTTCAGTTCTTGAGTCCACTTGGAGGTTCTTGCTTCCACTTGGAGATTTGGAACCTCTTACTCATCACCAGTCGAATTCACTGATCCAAGTGTCATTTTGGAAGCTTCCTGGGCATTGACACCTTGAGGAATGACTCTGCCACTTGTCCAAACTCGCTCAGCGCAGGTAGCCTTCTTTGCAGTTGACATTCAACGCAGGTAGACAGTGGAGCAGTTGACATTCAGTGCAGATGCTCAGTGGAGCAGTTGACATGATCCAGAATTGCCTTGTTTTTTAGTGTTTTCAGGTGGAGAACTTTTGTGAATTGCTGTGGTTACTTGGCCTTGTTCCTCTAGGGGTAGGAACAACATGTTTAGGGACTTTGGATCCCTTGATTATTGACATTTCATGCTCAGTGATGCAAGGCACAAAAATGTCTATAACAGTTGCCCCCTAAAGTATGAGGCCGTTTATCGGGTGAAATGCTTTATCCAGGAGGGTCTGAAGTTCATCCATCTGCTCAGAGGAGACCTGTAATAAAATACAATACAATACATTATGATTCATACTGCTTTCATGATCTAGCTGAGGCGGGTATTGCCATGCTCAGCTTTATAAATTCATTTTTGTACATAGAACAGACGATCGTCTGATGGTAGACTGATAATTTTAGTGAAATTATCATCCTTTGAGTAGGATGATCATTTGCTGCAATGATGTACATGTCAAATGTCTTTATTTTTCCTGAATATATATCGCAGCCCGGATGGATGAAACTAGATCCAGGGTCTTCAAACTCGTTCGATCTTCACTCTAAGTACAAGTCGATCCATGTGAGAATTTTGCTGAAGTCGAACATGGAAAGGCATCGCTTGATTACTGGTCAATAATGTAAACCGTTAACAAGCACGAGAGGAATCACCGATAATGATAATGACCCTCAAGGTACTGCAGTGCAATTCACGTGGTGTGAATAAAGGACTTGGCGTCGAACACCACGCAAAATCTTCTGGTCGAAGGTCATTGATGTATACCTGTCGCCGGAAGTGAGAAACTTGCTATTGAGGCATGCAAGCTTCAAAGTACTGAAGGGGTTGTTCCTAGATCAACTCCTTGGATAATGAGCTGATGTCGACAAGGAGCGATCTGTCAAAAGAGGGCCTTAGTGAATCCCACATCAGTGACACGGAACGGAGCTAATGATTTTAATGGAGGTGAAAACAATCTGTGACATACGATTCAGGGTGGCGGTCATGAACGGATGAAGGATAATGTATGGTAGTCGATGGGACCCGGTTGACTTTTTCTGAACGAATTCTCTTGAACATATGGCGACACTGATGCGATGGATCGGTAGCATTACCCCAAATATGGATGGTATGGCAAGACCATGGTGATGTGACCGGTGAATGAAACAACCCAACCCGAATGTGATATGGAGGAAAAGTGTCATGTTCAAGAGCGACCTGCTACCATCAAAGTTTTCTTGATTTTTCCCAATTTTTCCCCAGTCATTGCTGACCAGTACCTCTTTATTTTTGTCAAGCTTGAAGAGGATAACATATGCTTGTTCTATAACCTGCCCTTCGGGCAAGCCTATCGCTATGTTTTAACGAGCTTAGCGATAGTGAAACTCGTTCTCGTCTAAAGACAAGTTTGTCACTATTTAATAATTTTAACGAGTCTAACGACAAGGATAACTCGGTCCTTTTCATTTTTAGAGAGTCTGAAAAGGTACATAAAGTTAACTCCAAAATTCCTTTTTCGTCATCTAATCCCTTAAGTCTGAAAAAGTATAAAACAATACAGAAGGGATGAGTTTTCGATAATTTTAACGAGCCGAATAAAACAAGCACTCGACCTTTTTGTGCAATAATCCCTCAGGTCCAAAAAGATTAAAATCTAGAGGAGGGATAACTCTTCCTGTCCTTTAACGAGCTGGAAGGCCAAAACTCGACAATCTTTTCATATTTTACGAGTCAATTGAAAAGAGCTTAAAGAAGACTCGTCTTTTGAGGAACGAGTGATAAACAGGGATAGCAACTGATTCCAGGTACAGGTTGGAATTTTCCAATCACGGTAGTGTCACAAGGATGGCTAGGTGAAATCACTCTTCGCAGCTGCTCCTCAAAATGGGTAAACAATCATATGGAGGTGAACGATCGGCCAAATGACAGTGGAGGTGGCAGGTGCAAACACGACCAAGGCTTTTATGGCTGATAAATTTACGATCACATCGGTTATTTACCGGGGTAGGTTCATTTTTTATTTAAAAATGAGCTTAAACTCTGGAGGAAACATTGCTCACTACTTATATTTATTTTTTAACAAGCATGAAAACCGCGTTAAAACTGCTCGGATCTTGCGTTTATTTTTTAATGAGCATGAACTTTATGCTAAAACTGCTCGAATTACCCAGTCATAAGATAAGAGTGTCTCATTAAAGATCCCATTTTTTATAGAGCTTGCGCCTTACCAAAGCTATGCTCACTCTCCTTTCTTTATGCAAGTTAGGAAACGACTAACCCAAAAAACAGATAAATAACCGCTCTTTGCTTGCACTCCAAAAGGTTTGCATGCCCCCAGGTATAAAACAGAGTTTCAAGGTTACCTCTACTTACCCTCCGCCAAAAAATTTGTTTTAATCGAGAGAGGCTTACCTCTTTCAGGTTACCCAAAGATTGTCTCGTTACTCTTTCAAACAAAACACTTCCTCGGCAATGTCTACCGAAATAGACAAGGGTGAATGACCATTGTCAAACACGTAACTTTGACAAAAGAATCTTATTCTAGAACAACCCCTCTTCCATCCACGGATGGGGTACGGACTAGTCATATTCTCCCGCGGAAACCTACCCTATACCCAAAGTTTCCCTGCCGAAGCAGGCCAGGATGCATGCCCCCTGGGTTCCGGTCATATCCTCCCGGATTACTCGCGCTCATCAGGAGGACGGACCATGGGTTGAGACACTTCTTGCATGAATAGACCATTTAGGGATGGCACATGACTATTTGCGATGTGTGATCCGGGAAACGAAAGTTGGTCTACGAGCTTGACCATTCTTCCTTCATGCGGAAAACACATTACTCTAAAGAGTGAGGAGACTACAGCTCCCATGCAATATATATAGTCTCGTCCAAGGAGTAGGTTATAATCCAAGGGTCCTTGAACGACCATCACGTTCATTTGAACGATCTTCCCTTTCAATGTTATAGGCACATTGGGGAGGATCCCTAAAGGTCGACTGGTTCCTTTATCAAAACCTGATAGATTTCTCATCTCAGGTAAGAGTGCTGGCGAACCAAGCGCTCTCCAAGCAATAGAGGAAAGGATACTCACAGATGCCCCCTCATCAATGATAGTGCCAGCCATTACCATTCTGTATATTTGACAAATAATTCTGAATGGCACACTGGCTGGCAACCGGGGTCTGCCTAGTTGGTTCCAATCAAAGGATACAACCAGGTTGCTTGGTGGTGGGACCGAATATACAGCCGGATAGTGCTCTGATGAACTTCCTTCCTGCGACAAAGGAATGGTGGCATTGCCCCCTTGATCATCAGAGTCAGTGCTGATGAAGAGAACCTGGACGGTGTCGTCTATATTCTCCTCTGTGATGGTGTCATTCGAAGATGGAGCCTCTGAAGGCAAAACCGAGTCAACTGCCGTATCGACCTTTTGACTTTTGTCAGGCATGGATCCATACGGTTCTTCTTCAATGACAGGTGCTTCGGCTGACCATCTAAGTGGTTCAGCCGGATTCTCAACTAGTGAGGGACTTGGCAGGAGTTTTTGATATCCAGGAGGAAGATTCGCTCGTAAAATCGGACGATCTTCCAGAACTCTTTTTGCCTCATCTAAGAAGGGACAACGGTGGATGGCGTGATTACCTTCACACAGTCTGCAGAGAAATTTAACTTTCCCATTCTGTCCTGGAGCTTCACTCCCACTAGTTGACGGTGAGCAGTCGACATGGTTATCAGAGGTCGATGCTCCCGAATTGTGCAAACGGGGGGACCAGTCTCTTAGTATCCGTGGGATACAGGGACAATCTCTATGGAAGTGGTCTCCCCTGCATATGATGCATGGCGATTTAGGCCTTACAAGTGCGGTGTGTGGATTTTTGTTAGATGACATTTGTTTGCCCCCAGTCGCCTTAGGCTCCTTCTTCTTCTTTTCTTTCTTCTTCTTCTCCTTCTTCTCCTTAGGAACCCAATTTTTCGATCGACCAGTTCCGTCAAGTGAAGAGGAAGGAGGGGAGGAAGATGAAGTGGAAGGTTGGGAGGCAACTCTTGTCTGATCTAACTGTTGACTCGACTGTTCAGGAGTGGTGGTATTCTAAACGACATTGGTCGAAAAGAGCCAAACTGGTATGCCAATTGTCAATCCTGGAAGCGACAATGTGGCCATGTGGGGCGCACCAACATCTCCCCAAGAGGAGAAGGGACTAGGATTTCCACCCAAGGGAACTCCTTGGTTGGTGTGCTCCATCTTTTCAACCTAAAGATCAATGCAGGATTAAAGGGTGATTGTTCCGTTTAAAATAAATTGTTAACGACGCTTTTAGACACAACTTGCTTTTTCAGTTTTAAAGAGTCGAGAAAAAGCTAAAGATGACTCTAGTCTCCTTCGATGTTTTAACGAGCCCGAAGTGACAAATGCTCGGATGGACTTTTTCTGTTATAGAGTCTGAAAAAGGCCAAAAGAAACTGCTCTGGAGATCTAGGCAGAGGGTGTGCCAAACTTTTCGCAAAACCACAGAATACGTTTTACGGTACGGGTGGTCAATCTTCGTGAATGCTGTGTTCACTGCATTGCGATCAGTAGGGCGGTTGACACGACTTCCTAAGGATAAAAGATATATGCCTATAGGGGTCTCCCAATATATACGCGATGGTACGTGGGAGCACAATCCGTATTAGCGCCACCGACTCTCAGGAGGAATCACCCACCTTCTTCGAGATCGACAGTCACTATGTTTAACGACGCCGGAACACGTCTCTAGCCTAGACCTCTATGTTGTGCATTATGTTACAAAGCGTTGTTAGGTTCATTCAGTTTATTTTAGGTTGATCTTTTTAAAGTTTGCCTTTCAAGGTTCACCACGAGATGTATGATACAACTTCCTAAATGCAGTCTACGATGATAAGCAAGCTTTACAATCTTTCAACTTTGAAAATCCTAGCTACTAAGGGAAAAGAGAGCGACTATCTTTTCTCAAAGAGCAATCAGCACACTCTAATGCACTTTCCCTAAATCCAACATGCAAACTTATCAAATGCAAAATGCACAATGCAGGTGTTTGTTTTCACTTTCTTAGTATAAATGCCTACAAAGAAAGCTTTTTGCACAACTTTGAATTTGCTTTTACAATGATCAAAATAAACAAGTTCACTTTCTTCGAAATCAACAAGGGTAGAAGAGATTACAATCACTTTGCGATTTTCGAAATAAAGACTCGTTTTGATACTTTGAAAAGAACAAATTCAAACCAATAAGCAAAAGTAAAACTATAATCAATCTGAACAAACAGCCAATGAACTCTCTTCTAAGATCACTTTCAATCAGATCTGAATCAAAGGCTACAGAAAGACTACTTTACTCATGCAAAGGAAGACTGTAAATGATGCCACAAACACATAAAAACATTCACAATCTTTTTGTACAAAAATTGGGGTGAAATTCAGGCAAAGAAAAGGGTTATCAGACTAGCACCTATGCTGGTTAAAGGCTGTAAAAACAGAGATCAAAACAGGGCAAAAGAGGACAAAGAACCCCAACTGCACAAGGCCACACTGGTTCAGCGCAGGTAGCCCCTTCGGGACCTGCATTGAAATGCAGACTGCCTTCACAGTGTCTGCGCTGAAGAGAGAAACTCTCGTTTCCCTTGGTTTCTGGGTCACAAAATGCTCAAAAATCAACTGTTTCAGGCCAAATCAGAAACAAAAGCAAGGTATAAACAGAGGGATGCTTTGATACGGTACTAAAGACTATCACAAGGATCAATTAAATCATTTGTGGATCTAGTTTAAATCATAGACAAGTCCAACATACTGGATCAAAGCAGCAACTTTAACTTTGCATCCGGGAAAGATGCAGTTCAAGAATTGCTGTCAAGTCTATGAAGTAAACAAATGACGGAAACACAAATGAAATGAATAAACAAGTTCATCCCCAGTGGAGTCGCCAATTTGTTGTGGGGAAAAATGCCTATTTAGGACGATCCTATCCACCTAAGGTGTGATAGCACCTTAGCAACAAACGAATATAGCTATCATGATTTCTTCCTTTATGAAATATGAAAGAGAGGAGATCGGTAGACTTACCGTTGTCTTTCGGTTGTCCCTCGAACTAAATCCTCTTCTCTTTGTGTGTCCACAGCTACTTGCTTCCTCACTTGATCAAGAGAAGAGCTACTTGAATCCCACGAGATCACAAGAGAACAACTACCTGTGACAAGAGAACATCTACTTGCAACAAGAGAAGAACACAATACAAAGGCAAATATACATATTCATAAATGATTCAGGATTAGAAGTAAATCAAATATACTAATGTAATCATACAAAATACACCAGCATATAGGAAAGAATCAAGATAGCTTTATTGAAAGTAACAGGGTTCAGGAAGAGATACAACCCATAGGGCTCCAACCCAGCATCTCCTTCCTAGCAGAATGGAATTCCTTCTTCAGCTCCTTTCAAAGCATAACACACCCAATATTTCTAGCCACAAACCAACAGCAATTCTTTGCAAATACCAAATTCCAGCCTCCCTGATCTCATGTAGAAGAGATCTATATATAGGGATATTGGAGAGAGGATGAGTCAGCTTGAGACTGACTAGTGTCCTCTCCCACTTCAGTTCTTGAGTCCACTTGGAGGTTCTTGCTTCCACTTGGAGATTTGGAACCTCTTACTCATCACCAGTCGAATTCACTGATCCAAGTGTCATTTTGGAAGCTTCTTGGGCATTAACACCTTGAGGAATGACTCTGCCACTTGTCCAAACTCGCTCAGCGCAGGTAGCCTTCTTTGCAGTTGACATTCAACGCAGGTAGATAGTGGAGCAGTTGACATTCAGCGCAGATGCTTAGTGGAGCAGTTGACATGACCCAGAATTGCCTTGTTTTTGAGTGTTTTCAGGTGGAGAACTTTTGTGAATTGCTGTGGTTACTTGGCCTTGTTCCTCTAGGGGTAGGAACAACATGTTTAGGGACTTTGGATCCCTTGATTATTGACATTTCATGCTCAGTGATGCAAGGCACAAAAATGTCTATAACAGCAGGGAATGAGTTGCATGTATGATTTCTTCACTAGTTTAGGCATGCATCACACATGCATGTGGTTTCTTGGTTATGATCTGTCATTGCCATGGAGGATGGTCCGGTTTGGCAGTAGATTTCCTAACCTTGCCATTTCCTGATAGCCATGGTTATTTTGGGTTTAATTTCATTGCTTTCTTTCCATTCATTGTCATGTTTCCATAGCTTGGGTTGAATTACTAGTCCTAGAAGCCCTAGTTGAACAACTGCTCTGGAAGCCCTATAACATCTTGGGTTGAGTTACTAGTCTTGGAAGCCCTGGTTGGACAAGCACTCTGAAAGCACTTCGTGGGTTGAGTTACTAGTCCTAGAATCCTTGGTTGGACAAACGCTCTAGAAGCCCTGTATAAGTTGTGGGTTGAGTTACTAGTTCTAGAAGACTTGGTTGGAAAAATGCTCTAGAAGCCTTGGAAGGCTTCGATGGAGACCAATTTGATGATGGTTTTGGTGATGTACGACTGTGAGGTGGAATCACTATTTGATGGGTTGAGGTGGATGGCATCTGGAAGCCCTAGATGAGTTTTTATTGATGTGTTCTATGAGATCCCACATTAATGCTTGGAATATGGCACGGGGGTGAATGGCTGAAGAGAGATTTGGCTCAACCATTCTATGGTTGGGTGGAATGTGGTAGTCCCATCTCCAGTTGGTTCATTTCATTCATTAATGAGAAATACATTCCCTTGATTCTCATGTGTGAAGGTACTGATGTATTTATGGATTTGATGGCTAATTGTTTATTGTATTTCTATCCCTATTATGTTGGTTATATGGACATTTCATGATAACCGCTGTGTATGGCTCTTAGCATGTTTTTACTTGTATATGAATGGATAATGTGTTTTTTTGTTAATGGAGGATAAGGCAGAAAATGGCATGAGGTAACAATAATTCATAGTGATTCTTAGATAAGTATGAGATCCCTACACTTAATTCTGTTATTTACACCTATAGGTTACATTTTGATGATATATTTGATGAAATTCCTATCATGGCTAGTAGGGTTTTGGTGATGATCTTGTTCATATTATTGCTTTCGAATCATTATTTCCTTGCATCCTTCGTAATGCTAAGTGATCGTTCCATTCTCAGAAGTGTCTTGTGCTCTGGGCCGAAAAAGGTGGCTCAAATCCTAAAATTCTAGCATTAGTTGTGAGACTAACTTGCCTGGGCAGTGTCTGGGAAGTGTTATAAAGAATTTGGGCAGTGTGTAGGGAAAATTAGTTCTGGAACTAACTCGCCTGGGTAGTTTCTAAGGAGTGTTACCCTACCCTAAGTCTCTCAAAGAGTAGTAGGACCCAGGGATAGGTAATCTTAGTGTTTGGCATGTCTCTTGAAGGTTGTTTGGATGATGTTGGATGACTATATGTGATGTTCCATTGATTACATTTCCTTAAAGTCACAAATGAGGTTGAATCTTATCATTGTGGTCTCTTGTCACATGTTTACCCCAGTTAGCCAGTTCCTTGGGTAGATGTAGGACGAGGGTGTTACAGTGAGGAATCCACTAATAGGGTCAAATGGAAACCAAGGTACTGCACAAATCCCAATGTATGATAATGTAAGCTAACATCGAACCTAAGGGAAGCCACTCAGTCAGAAAACCATAATACTGATCGATGTTGAGCACAAGGTCACCTATCAATGATGGAAGTAGGGTCAAGGTGTGACTTTAGGCCTACTCTTAGAGAAATGTGTCAAATTTGATAAGAGTAGACCCGCCAACAAGAAGTCAATGGATACCTTCTCGAACTAGCATGAGCAAAGAACAAAATAGTTGATGTGATATTCAACATAACTCTGACAGACCAGGTATGGTCGACTAAATATGAGTCAAGAGACACCGCAGAAAGGTTGACTCAAGTTTACTTCACTTGAACAAAAGCACGACTCAACTGTGACTATATGGAAACATATGATAACTTTTTATAAGTTTCTCATGCAGGAGGAATAAACAAACTCTCTATATCATTCGAAGAGATAACCAACCAAAGGACTACTGACTTAATAACAAGGTTATGGCTCTCCTAATTGTTGGGTGTTGAGACTAATTATCTTCTTTATTTAGAGGTATCGCTACATTGGACCCCAGTTCGTAATGTGGCAGCAATGCCACCCGTAAAATATACGTTGCAAGGGGGGTCTAGGGTGGCAGCTACGACCTTTGGGAGCCCCCCGTAGTGGGGGGATCGAGGGCAGTGCCTCGAAAGCTAAAAATAGATATTAAATTTCCTTGTAAAATGTTGTAATTTCGCAGTCAATCTGAGCCGTTCATTAGGCGGAGACCTGACGGTAGAAGTTATGTTTAATTTAGGGTTTGTTTCCCTAGAAGGAAAGCCATCACTATATATGAGGGAATTGTATTGCGTCTACGTGGATTTGTATTCTGAGTGAGAAGAGAGAGGAGATTGAGTGAGATAAGAGGGAATTATAGTGGATCTGTTGTAGGTTGTATCTCTTCAGTTTGCTAGATAATATAAAAGGAAGGACTGGCTGTTTCTCTGTGGACATAGCCCAAATTGGGTAAACCACGTATATCTCTATCTCTCTTATTTTATGCATTTTATTTGTTTATATTTCTCAAATATTTCATGTGTTCCATTTCTCTGTAATATATCATTTTCTAACGCTAAGTCAAACTAAAGCCCATCCCAATGGAGGAACGATTTGTTTTTAGTGATTTGTTCAAAGGCAGCACAACTTACTCTTATTGCCACCAAATGTGGAAGTAAAATGTCGTTCCCACTCTTTTTTGGAATATATAATTTTTTTGTCTTTTTCATTTTTGAAAATATTTAAAAGGAACAAAAGAATGCCTATGGTACAGTGGAAAGAATGAGTATCCAAATACGGATGCGCTAGTTCCTAGGAGGGGAACATTCCTATGCTCAATGCAAGGTCACGAAACTGGTCAATGTAACTCAAATGAATGTTCTTTCCATGGGTATAAGGTGTCAAGTTGCAAAGGCTAAGTGATTGCAAGATTGATTTGCAGAAAGACATGGTCAAAAAGTGGCTTATACATGAGTCCAAGTCATTGAGTCAGCTTAAGGCCAAAAGGTACAAATAGTCAACATGCAATACAACAGTACAACTGAACATGTGGGAGCCTCTGGGGTATAAATCCAAGAAGGTAGCAAAGAAGAAGGAGAATGAAGCTTTATCGCAAAATTAATGGTAGTACTAAAGAGGACTCGTGAGCTTAAGAAAAGAAGTTCAGCATCGGTGCCAAGTGACAGCAAAAGGTACTATCTAGGGCACCCATGATAAGGTAGCCTCTACCACAAAAGTTATGGCACTTCTAAGCAATGAGAAGGTTCTGCATCATATCGTGGTGGGGACAATCCTAAGGCCAGAATGGAAAAAGAAACCGATAAATGGATAATGCAGGTGAAAAACTTAACCTATATGCCAGTTTTGACAACCAATACGTGTGAGAGTGAATCAACCATATAAATGCCCAAAGGAGAGGTCTTCCAAGTTGTGTATACATAATTAGGAACACTATATGAGAAGTTAATACATCCCATATATAAACTTCATGTAAAAGCCCGTGTTATAGAATAAAAAACTTGACAATCATATCTTATATGTACATATGGTACAAGCAACAACACAACCTTGTAGCTTACACGTAATAGTTCTTCAAGACAAGCCCCTTACGAAGCTCAGGCAAAGGACTTCTTTGGTAGTTGAAACTCATGGCTTCAAAAAGTTCCTCCTGTGAAGGCAACTCAACTTCCAATAAATCATGAGAACTAGAAGGGTCAGAAAGAGGGAATTAAGGGGTCTGATGTCCCCATAGGATAAATCATTCAGTCAACTTTTGGGACCAAGTCCGGAGAAGGAAATAATAGTTCAAATAATCCTTCTCAGAAGCTATTAAACATTGAGGATATAGTGCCACATAGTTCACTCATGACCCGATAGAGTCTACATGAATACTTGGAACATACTAAGGGGTATTCTATAATAAATTCAAATTATGGGGGTGATTATCATATACAAGTTGATCAATAGTGACAATATTTCCATTATGAGCAAAATAAATCACTCGAAAGAGTGAAGACACCACAACATTCATATCATAGAAAAAATCATGCCCAAGTAGCATATTAAAGTCTAAAGGGAAATCAACCACCATCATATCAATTAAGATAGTCTTCCCACCTAACTTAATAGGGAATTAAGGAAGAACAACCATAGATTCACCAGGTGTGCTACCATAGGCTAACAATTGATTATCAACTACCAACAAATTTGGAGAACACAAAGCTTTCCAAGCCAAGGAGGATATACTACCTGCAGAGGATCCTTCATCCACCATACATTGATAAGCATTTGTGGAATTAACTCTAACCCTTATTTGGAAATGTCTAGCAGAAGGAAGACAAGGCTTGACAAGGTTATCCCAATCAAGAGAGACACTGCTAGAACTTGGAGGGGTTACATTTGAAGAGACTGGAATGCCCCCTAGACCAGAAGAATATACTAGAGATCAATAAGAATTTTTTGTTAGGCATTTCACCACCCCAAAGAGGAGTGGAATCAGCTAGAGATTTCATTGGCTCAACTACTTCATCAACCAATGGTTGATTAGACTGTTGAGAAACCATAATAGATTTAGGAGTATAAGAACCTTCAGACTCTGACCATATCATTTCTACCATTGGAATACTAACATACAAATGAGTAAGATCATGTCCCTTACATATCCTACAAGGGAACTTAGGTTTATCCCTAGGTTTCTGATCAACATCCATTCTACGAACATGACTAGCAGTGGTTGGTGGAGATTCCTCATAATGACTTGTAGAGGTTAATGACTCTTTTCTAAGAGAGATAGGACTTACACCCCCTGTCCTACTGATAGAAGTAGGTGAGTCATCAGAAATATGACCCAGAGGTAGCTGACCCATTGCTAGTATCACTTGCAGTGACTAGAATTATGCCCCCAGCATGACTTGTACCAGCTGGAATCTCATCTCCAACATGACTTGCAGAGGTTGGTGATGATTCATGGATAGAACTATTCTTCTTCTTCTTCTTCCTCTTTCTCTTCTTTTTAGATATCTTATTACAAGAGGGAGGAGAAACGGGAATCCTAGATTTCTCTTTTGAAGAAGATGAACAATTAAAACCAATTTGATGTCATTGAAATAAAGCATTCATTTGAGAAGCTTCAAGAAAATTTGGAATAATCAAAGTGGACCACAACCAAATTGGTAGTCCAACATTCAATCCAGGAATATTCAAAGTGGTCATCAAGGGGGTGCCAATATTTCCAAAGAAAGGAAAAGAACAAGTATCCCCCTTTGGAAGGGTCCCTTAGTTGGCCTCCACAGGAATATTGGCCATACCCAAATTATACGCAGTTCCTTCCCTTACGGATCATACAAATGACTTTCCAAGGAAGAGAGATGCACAATCAAACCTTTTCCCTTAAAGAGGCAACTCCACAACTTTCAAAAGAAATATCAAAAGCATTTCAAGGCCAGTGGAGTGGTTGGTTAGTCACTCAGAATATAAGGTCCAAAAGTGACAAGACAAATCAAACTAAAGCCAATTAAATACAAAGAGCAAAGAGAACTCCACTATAAAGTCCCTAAAGATGCAACCAATTAAGCAACTTCCAAGTATTTCTGCTCCAAGTGATGAGGACCGGACACCAAAATACAAGAAAGAGAAGATAAGCGACCTTTCGAAGATAGCTTGGGCTAATTACAACTCAAACCTACCAGTGAAGGTAACAAAAATATTTATGCTAACCCCCAAACAAAAGCCATTACTGGTGCATGTACCTGAGCTTCACAAGTGCACCCTCTAGAAGTACTAAAGAGAGTGATACAATGCCTGCTTCAGGTGCCACGGGAATTCCCCCCCATAGTCACCTATGTGGTCCCTAGCAAAGGTAACTAAGGTCACCAGCTCGTATCAGAATCCAAGCAGAACAATCTTAGATCAGGATCCAACAAGTAGGAGAGCACATATCTCTCTTCCTTTCCTTCACTCACCCTCATGTTTAGCTCCCAGAAGAGAAGAGATTTCCCTGTCAACTTCACGACACTATATTTCACTTTTTTAATCAACTTCTATGCTTAGATTTAGGGTGCCCTTGGAGAGTTAGCTCTCCACACACCTATTTCAAGGCCCTAATATGACTTAAACTAGTTGATGTTACTATGACAAATCAAAATATTCTAGTTCATTTTAATTTTAGCGCTTGATTTTAATGGTTTTTCTTAGGTTAGGGGTAAAATGGAATTGCAACTTTATGATTTTATGGACACAAAATAAATCAATAGAAAACCTGTCTAGATGTACATGCAAATTTTTCTTCGATGAAAGAGATTTCTGCAATGTTCTACGAACAAACTATGAAAGAAAAAATTCTTTCTCCTTTTTTCACAACATGCTCACACACTCAAAATCGAAAAAAAGACTAAAAATGCTTACATTGCAACTATCCTAATGCAAACTAAATTCTTAATGAAAGATTCTAAGGACTACTCTTAAAACAAGCAAATTTATTTCTCAAAATGATCAAGAGGTCAAAACCTAACAAAAAGAGGAACAAATTCAAACTCAAAGTCTTCTCAAAATCAATCGAATTGAACCTAATGAAATTATTTCATATTTTCTCACAATGATAAGAAGATAAAAAACAATACCAAAAAGAAAAAGAAAGGCAACAAAAGATGTTTTCATATATATATATATATATATATATATATATATATATATATATATATATATATATATATATATATATATATATATATCTATATATATATATATATATATATATATATATATATACATATATATATATATATATATACATATATATATACATATACATATACATATATATATACATATACATATACATATATATACATATACATATACATATATATATATATATATATACATACATATATATATATATATATATATACATATATATACATATATATATACATATATATATATATATATATATATACATATATATATATATATATATATATATATATATATTCTATGGACACAAAGAGTTTTTGAGAAAACAAAAGCTACTAAAGGCTTCAAGATCAAATTCGGGCATGAAGAACCTCAAACTTCACAAGCCATAAATATCACAAGCATGATAAGACTTAATGTGGAAAGAGGCTACAAACTCAAACAAACTAATGAGAACAATAGCGTAAAAACTCTAGAAAACAAGAAATATTTCAAGAAGTCCAAGAAAAATTTTCAAGTTTGCAAGAAAACTTTCTCAAAAACCAAGAAAAATTCAATAACACTAACTTTCAAGAAAGAAATGAAAATTGATGCAAATGTTGGGTTATAAACTAATTGAAACCTATTCTTTATTCCAAAGACTCGGAATATCCAAGAACTTTGCCGAGAATCCTTGAACCCAAACATAGAAACCAACACCTTACCAAAGAGAAAACCCTATGTTCACTAGGTCTTTCCACAAAGAGAGCTAGGAAACTAATAATTTGTTAGAAGCAGGACTTTCCAAGATAGTCAATGAATAAACAAAAGCAAGAAACATCAGACGAAACCCTTTACTAGTCTCAACATTTGAAAAATTCGAATAAAACCAGGCATATGTGACTATGCAGTAACAGAATCGCGTGTGTACGTCATTGTTCTCAAGGAAACATGCGTATACACATGTTTCTTTGGAAAAAAGTGCATGTATATGTGACCATGTAAACTAAAACTCGTGTATAAAAAAATTATGTTTGATATTGCCCAGGTTGCAAACAAGCCAAAGATACTGGAAAAAAACAAAATCAAACAAGAAAGCCCAGATCAAGAAAGAGACAACCCAGACTAGGAAATACTAGAAGTATTCCACAATGGAGTCGCCAATTCCGTTACGAGAATAATACACCCCAGCTTATGGGTTGAGCACCCCAATAGAGAAGAGGGAATACACCAACAAGAATCAAACAAACAAGCATCCTTAATACTTAAACAAATCAATTAGGAAGAAGAAGTATTACCCGAAGGTCTTACATTTTAGGTCATTACTGTAGGGTCCAAACCCTCTGCTTCTTCCCATGCTTCAAAACCTACAACTCATTCAAGAAAACCATATATATCAACGGTAATTGAAATCATGTTCATGATATAAGTGTTAGACCATATAAGAATATAAGTATAAAACATGAAATCATACATTAGTTAGAGTAGAACATGAATTAAAGCATTAATATCTTAACATCAAGAACAAGACATGGATTCTTTATTGATGATTACGAAAGAATGTGGAAGAATACAACCTGATCCTTCTACAGCTCCATCCAAAACCTTCCTCTGGATCTGTCAAGCCCAAACCTCAACAATCCTCTTTCAAACGCATACACATGGATGCCATATAAAGGATATGGACATCACAATGAGGAAATAGGGGTTTCTTATGGCTGGGAGTGCAGGAGGTGTTTGGTAAAGTTATTGTGTCCTAAATTTCTATTTATAATGTCAATCCAGGAGTCGTAAACTGCTGAAGTGAAGTGCACTGTATATGCAAGATAACCGATTTCTTAGTTCTTTGTCGTTTTTGAGTTTTTGGTTTGTTCCCTAGTGTGAGATGGTGAAATTGAAAGTCAAGTATGGATGGTAATGGTGATTTCTACAATGATTTTCCAAACTTTAAAGTTTTCAAAATGAAGGTTTCAAACTGACTGTGATGAAATCAATTCTCAAAAGAAAATAAATGTACCAAAACAGTGAACTAGTGACAATGGCCCAGTATCCTTACTGTTGTATGAAAAGAAAATAAAAATTGAATTCAAAGCAACTCAAAGACTAAAAGCAAAGCAAACTAAATCACATTACTTCAACCCACATTCTGACCCTTCACCTTTAGACTCGCTCCGGCTATAGGAAGTAATCATAAACAAGCTGAGTAATATGATATCTAAATTGCAGGAAATCAAATTGCATAAAAGGAAACTAAGATTTAACTACTCATTCATATTTGAATTCTTGAAAATGACATAAGTAATTTAATCACTAACTTGCAGGAAAGCAAACTAAATCATACTACATCAAATAATATTCTAATTCATCACTAATTGAGTCGCTTGGCTATAGGAAGGAAATCATAAATAGATGAGTAATATGATATCTCAGTGGCAGAAAAGTAAATAAGCAAAGCAAAACTGAAAGAAATGACAATGCTGGAATTAAAACTCAGTAAATGAATCAGCAGAAAGGACAAGATGATCTCATGTGAGTAGTCATTAAAACTATGTAATTTTCCCGGGCTGCCTACAAGAACCTGAAAGAGAAAATACTGGTCAGCTACCAACCATGAGAAAGCATAAAAGGAAAGACGAATAACAGTTAGTTATAAACATCAGGAAATATATAAACAAGCAACTGATTATAAAAGAAGTAACATAATGAAAGAAAGCAAGAAACTATACAGTAGATACAGAGCTTTGGTATACAGGGACCCTCTGCAACCTCAGCCAATCAATACTAAGTCACAAATGGAACTCAAGAATGTTGTCTCCTCATAATATTAAAGTGCAGTAAAAAACATAGAAATAGAGCACGGTATAGTGGCTCGTAAACATAGTCAAGATTACATATGAAAATTTAACTATCAAGCATATGATAACACGTTATTTATAAGTGAAAATGCTATAACTAATTCCTAGATTCTACGCTGCCAAACAGACACGTAAATATCCACGGCCTGAGATCTAGCGGTATGGTAATCATGATAGATAAATCCATGGAGTGGTGGTTGCTCGATTCAGTTCACGGATTGATCCACAGGTGTTGGAACACCTCCGTAGATTGAGGATCCTACCACACAAAACTTCACGTGGGCAAAACAGAGCTGTGCCACAGTAAAATTCTTGGTTTGACCCCTCCTTTGACCATCTTTGACCATGGCTGTTTGTGAGTGATTCGGCTGAACCAAGGGGACACGCTCCATGTACATGTCATTTGCAACTTGCCCATGTGGCCGGATTCTCCATTGGACACCTGTAACATAGTCTTTAACAAAATGGCTGCGGAAAGTGACAAGTTTCCGCAGCTGATTGAACAAAAACCTAAATCAAACAGCAGTCATAAACATAGTTAGGAAACCATGTCATAAGCTCTTTTTATACTAATATGCAATGATTTGACAGCTTGGTGGATCAAGTAAATGGAAAAGAAGGTTGAAATGGTATATAGGGAAGATGCAGGTTTGGGACTCAACATACCCCCAATGTGAAGGTGTTGCATGTCCTCATGCAACAAAAATTTAGTCATTCCCCTTTAATCCATATGTTCTGAAGCCTCTGCTAGGACATCTAGTCCTCTTTTCTTCTTCTTTGGTGCTACCACCATCCTGGGTTTCCTTATTAGACATCTGAATTTGAGATTGATCAATTCTCTACTCAACTTTCTGCACTTTTTCTTTAGTTTCTTGTTTTTCTTTTTCCATAGTCCCAAATGAAGCATACTGTTATCATGAATAATTTTATCTACTTTTCTCTACTCCTTAAGTGCTTCATTTTCTTGCTTGATATGCCTGTTTAGAACCTCTAATTCAAATACCTCTTGCTTTAAGGATTGAACTTGCGCATCTGGTGTCATGTGGGGCAGACTGGTACTTGAACCTGCAGCTGTTTTTCTAAAGATTCAAGGTAGTCATATACCTCCTGTTGACTGGGATCTATTTCAGGTGTCTTTCTTGGACTGAGTTCAAAATCTTGTGGAGGAGGAGGAAGACTGCTTTCTAGCTCTAGCCGAGAAGGGCTTTCATCAACATGTGGAGGACTAGTTTCAATACTTGGCTGAGGACGAGGTGGACTACGACCAGCTGGAGGTTTCTCGGGTGTTTCCCCACCCAAGTCAATGAAGTGGGGCCATTTTACTTGCGTTTTACTCCCCTTTTCTCTAAGCCTGGTGCTTCTCCTTAAGTATGGTGGACTAGTACTCTCTTCTTGTATGCTCTGTTTCCCTTTTTCCTTTTTCTTTGCTATAGCAGCCTGTTCTTGAAGATGTACTAATCTCTCCGATAGTGTTTGATAATCTTCCTCTATAGATGGCTCAGGTGATTGGTAGACTTCTTGTATGTTTCTTTTGCCTTTCACTTTTTTCTGTTTCTTGTCCTTAGTTCTATTCTCTTTTTCTTTTTGACCAACTTCTTGAGTTTCTATAGTAGGAGAGTCTTGGACTATGATACTCTTTTCTTTTCTCCTACTCTTTCTTGGTGTCTTTGGTGTACTACTTTCAGATGCCTCAGATGGCTCTTGAAAGTAGTTTCTTATTAAGAATTGCTCCCAGGTATCTTTGTTTTTCTTCAGTTGGTCCTCAATGAGAATCTTTACAAGTCCATGAGGATATAGATGAGTTTCTATATTTCCTATGTATTTTTGGGCTGTGATACTCTTCTCTTTCAAACTCAACAGTAAGAAATAAGGCAAATTAAGAGTTTGACTCTCTAAGAAATTCATCAACAATCTAGCATGGTACATGTACATTGAACCAAAGCGTCCTTCGCAAGTGATAAATTTTTGGATAACTAACAACAGACTGGCCCATTCTTCTTTCAATGCATGTATAGGAATTCCTTATGTAAGGAAAGTGGTGTCCATACCTGGGTTTCTTAGCATAATTCTCCATGCCTATTCATCCATGCTTTTGTTTTTAAACCATCACTGACCTTCCTGGGGTAAGCCTGTGGCAGCTGCTACTGTTTTTTAAGTCATCATGAGATTCAAGTCTCCAATCTCCACCATTTGGCCACTGAAAGATCGTGCAAAGGCTTTGGTTACCTCTTTATTATAGCCCTTAAATTTTTCGATGAAGCGTAACCATTTGGCTTTCTTCAGCAAATCTTTTTCTTGAGGGTAACCTTCTAAATATTTAGGTCGTTCTCGTTCTGCTCTTAGTAATCTTCCCATTCCTTCCTCTGTTTTGAATTTCAACTGAAAATTCAATTGCGTGTGTGGGTTTAGCAGAGGGAAGGTGGCTCGGTTGCATGGTTTTTGGAAAAATACAATGGCTGCAATCTGTAGGTGGATAATAGGTGACGAGAGTGCTTCGAGATTACAGGCAGAACAGGGGATGAACATCCGCAATGAGTTCACAAGATAAAATGCAGATGTCTGTGAAGAAGATTGTCTTAATAGAATGGTAAGGGAATGGAGTAAAGTCGATATTTTGAATTAACGGCTGTATACGAAATGTTACATGTTTTAATGGATGGCTGCGGAAAATGTGGTGGAGAGGAGCCGTAATGGGATAGGTCACATCTCATGATTACAGGTGGTGAATGAAAGTGCAGTCGACTATGAGTTTAAACCTGAAAATCAATCATGAGACCGTTAAGAAATGAATGCATGGTGTGTGGAATAATATCGTGGAATGGTAGTGGGTAATGGAGCTATCATTGCACATAGTATAGCTTTTATGGTTTGATAACTATGCATAATCATGACTTTAATTTCTGTTTGATTAAAAAAAATTGCTCATACCTTTGGAAACCTTGTCATTTCTTGCTCATTAGCTTTTAACCAATTGCTCTTCCTTGATGTCTTGGAGATGCTCCATGTCTTCATAGCATATGCTCAATTACACCTGCATTTTCCTGATTATTGCACTAACATTTTGACTGTGGATTTGAAAAACAGAGTGGTGGCTGTGGAAACTGCTTCTGGCTGCGAAACTGCTACCAGCTGCAGAAACTGACACAACACCCTCTTAGCTGAACAAAGATAGTTAGATACTAACTAACTGAGTGAAAATAGTCCTAAAAGGGACTTTTATTGATGAAATGAAATGAAATGAGTGGAATGGAGTGAAAATGAAGCAAAGTGAAGTGAGATGAAAATGAGATGGAGATGGAGTGGAATGGCAAATGAGGTGGAGTGAAGATGGAAAAAGAAGGACAGAAGAGATTTTTTTTTTTTTTGGAAAATATAGAGTGTCAGGTGTCCCTAATTTTCGCTCTACATTTTCTGTATAGGACTGCCAACCTGTGATTGGTTTTCAGTCTTATACATTTTTTTTTTAACTGAAAGAAACAAAGACTAGGCTGGTGGGGAAGAAGGATTCTTCTTCACCAGCCTTATTGCAGAATTCTCTTGAAACATTTTGACAAATTCCTCTTTTGGGAGTGGCTTATGATACATTTTTAATCGGTGGCCATTCACAATGAGAGGAGTTTGAAATTCATCAATGGTCTTGATTCTTACCGCTCCATTGCTAAAGACTTTGTCAATCTCATATGGCCCAAGCCAATGAGTCTGAAATTTACCTTTGAAGTCTTCAAACTTGGAATCAAACAGTAGTACCCAATCTCCCTCTTGAAACTTTTTCTCTTTGATGCATCTATCATGCCACTTAGCTCTTTGAGGTTGAATTAGATCAGTTCTTAGAATTGCTTCTTCTCTGATCTCATCTAGCTCATTCAGCTGCTCCATTCTATGCTTTTGGGCTTCTGATAGATTCATCCCCAACGGAACTGCCATCTTGAAAGTCTTGACTTGAAATTCAATGGGGAGTAGGACTTCTTTCCCATAAACAAGTTCATAGGAAGAATGTCCTGTTGTATTCCTCCATGTAGTTTTGTAGGCCCACAAGGCTTCAAGAAGCCTCTATACCCAATCTCTTCTGTGTAGATGGACAGTTTTGGTGATGATGCTCTCAAGAACTTTGTTTGTAGACTCCACTTGGCCATTTGCTTGCGGATGGTAAGGAGTAGATTTTCTGTGCTTGATTTTGTATTCTTTCATCAGCTTCTCCATCATGTTAGATGTAAATTGACTTCCCTGATCTATCACAATTTCTCTTGGGACACCAAAACGAGTAAAAATATCCTCATAAAGAAAATGAACAACTGAATTTTCAGTGGCAAAAAGCAATGCTTTGGCTTCTGCCCATTTAGTGACATAATCAGTGCATACCAATATATACTTCTTCTGTTTAGATGGTGGATTAATGGGTCCAATGAAATCTAAAGCCCATTTTTCAAAGGGCTCGATGAGTACCTGTGGTTGTAATGGCATTTCATTTGAAAGAGTTGGTCTCCCAACTCTTTGGTAGTTGTCACACCTTCTGACATATTATTTTGTATCTTTGAAGAGGGAAGGCCAATAATATCGTAAAGGAAGGATTTTATAGGCCGTACTTTTGTCAGCAAAGTGTCCACCGCATGGTTCATCATGGCATGCCTTTAGGTTGTTAGGTATTTCATCTTCCCGAACACATCTTCTGATCACACAATCTAGCCCTGTTTTAAACAATTCGTTAGAAATCCATGAATAATTCGAACTCTCCTGAATAATTCTTCTTTTTTCACGAGGAAATAAATGTGGAGATAGCTTCCCTGTAGCCAAATAGTTATCAATATCTGCATACCAAGGAGTCTTAGTAGTTATTGCAAATAAATATTCATCTGGAAACTTATCCTCTACAGGAGAATATTCGTTAGTATTTTGGATCCTAGACAAGAAATCAGCTACTGTATTTTGTTTCCCTAGTCTATCCAACACAGTAATATTGAATTCTTGTAAAAGTAAGAGCACTATTGTAACTCTGCCATTAGTAACAGGTTTGTTCATTAGATATCTAATTGCAGAATGATCAGTATGGACAAAAGTTTCATAGCCTGTTATATAATGTCTAAACTTATTGATTGCATGAACAACAGCTAAGAACTCCTTTTTAGTCACAGTATAGTTTAACTCGGTGGGAGTCAAATTTTTACTGGTGTAGTAAATTGCATAAGGAACTAAATCCTTTTGACCCAACACAGCTCCTAGAGGTGTATCTGAAGCATATGTAGAAATATGGAAAGGAAGTTTCCAATTTGGCCCTCTCAAAATGGGTGCTTCAGATATTCTTATTTTCAAAGTTTCAAATGCAGATTGAAAATCAGGATCCCATTTGAATTCACAGTCTTTTGTAAGAGTGAAGATGCTATTTTGGTGAAGTTTTCGATAAATATTCTAAAGTATCCAGTAAATCCAAGAAAACTTCTAACATATTTCTGACAATTTGGAATAGGCAACTTGGAGATGACTTCAACTTTTGATCTATCAACTTTAATCCCATCCCCCGAAATATGATGTCCCAAAACAATACCTTCAGTAAACATCATAAAGCATTTTTCATGACTCAATGAAAGGTTTGTTTCTTTACACCTTATAAGGACTTTTCCAAATTCTCTAATGCCTCTTCAAATGAATTACCATAAACTGTAAAATCATCCATATAAACCTCTACACAATCATGGATTAGATCAGAAAAGATTCCTCGTGCTGCCCTTTGAAATGTTGCGGGTGCATTACATAATCCAAAAGGAAGTACTTGGTAAGCAAAAGTTCCCCATGGACAGGTAAATGTGGTCTTATCTTGATCTTCAGGTGCTACCTGAATCTGATTATAGCCACTAAAACCATCCAAAAATGAAAAATACTTTTTTCCTGCTAAAGTATAAAATACCTGATCGATAAAGGGTAAAGGAAAGTGATCCTTCAAAGTTGCTTTGTTCAATTCCCTATAATCAATGCATACCCTCCATTTACCATTCTTTTTAGGTACTATAACCAAAGGAGAAACCCATCGGCTATCTGAAATTGGATAAATGAAGTTTACATTGAGTAGTTTTTGGAGCTCTTCTTTCGCTATCTCCCTAAGGTTTGGATTCATCCTTCTCTTACGTTGTCTGATTGGTCTACTATTTTCCTCGATATAGATGTGATGAATGCAAGTCTTAGGGTCAATACCTTTCATATCGATATACGCCCATGCAAATGTAGTAGAATGTTTTTGCAAGATTTTGGTTAGCTCTCCCTGTTGTGATTTTCCAAGTTTTTGTTGATATTCAATGTTTTACCTGGAAAGATCTCAATGGCAGAACTACCAAACTCTTCCATAGAGAAAAGAGACATTTGTCTAGATGATAGATACTCAATGTCAGAATCTAACTGAAATTGTGTGTGGTCATATTCTGAAGATGTTTCAAAGTTTTCTAATGTGTTCAGAATTTGACTATCTTCACTGATTTCAGAAATCGTAAAGACAGGGGATATAGTATCCTCATCATCAACCCACTCATTATCTCCTATTTCTGTAATTTCGTTTGTTGGAGGATACAGATTGAATTTCTTTGTCGAATTACCATCAGAAATATACATATCCCCAAACCTACAACTGATAAAAGCATCAGCTGTGGCTAGCCAAGGTCTTCCTAAGATGAGAGGGTGTCCTCCTAAATTACTCTTGGGAGCTAAAATCATAAAATCTACCGGATATTCCCAAGAGTCTAAGGAGACCGAAATGTCTTCTAATACACCATTTGGTTTGATAATTGATCAATCTGCAAGTTGCAGTAAAGTAAGTGTAAAGAGAAGATTAGGAAGCCATAGTCTGTCTACTCATAATGTTGATAACGACCCCTAAATCAATCAAAGTATTTGGAATTTCTACCCCATTGATATGTGTTTTTACAATTGGACTACTGGGATCTACATACTTTTGCATAGTAATTTTTCCCATCATGATATCTGCAATTTTTCCTACCAGGTGGATTCTTCTTGTATCTCTCGGTTTCCTTCCTGGTCTTTTAAGACTCAACTCCTTTATTGTTTTTGCTAGAATAGGAATCTCTCTAATGGCTTGTAACAAGGGAATCTTGATACAGACATTCTTTAATTCATCTAGGAAATCATAGTCAGGCAACAAGATTTTTTTTTCCACCCCTTTGTCAATTTGTAATCTTTCAGGAAAAGGAGGTGTGGATGAAGATGCAGGTTGCTCAACTATAGGAGTTGTGGGGGTTGACTCATTTTCTTTTTCTTTTTGAGTGCTTGGGTTTTGAAGAGATGCTTCAAAACCTTTATTGGCTTCAAGAGAATCTTCCTCAGAAATGCTTTGCTTTTGAGCATCTATAGAAGGCTTATCTAAAACTCTGCCAGCTCTGAGTTGTACATCATTGAGAGGAACAATCATATAGGTAGGAAATTGTTGTCCTTCTACCATGTAAGCATTTTGAGGGTCTTTATTGTTGGGGTTCGACAATGGCTGGGAAGGTAGTTGAATTGTTTTCTGCTGGAATGGAAGAAAGAGTTGAGAATTTGGATTCTGTTGAGAAGGTTGTTGTTGTTGTGGAAATGGCAAAGATAGTTGTGGATTTTGATTAGGAAGTTGTGGAGCTTGTTGATTTTGAAAAGATGGAGGATATTGATAAAATTGAGCAAATCTCCCATAAGGATTTTGCATACCTTTTACCCATGATTGAAAAGGATTTTGAGGTTGGGACCAAGGTTGTTGCCAAGTATTCCAATTTGGTGGGGGTTGAAAGTTCATAGAGTTGTTAAACCCTTGATTTTGTTGCTCTTGCCAAGGTCTCCTTGCAACAAAATAGAGAGACTCAATTGAATTTGGATCTGCTTGAAAGACAGCTTTGAGCCCAAGAATTGAAGGACAATCCTTGGTCTCATGGTTTTCTGAAGAAATCACACATGTTTCTACAACTTTTGCATCCAAGGGAAATTCCCTTAGAGCATGTTTCTTTCTACATTTTGGGCAAAAGATGGCCAAAGCTTCAGCTTCTGCTTTCTGCTTGTTTTGTATTTTAAGGGTATCTAGTTGCTCACTAAGACTCCCTAAGATATCAGTTTTGAATTCATCAAGCATGTTGCCAATCTCAGCCCTACTTACTAATCCAGTTGTAGATTTGTTTGCTCTAATAAGAGAAGGATCTCTAGGCCCTTTTCCAGTTTTAGATTTTCCCCTTGAGAGATGGACACATAACTCTGCTATATCATGAAGTGGAAGTGGAAATATATCTCCTTTTCCCATCATGTTCAAAATATCTATCCATTCATCTCTAATGGCTTTTAATAGAAGGGCTTTCAAGGTTTCCTCATCTAAGTTATTCATTTTTGCTCTTTTCATGTTGTATTGAAATCTTTCAAGTAAATCCTATAAGTTTTCATCTTCTCTTTGCACCATTTTGAATACCTCATCCTTGTGATTGGTGGGCATACAGTAGTCTAGGTATCTATCCAAAAATGTTTGTTTCATATCATTCCAAGTCCTAATGTATTGAGTGACTAATCCCATGAGCCATTTCAAAGCAGCTCCTTTCAATGTTGAGGGAAACAATTTGAGTTTTTGAGAGTCTTCCAGATAATCATAAGTTCGACACACGACTTCAAACTCAAATAGAAATGTTTCAAAATCCTCATTTCTTAAGCCATGAAAGTTTGGGAGGACAGATGGTGATATGTTTTACATTCTTGCTCGAGAATCCTCATCGACTATAGGAAATCCGAATGAGTTATCTCCATCCCTATTTCCCCCATTGTTTCCTCTACCTCCTCCATTGTTTCCTCCTCCTCCTCTACCTCTACCTCTACCAAATCCGTTTACTACTTCCGCTGTCATGATAGTTTCCTCAAAGACTTCAGAGTCCTCTGGTTCCTCTACTAATGGCGAACGAGGAGGAATTTCTCCCTCTTCTTCTTCAGGTGATTCTACTTATTCAACTACAATGTGTTTCCTTGTAGAAGGAAAGAAAGGATCTTTTCGTACTTCAGATTCGATGGATGGTGTGGGAGAGTCTCCTAAGTCAACTACTGCCTCTTGAATTCCAGGAATCCTAAGGCTAGGAGTGCGAGTTGGAGATGATGGAGGTGTCTCTTGTCTATTCCTTGAAGTGGATGGAGTTGTAAAAATCAAACTCTTGGCCCTAGCTAAAAACCTTCCCCTAGAATCTCTTTCTCTATGCATGTCATTTTTTTTTATTTTTCTTCAAGTCAGGCTAATAATTCTCTTTCTGATCTTCCACGTCACTCTAGGGGCAAGAAGAGAGAATACTCAAGAAATTAATAAACCAATAACTCTCTCTTTTCTAATCCTCCAGTTCACACTAAGTGCAAGAGGAGAGCATACTTTGAGAAGTTATCAATTTTTCCTTCCTTGAAATTTTCTTGTTTTTTTTTTTAAGAAATTGGCTACCTAGTTTCACTTCCCCCGCAATGGCGCCAAAATGTTTGGTCAATTTAGTGTGTCCTAAATTTCTATTTAAAATTTCAATCCGGGAGTCGTAAACTGATGAAGTGAAGTGCACTGTATATGCAAGATAACCGATTTCTTAGTTCTTTGTCATTTTTGAGTTTTTGGTTTGTTTTTTGGTTTATCTTTTGTGGATTCCCTAGTGTGAGATGGCAAAATTGAAAGTCTAGTATGGATGGTAATGGTGATTTCTACAATGATTTTCCAAACTTTAAAGTTTTCAAAAAGAAGGTTTCAAACTGACTGTGATGAAATCAATTCTCAAAAGAAAATAAATGTACCAAAATAGTGAACTAGTGATGATGGCCCAGTATCCTTACTGCTGTATGAAAAGAAAATAAAAACTGAACTCAAAGCAACTCATAGACTGAAAGCAAAGCAAACTAAATCACACTACTTCAACCCACATTCTGACCCTTGACCTTTCGACTCGCTCCGGCTATAGGAAGTAATCATAAACAAGCTGAGTAATATGATATCTAAATTGCAGGAAATCAAATTGCATAATTGTTGGCATTATGTTTCTGGTATGGCTATATGTTACAAATGTTGTACTTGATGGCAACTCCCATGGCAAGGCTCTCAATATGTTGAAAATTAAGAAGTACATAGGAGATCATTTCAGAAGGCACGTACCCACAGGTACACCGTGAAGGGACCGCGGCCAGATACGCAGGTCAGCCGTTCAGGAGGTGCGTACCCCCAGTGCACTGATTTCAAGACAGAGAAAAGCTCACGTGGGGTTTCTTATGTTTAACCTTTGGTATTTAGCCGATGGTATTTGTGTTACTATGGTTTTGGCTCGTGGTATTGATCCATGATTTTAGGAGGAGCTTGCCTATATAAAGCAAAGGAGATCACCTGGCTAAGCATCTTTTTTCAATTGAATATCTTAAGATCTGAAATATTGGGTTATGGTCTTAAAAGCTTGATCTATATGAAGTTGAAAGCGAATCTGTGAAGGGTGATCTCTCGAGTGCATGATCAGATCTGGGCATCTGAGCATCTGCGCCACTCTGGTGGACTGCCTATTCGGCCCTAATCAGAAGTACGCAGGTGTTTAACAGGAGAGCTGCGCAGAGCAGAAATATGAGAGCTGCGTGGGTACGCAGAGCAGAAATAGGAGAGTTGCGTGGGTACGCGGAGCAGAAGAAGGAGAACTGCGTGGGTACGCAAGGCGACGAAGGTTCAGGTGCGTACGCACAGTAAAAGTACGCGGCGCGATAGTATATCTGGGTGTGTACATGCAGTAACAGTACGCGGCACGATAGTATATCTAGGTGCATACCTGCAGTAACAGTACGCGGTGCGATAGTGTGTCTGGGTGCGTACCTGCAGTAACAGTACGCAGTGCTGATGAAGGAACAGTGCGTGGACACGCAGTGCGGCAGAAGGATCTCTGCGGATATACGCAGGGAAGCAGAAGGTGAAGTGCGTAGCGACACAGGCCACAGAAGGGAAAGATGCGTATTTGTCTTAAGATCTTCTGTTGATTGAATTTTTCTGTTGATAAGGTGTTCCGGGTTAGTTCTGTTATTGCTGATCTGATAACAGTAGTGGACTGTAACTTATATGTACTTGATGATCATTTGATGCTTTATGAAAAGAAGTAGGGGGTTGTAACTCCCTTCCAGGAAAGACTGGAAAATGAGAGAGAGTTGTAGCTCTCTGCAGGTTGCAGCCTGTGTACTGGTAAAAAACTGCACCAGTACAAAATCATTGTAAAAGAAGTTTCTAATTTGAAAGAAGATAGAGACATATTGCAGCAGGTGGTTTTCACCCACATTAGGTTTCCACCTTACATCTGGTGTTCTTTGGTTTTTTTCTTGTTCATGCTCATTATTTTTATGGTACTGATATGCTTAAATAATTCAAAGTATAAATAAGGAAGATTTACTAAAAAAGAATTTGATAATACTGATTCACCCCCCCTCTCAGTATTATTTCCAACAATTGGTATCAGAGCAGGTCCTTCGGAAAAGCTTGATCGCTTGAAGGAAGATCATTCATCATGAGCAACTACGAGAGGGAAGTATCAATCAGGCCACCAATTTTTGATGGGACAAACTTCAATTATTGGAAGGTAAGAGTTACTGCCTATCTTCAATCTCTTGGTACAGAAGTTTGGGATATCATAGATACAGGCTACGCTTTTCCTTCAGCTACACCTACAGATGCGGCCGAAAAGAAGAAATATGAAACAAATGCTAAAGCAGTCAATACATTGCTGCGATACTTATCTCAAACAGAATTCGTAAAGGTTATGCAATATAAATCCACAAAAGAAATATGGGACAAGATTGTCTTGAGCTACGAAGGAGATGAACAGGTAAAGCGTGCTAAACTTCAAACTCTCAGGATTCAGTATGAGAATATCAGGATGTATAATGATGAAAGTGTGGCTAACTATTTTCTTCGAGTTGATGAGATTGTTAATTGCATGAGAAATTTGGGTGAAGAAATAAAAGAGGCTATTGTGGTTGAAAAGGTTCTAAGATCATTGTCCCCCAAGTTTGAATCTAAAGTATCTGCAATAGAAGAAAAGGAAAATCTACGAATTCTTACTATGTCTCAGCTACATGGAATTCTAACCGCTTATGAAATGAGAAAGGGAGGTCCATCAGACAGAAGAGAAGCTGATTTCAAGGCGTCAGGCAAAGGAGATTATTATGAAGCAAGTCACGTACCAGAAGAAGAAGAAGAAGAATCAAATTTTGTCAGAAATCTTCAAAGGGGTTCTGGAAGGTTCAGAGGTAAGTTACCTTTTAAATGCTTTGCTTGTGGAAGAGTAGGTCATTATGCTGCAAAATGTCCTTATAAGGATAAATGAAAGGAACCTGCTAGATGGAACAAGAAACATGGTACAAATAAGAAAAGCTACTACACTCATGAAGATAGTGATGGTCTATCAAATAGTGATGAAGATGAACAAGGTAATGAATATAAACTGTTAATGGAATTTGAAGATGATGATTATATGGATGCTATAGATGTGGACAACCTTTTTGAAGAAATTACTAGACTCAAGAGATGTATAGAAGAAAAGAATATGATCATTGATACTCTACAATTTAAAATTGATGAAAAAGAAAAACATCTTGAAAAATTAGAAGGTGAAATTGTTGCTCTTAGAAAAGAGATTGAGAAAACAAAAGCTATTAATCTTAAGTTTGTCAAAGGATCTGAAACTCTAGATGAGATTATCAATGTGCAACGTTCTCCTCTAAACAAGACAGGTCTGGGCTATAATGGAGAAACTTCTCAAGCATCCACTTCAAAAAGTTATCTTGATGCAGCAAAAAGGAATGAGAAAAAGCACAATGGAGACTATCAGGTAAAGCAGGAACGAATTGCAAACAAAGACTATCAGGGGCAATCCGTCTTAAGAGTGAACAAAAGCTACAACCAGCCACAGGTAAAATCTTCTCAATTTGGTTCAAGAATGAATGACATGGAGATTACAATCACTTGGCCGGTAGATTTGATAACCACAGAAGTTTCTTCAATGGACAATGTTTCTCTTGTCATAACTTTGGTCACAAAGCATCTCAATGTGTTGCATATAAAACAATCATGACTAGAGAAGCTCAAAAACAAAGAAGTATGACCGGGATTACAAAAAGGACCTATAACAACTTTTCAGCTCTTGAAAATGAAGTAGAATGTTCTATTTGCAATAACTTTGGTCATGAAGATTCTGAATGCAGGAGCAGGTTTCAGCAGAAAAAGGAACAAGCCTCAAGCACCAAAACATGGAGAATAAAGGAACCACAAACAGAAAGATGTGGGATAGCATTTTATGCAGAGGGACGGGAAAATCTATGGTACATTGATAGTGGATGTTCGAAGCATATGATAGGTGATAAAGAAAAACTTGAGTCTTATTCTGCTCTAGAAAAGGGAAAGAAAGTTTCTTTTGGAAATGATACTCCTACAACTATAAAAGGAAAAGGAATTGCTCAGTTAAAAGAAAAGGTCAAGGCTGGAAATGTTTTGTATGTTGATGGATTGAAGCATAATCTTCTAAGTGTCAGCCAAATGTGTGATCAAAGAACCGAGGTGATATTCAGATCAAATGGATGTCTTGTTCATGATCTTGATACAAGTAAAACAGTGATCAAAGGCAAAAGAACCCCAAATAATCTGTACATATTTGAACAAGGACAACAACAATGCTATCTGAGCAAGGATGATGAGCACTGGTTATGGCATCAGAGGTTGGGGCATCTAAGCTTTTCACAAATAAGGAAAGCATGCAAATATCAGGCAATTCGCGATCTTCCAGATATCAAAATTCCTGACAACACCATATGAAAATCATGTCAGTTTGGAAAACAAACCAGAAATAACTTTCCAGAGAAGGAAGGATCAGCGAGCATGCCTCTTGAGCTAGTACATACAGATACATGCGGTCCATTCAGGAAAAGAACACATCGAGGAGAAGAATACTTGATATTATTCATTGACGATTTCTCCAGGTTTGTCTGGTTAGGACTTATGAAGCACAAAGATGAAGCATTCGAAAAATTCAAATCCTTCAAAGGCTTGGTTGAAAATGAATCAGGTCACATAATTAAGTGCCTCAGATCCGACAGAGGTGGGGAATTTACCTCAAATGAATTTTTCGATTTCTGTGAAGAACATGGGATAAGAAGAGAATTCTCTACAGCTAGAACTCCTCAGCAAAATGGAGTTGTGGAAAGAATGAACAGAACAGTCCAACAAATGGCTCGTGCTATGCTTGATGAGTCAGGAACTCTCGAAACTTTCTAGGGTGAAGCTGCACATGCTGCAGTTGTTATTCTCAACAAAACAAATGTTCGGGTGAACAGCACTCAAACTCCTCATGAGCTCTGGAGTGGTAGGACTCCTTCGGTAAAGCACTTCAAAATCTTTGGGAGCAAATGCTATATCAAGAATACTGATGAGCATCTTGGCAAACTTGAACCTAGAGCAGATGAAGGCATTCTTCTTGGTTACTCTCCACATAGCAAAGCATACAAATGCTACAATAAAAGACTTGGCAGAATTGTTGACAGCATTGATGGAGTGGTTGATGAGAAGGGATACATTCCTAGGAAAATACATCATGAAGAAATCGAAGAAGATGAAGGCTACCCTCAATGGCAGAATGATGAAGAAGAAGAACCTCAAGAAGAACCAGAGGAGCAAAAAAGAATAGAAGAAAAGACTCCATCCAGATATGTTCAGAAAAATCATCCAGAATCTCAGATTATGGGGCAGAAAGAAGTAGGTGTACAAACAAGAAGAACAGTTGCAGAAGCCTCAAGCTATTTGGCATTACTCTCCTCTACTGAACCACAAAATGTGAAAGAGGCATGCAAAGATGAATGCTGGGTGAAAGCAATGGATGAAGAACTTGAGCAGATCGAAAAGAACAACACTTGGGAGCTGCTTTCTAGACCAAAGGATAAGAATGTTATCGGAACAAAATGGGTCTTCAAAAATAAATTGAATGAAAATGGAGAAGTAATTAGAAACAAGGCCGGACTTGTTTGTAAAGGGTATGCGCAGCAAGAAGGAATAGACTTTGAAGAAAACTTTGCTCCTGTTGCAAGACTTGAGGCCATCCGAATGTTCCTTGCTCTCTCAAGTTTTCAAAACTTCAAAGTATTTCAAATGGACGTGAAATCAGCCTTTCTGAATGGAGACTTGGAAGAAGAAGTATACATTGAGCAGCCAGATGGGTTCATTCTTGGAAATGATCCAAATCTTGTATGCAGATTGAAAAAGGCCCTCTATGGTCTCAAACAAGCTCCAAGGGCTTGGTACTACCGTTTGGACAAAGATCTTCATCAACAAGGTTTTTCAAAAGGATCAGCAGATAGCAATCTTTATATAAAAGTTGAAAATGACAAATTACTAATACTTGTTGTGTATGTAGATGACATTATTTTTGGCAGCAATGAAGAAGCTATGAGTCAAAGCTTTGCCTTGGTCATGCAGAAAGAATTTGAAATGTCCTTGCTGGGAGAACTGACATATTTCCTTGGTTTGCAAATCCAACAAAAGAAAGGAGGAATCTTTTTATCTCAAACCAAGTATCTCAAACAAATTTTAAAGAAATATGGCATGGAAGATGCAAAACCAGTATGTACGCCCATGGTCACAGGATGTAGCCTCAGTGCAAATGATGAATCTGCAGCAGTACATCAACCAACCTACAGATCTATGATTGGAAGTTTACTTTATTTGACAGGTACCCGACCGGACATCATGCATGCAGTTGGAATAGTTGGAAGATTTCAGGCAAATCCGAAGGAGACTCGTCTTCAGGCAGTGAAGAGAATTTTCAAATATCTTTAAGGGACTCAAAATTATGGCTTATGGTATCCTAGAGATACAGATCTCACACTTCATGCTTATACAGATGCAGATTGGGCCGGAAGCGTGGATGACAGGAAAAGCACAAGTGGTGGTGCGTTCTTTATGGGCTCTAGACTGGTATCTTGGTTCAGTAAGAAACAGAGTTCGATTGCCTTGTCTACAGCTGAAGCAGAATATGTTGTTGTTGCATCTTGTTGCACTCAACTTCTTTGGATGATGCAGACTCTGCAGGATTTTCAAATCACTTGTACACCCCCTATCCCCATCTTAGGTGATAACACAAGTGCAATCAGCATCTCAAAGAATCCTGTCATGCATTCAAAAACCAAGCACATACCAATAAAGTATCATTTTCTTCGGGAACAAGTGCTTGAACAGAAGGTCAAGTTGGAGTATGTTCCTTCTAAGGAACAAGTTGTTGATATACTCACCAAACCATTGCCGAGGGACACTTTTGAATACCTTAGGCAAAAGCGGGGGGTTGTTGATGCATCATCTTATTACTGAACCTCTTCTGATTAATGGTTGTATATGCATACATGTGCTGGGTGGCTGATTGGTTGAAGATTGATGGTACAGGTTCAGGGGGAGCATATAATGCATTGTTGGCATTATGGAGGATGTACAGAAGGAGATCATGGAAGTAGCTGCAATATGTCTCTATCTCTTTCATGGTGGTTTATGGTTCTTTGCTGCAGATCTGGTTCATATTCAGGGGGAGCATGTTCTTAGGGGGAGCATAACCCTTTGCCCTTGATGTCAAAGGGGGAGAATAAAGCTGAAATTTGTGAGGTTGCCATCAAGTCCAAAGGGGGAGATTGTTGGCATTATGTTTCTGGTATGGCTATATGTTACAGATGTTGTACTTGATGGCAACTCCCGTGGCAAGGCTCTCAATATGTTGAAAATTAAGAAGTACGCAGGAGATCAGTTTAGAAGGTGCGTACCCGCAGGTACACCGTGAAGGGACCGCGGCCAGATACGCAGGTCAGCCGTTCAGGAGGTGCGTACCCCCAGTGCACTCATTTCAAGACAGAGAAAAGCTCACGTGGGGTTTCTTATGTTTAACCTTTGGTATTTAGCCGACGGTATTTGTGTTACTATGGTTTTGGCTCGTGGTATTGATCCATGATTTTAGGAGGAGCTTGCCTATATAAAGCAAAGGAGATCACTTGGCTAAGCTTCTTTTTGCAATTGAATATCTTAAGATCTGAAATATTGGGTTATGTTCTTAAAAGCGTGATCTATATGAAGTTGAAAGCGAATCTGTGAAGGGTGATATCTCGAGCGCATGATCAGATCTGGGCATCTGAGCATCTGCGCCACTCTAGTGGACTGCCTATTCGGCCCTAATCAGAAGTACGCAGGTGTTTAACAGGAGAGCTGCGCAGCTACGCAAAGCAGAAACAGAAGATCTGCGTGGGTACGCAGAGAAGAAATAGGAGAGTTGTGTGGGTACGCAGAGCAGAAATAGGAGAGCTGTGTGGGTACGCAGAGCAGAAGAAGGAGAACTGCGTGGGTACACAGGGTGACGAAGGTTCAGGTACGTACACAGAGTAAAAGTACGCGGCGCGATAGTATATCTGGGTGCGTACCTGCAGTAACAGTACGCGGCACGATAATATATCTGGGTGCGTACCTGCAGTAACAGTACGCGGCGCGATAGTGTGTCTGGGTGCGTACCTGTAGTAACAGTATGCAGTGCGGTTGAAGGAACAGTGCGTGGACACGCAGTGCGGCAGAAGGATCTCTACGGATATACGCAGGGAAGCAGAAGGTGAAGTGCGTAGCGACGTATGCCACAGAAGGGAAAGATGTGTATCTGTCTTAAGATCTTCTGTTGATTGAATTTTTCTGTTCATAAGGTGTTCCGGGTTAGTTCTGTTATTGCTGATCTGATAACAGTAGTGGACTGTAACTTATATGTACTTGATGATCATTTGATGCTTTATGAAAAGAAGTAGGGGGTTGTAACTCCCTTCCAGGAAAGACTGGAAAACGAGAGAGAGTTGTAGCTCTCTGCAGGTTGCAGCCTATGTACTGGTAAAGGACTGCACCAGTACAAAATCATTGTAAAAGAAGTTTCTAATTTGAAAGAAGATAGAGACATATTGCAGCAGGTGGTTTTCACCCACATTGGGTTTCCACCTTACATCTGGTGTTCTTTGGTGTTTTTCTTGTTCATGCTCATTATTTTTATGGTACTGATATGCTGAAATAATTCAAAGTATAAATAAGGAAGATTTGCTAAAAAAGAATTTGATAATACTGATTCACCCCCCCTCTCAGTATTATTTCCAACAATTGTCAATTTTTCCTTCCTTGAAATTTTCTTGTTTTTTTTTTAAGAAATTGGGTACCTAGTTTCACTTCCCCCGCAATGGCGCCAAAATGTTTGGTCAATTTAGTGTGTCCTAAATTTCTATTTGAAATGTCAATCCGGGAGTCGTAAACTGATGAAGTGAAGTGCACTGTATATGCAAGATAACCGATTTCTTAGTTCTTTGTCATTTTTGAGTTTTTGGTTTGTTTTTTGGTTTATCTTCTGTGGATTCCCTAGTGTGAGATGGAAAAATTGAAAGTCAAGTATGGATGGTAATGGTGATTTCTACAATGATTTTCCAAACTTTAAATTTTTCAAAAAGAAGGTTTCAAACTGACTGTGATGAAATCAATTCTCAAAAGAAAATAAATGTACCAAAACAGTGAACTAGTGACAATGGCCCAGTATCCTTACTGCTGTATGAAAAGAAAATAAAAACTGAACTCAAAGCAACTCATAGACTGAAAGCAAAGCAAACTAAATCACACTACTTCAACCCACATTTTGACCCTTGACCTTTCGAATCGCTCCGGCTATAGGAAGTAATCATAAACAAGCTGAGTAATATGATATCTAAATTGCAGGAAATCAAATTGCATAAAAGGAAACTAAGATTTAACTACTCATTCATATTTCAATTCTTGAAAATGACATAAGTAATTTAATCACTAACTTGCACGAAAGCAAACTAAATCATACTACATCAAATAATATTCTGATTCCTCACTAATTGAGTCGCTTGGCTATAGGAAGGAAATCATAAACAGATGAGTAATATGATATCTAAGTGGCAGAAAAGTAAATAAGAAAACAAAACTGAAAGAAATGAAAATGTTGGAATTAAAACTCAGTAAATGAATCGGCAGAAAGGACAAGATGATCTCATGTCAGTAGTCATTAAAGCTATGTAATTTTCCCGGGCTGCCTACAAGAACCTGAAAGAGAAAATACTGATCAGCTAGCAACCATGAGAAAGCCTAAAAGGAAAGATGAATAACAGTTAGTTATAAACATCAGGAAATATATACACAAGCGACTGATTATAAAAGCAGTAACATAATGAAAGAAAGCGAGAAACTATACAGTAGATATAGAGCTTTCGTATACAGGGGCCCTCTGCAACCTCAGCCAATCAATACTCAGTCACAAATGGAACTCAAGAATGTTGTCTCCTCATATATTAAAGTGCAGTAAAAAACATAGAAATAGAGCACGGTACAGTGGCTCGTAAACACAGTCAAGATTACATATGAAAAGCTAACTATCAAGCGTATGATAACGCGTTATTTGTAAGTGAAAATGCTATAACTAATACCTAGATTCTACGCTGCCAAACAGGCACGTAAATCTCCACGACCTGAGATCTAGCGGTATGGTAATCATGATAGATAAATCCATGGAGTGGTGGCTGCTCAATTTAGTTCACGGATTGATCCACAGGTGTTGGCACACCTCCGTAGATTGAGGATATTTCCACGCAAAACTTCATGTGGTCAAAACAGAGCCGTGCCATCGCAAAATTCTTGGTTTGACCCCTCCTTTGACCGTCTTTGACCATGGCTGTTTGTGAGTGATTCGGCTGAACCAAGGGGACACGCTCCATGTACATGTCATTTGCAGCTTGCCCATGTGGCCGGATTCTCCATTGGACACCTGTAACATAGTCTTTAACAAAATGGCTGCAGAAACTTGAGCTGGCTGCGGAAAGTGACAAGTTTCCACAGCTGATTGAACAAAAATCTAAATCAAACAGCAGTCATAAACATAGTTAGGAAACCATTTCATAAGCTATTTTTAGACTAATATGCAATGATTTGACAGCTTGGTGGATCAAGTAAATGGAAAAGAAGGCCGAAAAGGTATATAGGGAAGATGCAGGTTTGGGACTCAACAGGAGGCACAGGGATAAATTAGACATGATCAAGGACAAGTTGGATATAATATCAATATCCTATATTTCTCTCCCATTAGGCCTTCCCCATGAGGTGTATTTATATGACCTCAAAACAGCTGTTCAGTTGGGAAATAGTTAGGCCATGACTTGTAAACCCCACCCAAAAAATAGGGATTTTCTATTTTTTTCATATTTTAAATCATAAACGCGGGTTGGCTATAGTTGAACCCTTGTGTGCATGCACCTTTTGCAGGGCAGAGTCACATATGGAATTTAAAATAATATTTTTTAATATTTGGACTAAGTCTAAAGGGAAAGGGTTGCCCAAGACCATGACTGAGGGCATGAATTATAAAAAGGTAGTAAATGATGCTATAACGCCCAGTTTGTAAAATGAGAATGCATTCTAACTACCTTGATTGACAGAGAGGGCATTGAGTCACAAAAGAGACAAATCGAGCTCTGAGATCTCCATTTAGTTTGGGACATGAAAGTCCAAAAAACACCTTGTAGAAGTGGAAAATGATGGATTGGTGATTTAGTGAACTATAAAGGACCTGAGATTAATGTGTCGATTATTTCCAAGAATGTAGATATCAAACCTTTTATGGAATCGCCATAGAAGGGTCTTCCATGAATTAAAATTTGACTATATATCTATGTGGGGTACGTAGGGGTTCGATTTGCACAACATAAATGTAGTTTTTTGAATGGCTGGTTTGCATGTTGATGAAATTGGGAGATAAAGCTTTTGATAGCTCGGGAAATATCTACATGGACACAATTTAGTAGAATTTCTAGTAACCATTTTCAATTCCTATCAACAAATTGTTTGGGAAAAGTGCAGATTGTGTAGTCAAAGGGTTTAGTCTAAGATAATTCTCATCGTTATCAGCGTGAGGAGATGAATCGGAAGGAAAATCAATCTTCCTCCCATCACAAAGCGACCTCCTACATGCATACTTCCAACATATATGGTCATTTAAAAACATTATTGAGAAGAGTCTTTGTATATAAAATCAACAAACAACAAGAAATTATCATATGCATGACAAAGCTTTTGGAGAGGATGGAAAGATTCAGTAGAAAAGTTACAATGCTAGTCAAGAGTGTGACAAACATAGCCTTTATTTTATCAAACTCTGGTAGGAAGCGACAACAACCTGGCTTGAAGGACACTCCTGCAAAATGAAGCCTCAACAAGGTATTTCTATGCAACAATATTTTAATTTACAATAGTCTTTTGATGCCATCTAGTCTATCTCTACTTTTCGATGTAGTACTCTATGTTTTTTATTGTATGGTACTCTCAATTTGGTGACAGATAAACAATCAAAGAATTTTGTGGCTATGCTACTGATCTAATTGCCCAAGAAGTGATAGACCTACAATAACAACTATTAGTATATGTTAATGATTTTAATCATCATATAATTATACGGAACTTACGAAAAAAGTATAATTAATATATTTTAAAAATATAATGAAAAATGAATTTTTAAAATCAATTTATTGTAGATACCTATAATAAATCCATACTAAAATCAGTCTATTAACTACAAAACACATATAAGAAAAAAATTATATTATTATTTTAAGATTTATATAAATATAAATAAATAAATGTTTTTTTTTCAAATATAAATCATATCGATATCTTTATATATATTTTTATTTATCTATAAATTATATATTTTTTAATATATTAAAAAAACAACATAAAATTCATTAAATCCTTCCCCATATAATTATATAGCTAGAATTAAATTAGTATCTCTAATTGAAAATTTATTATATTTTACCATTTCACATTATATTGTAATAATCATATTTTAAAACAAGATTAAATTCATGTTAATTTTGGATTTATTAAGCCTCGAGAGGAATTAAATCAAGGTACAAACATTTTTTCAAGCTTTGCACTCAAAAAAATGATTTGCACCTAGAGAGATTTGATCCCTCTAGATACTTGATAGATCTTGAATTAAGATGAATTTAAGTTGGTTTAAAAATTAGATAAATAAAATAATATTTAACTCCACATTACATTTTCTCAACTTTTTATAGATCAAAAACACTTGTTCTTACCTTTTATCACAACACAATGAGAAACAACCAAAAAGAAAGAAAAACACTTCCCCTCTTAAATGTTGAACTATAAAAGATCAACGAAAAGCTTTACATAACACTTCTCAATCTTCATGTTAATGACATTTTTTATTTCTTCTTTAGTAAATTTAGAGATAGTAATGTTAAATATGTTGTTGAAGCAAGCTAACACTTAAAAATTTGCCAAACCATTGTAAGTGTCTTCCCATCCTTTTAATGAAAAAACAAAAAGACATGGATTTTTAAATATAAAGGAAAATATAAAAACAGTGAAAAAACAAAAAGACATGGATTTTGAAATATAATGAAAAATATAGAAACACTGAAATTAATAGTGGAATCCTTCCTTAAAAAATCCCTCAAGTACATGATGGATGCATCAAAAAGTTGTAGAAGTTTTTGCTACAAGTTCATTTGAACTAAAAATGATTTGGACTTATACCTACATCACGCTAATTTCACAAATATGCTTGTGCATATGCATTTTTGCAAAGTATGCAAAGAGTTTGAGATTCTAATTTTTGTTGAGTGATATATTTTATTATGAAATGAGCATTATTAAAATATATACTGCATATATTCATGTTACTCAATGCATGATTGACATACTCTCACGTTACATGCTGACCTTAAAAAAAAAAAACTATTAATGGGTGTATGTGTTATGGTGGTCCAAAACTTCGTTTCGGCCTAGTCAATGTCCGGAACAAATGGTTTTATATTGCCATATATTGCCATATATATATAAAATATTAAGTCTACGGTGGAGCTATCACGGGTCATGAGCATTTTATGTGAACACAAGGTATGTGTACAACTTCTAATAAAATAATTCCGAAAGGCATTTTGCTATACCCCAACCATATCATGCACTCACATATGTTCCATTTGCTCGACGTGATGAAATGAACGAAAAGGATGGTGACAAGATACAAATATGCCCATGGTATTTAGTACGTGGCAGCATTTGTGATTATGAATGGATTAATGTGTAGAATATGGTTTTTAACCAAGATCCGGCTATTAAATGAGGATGCAATTTTTCGTAAGGTTGTACTAGTGGATGACTATAGGGAGTATTAATGTGCAATACAAATCTGTTGTAACCAGGAATGTATCGATCGATATGGAAATTTGGTTTGTACACTGTTTCTACAATGGGATTGGCTCACGTAGCCTCCTCACTTGCCAGCCAAGAGTTTAAAGATACCACCTTGTCACTGCTTGTGCTCAATGTTTTGAATTCATTGTCCATCGTCCAAGGTATTATTTAATGGAAAATCTCACTCCATCCAATGCCAAAGTGTATCAACTACTATAAATGGCATTCCCATGTTGATTCATTCATCCAATGTGTTTTAGCTCTATTGTCGTGGCATCATTTCATTCATGAATATTGGGGCTCAACCCTGACATGGCAGTTAATAACCTGCAGTCTATGTTGATATGCCAATACAACAGAATGGCAGTTTATAACATTGAATTGAATGTTAATCAGGGTTTATAAACCCTGATGTAAAACCCTAAATCACAATTAGCCTTTTCCTTTCTGACCACCCATAGGAGCCCTTGAGAAATAAGGTCTTCGGCACAAAAACGTGGAGCCTTACCAATGCGCAAGATTATTTCTTTTGCTGAGATGACCTGGGCATAACCAATCCTCAATCCGCACCAGTGCATTTAATATATAGAACCATACATCACTGTTCCACGATGAAAATTGTTCCATTTTTAGTACCTTCGTCACTGTAATAAATAAAAAAGTAAAATATGACTTTCCTGGGCTTTTGGCATCATGGTAATTACGTTGCCTTCACAAACGTTGGTTCCATCTCGTTTGGAAACAATTCGCACTTACCCTAAGTCATCAGCCTGAATAATATAATAACATGAAAAAAAAGGCTTACCCACTCACAGTGAAATATGTGTCGTCATTCCCTGAAATTTGTATTCGTGTTCTTACAAAGCATGTCTCTTGCTTTGATCTTTGAGAACCACTATGATTCGTTTGGTTTTATTTATTTGATCTACTAGTGGGCCAGGGATATAGAACCCTTACGTCAGTATTGAAGATTTTCAATATCTTTGATTCTGCCAACATAGAAAAATACCAAAATCCTATAAACTATGTTACACGTATATACTAATCTCTGAATATTTTAAAGAAAAGTCTCAAATTGTTTTCAATGCGGGCTTGTGATATCATATTAGTACTACTGATAAATGTTAATCAACTCCCTTTTTCCTTGCAATTTTAATTCTTGTATGTGTGTTGTGACTCCAATAATTGATCAAAGGTTGGAATGGGTTATTTTTTATTATTGGCAAGTAGCTTAAATTTCTGGTGTTTGGAATTGATTTGAAAGTAGTCACACTCGTGTTCAAATCTTTGGAGGTGTCACCCATATGCCCAGAGTGTAGGAGGATATAAGCAATATGAGTGCAAGTCCCATCACCAACTCTGGCCTCTCGAGTTTTGGTGTTCAGAATTGATTTGCAAGTAGTCACATCAGTGTCCAAAATTCTTGAGGCATCACCTATATGCCCATAGTGTAGGAGGATACAAGAAATATGAGTGCAAGTCCCATCACCAACTCGGGCCTCTGGATTTTTGGTGTTTGGAATTGATTTGCAAGTAGTCCCACTCTTGTATGAGTTTCTTCAATAGAAATAGAGGAAAAAGAAATAAAGATAGAAATTGAGGATTAGAAGAGATACGAGGCCTTAGGTGCTAGTTTACTTTGATGAAGATTGAGAAAAGCATAGTTAACCTTACTAGCCAACCTATCCCCCAACCTATGGTTCAACCTCAACAGCCCCATGTTCATCATGGACCAAGCATTGACATCCCTATGCCACCACACATATCTGCCCTTCTCATTGTTCCCAATAATAATGGATAGGAGAATGAAATTACAGCACAACCTTTGTGCTTTGTTCAAGGCTAGCCTATCGTTTCATTACCCCCTCTCCTCTTGAAGCGAACATATTTCATCACTTGCAGTCTGTCACTTCACTCATTGCACATTCCCCATAAGAAGCACCTCAACGTTCTACACGTGTTGATCAACCTAGCCCATATGTTGGCCAAGTTTTAAAGCAACCTACTGTATGTGCAAATTTAGTTACTGAGTCTTCCAAAAGTGCAACAACCCCTCAACTTGCTACAAGTAACAAAAGGAAAAATACCCATGTTAGTCTATCTTACTCTTCAAATGGTTCCTCGCACTTTATCAGATCTCATCCTCTTGAGCAAGGGAAACATGCTAAAAGTTCTCTGTCTCATAGATTGAATTGATTGATAATGGATTCTTTTAATACCATGTTGATGCACAATTTGATGTTATTTTCTTCTACTATTGTTTACCTAATATACACTAGGTTACACTCGCATGTGGTGTATATATATATATATATATATGATAGTTTTTGGGTCGGTTATACGATTCATATGCTTTGTTATTTTGATAAATATTATGGCTGTACATGGATCGTGATCATATGGAGAAACAAGGAGTCATTTCGTTTAGGAGGCATAAGGAGGTGTTATAGGAGAATGACATTTTTTTTCTAGTGTTTATATAATATGATGTTAATGTTTCTATGGAGACTTTACGTTTTTGTTTAATGATATTATCTCCAACACACATTTTTGCATGATTAATGACGCATATGGCATGTTGGCATAGTTATTTTGCACATATATTTTATGATTACTATTATTACTAGATAGTCATGTGAAATGACATTGATTATGGAACAAAGGGGAGTCCCACCCACTAGGAAAACTCAAATGCACAATTTAAAATTACATTGACCTAATTGCACCTTTAGAATCCCACCCTCAACTTCTAATCAAAATTAGATTAGAAGACATATTATTACTAATTACACAAGTTGTTCAATTGTCCAAGCACTTTGATGAAGTATAAGTAAGAGAGAGCATTATGAAGACAGTGGAGATAATTTTGCAAAGAGAGGTATACAATCATTCTTTTTGTCATTTATTCCTCTTGATCAAAATTCTTTGTGAGTTAAAAGAGGTTGAACCTATAGGTGGAAACATATCTCTTTAGAAGGGAAGATAGTGTTCATGAGCAAATCCACTGACCTATTGGATATATACGTTAGGTAACTTGTTTTTCTAATATAATAATTTTTGTTTGAAGGTGTTATTTCTATACAGTTAGCGCTAACAACCATTTATTTCATAGAGAAACATGATGTCCACTTTATATCAGAGTATCCGAAGGTGTTTTGAAAGTTGTTCCATCATTTTATTTTCTTTCTTAAATTTATGTATATGATTTTTTACATTGCATATTTTTATATTTCGATTTAGCCAATGGTTCTTCATAGGGACCTTCCTTTATGGTTCTGATGTACCCACATCGATTTTTTATTAATAAAATTATCATTTTTTCATCTATATTTCTTGTGCATATTTTTCACAATATAGGAAATAAAGACATAAATTGGGGATAAGAAGAGATAGGAGGCCTCATGCGCCTTTTCACTTTGATGGATATTGAGAAGAACTTAGGCAATTGCTTCAGACTAGCATAGTTAACCTTACTAGCCAGCCTATCCCCTAGTCTATGGTTCAACCTCAACAACCCCCCTATTCTTCATGGGACAAGCACTGGCATCCCTATTTCACCACACATGTATACCCCTCTCTTTGTTCCTAATAATAATCAATGGAAAAATGCAATTATAACATAACTTTTGTGCTTTGTTCAAGGCTGGCCTACCGTTTCATTACGCCCCCCCCCCCCATGTCTCCTCCTAAAGTGAACATATCTCATCACTTGTAGTCTGCCCCTCCACACATCGTACATTCCCCTTCTACAATTGTTGATCAACCTCGCCCATCTGCAGACCAAGTTTTTAAAGAAACCTACTATACCTGCTAATTGAGTTGCTCAGTCTTCCAAAAGTGTAGCCACCCCTTAACCTACCAAAAGTAATAAAAGGAGAAAGGCCCAAGTTAGTCTATTTGACTTTTCACATGGTCCCTCACACTCCGTGACATCTCACACTCACCAAGAAGATCAACAAGCGGAAATTGCTCTATCTCTTAGCATAGATAACTTGTTTTTCTAATATAATAATTGTTGTTTGAAGGTTTGATTTCTATAAAGTCACTGATAGTAGCCATTGATTTTGCAGCATAACAGGATGTCCACTTTATATCAGATCATTCGAATGTGTTTTGAACATTGTTCCATTATTTTATTTTCTTTCTTGAATTTCTGTATATGATTTTGTACATTGCATATTTCTATATTTTGATACCTTCAATGGTTCTTTATTGGGACCTACCTTTACGGTTTTGATGTACTCACATGCGTTTTTTATGAATAAAATTATCCCCATTTCATATATATTTTATGGCATATTTTACACAATATATTACATTTTTCACACTCTTTATTTTTTTGTTTTAATTGCAACTTTATGCAGCTAAGGCCCTACAAATTTTCTACACCTTAAAAGTTTCTTGAAACATTAACTAGTTTTCTGCTATTTGTGTCCGAATTTTAACATTTTTATGTAGACTTTTATGTTTATTTACATTTCTAAATTCTTCTAAAGTTTTAGACATCATTGTGTGAATGTTTTAGTTTACTTTTGATTTTTTTTTAAATATCCTGTATATAAATATCCAAAATAAAATTGAAAGAAAACATAAACGCTATAAATTCCTCTTAAATTCATCACATCATAGGGTGTAAAACCTTGGGCAACCTTGTCCCACTATCCCACTTTCCCTAGTGAGATTCGAGAACATGAAAGAGCTAAGTGTGAAATATTTTCTCCATCAACATATGCCATTATTCATTTGTGCTTTGATGTGATCTAGCTTGTACATTTTCAGAGGAAGTTCAATGTGGCCATTGTATATCTATCTGGCATTGTCTAACAATTCCTTTAATAAGGATTTCCCTTTTATCACCAACATATTTTCCTCAGTATAAAACTTAACCTCTTCCTTCCCTAATACCCTCATGTACACCTCGAAATAGAGAGCTTCCTTTTTATCAATGACATCATATCACTCTCTTGCCCACCTCTAACTACATCCCCTATCCCACAAGAAGTGGCAACGTAAGGGTTATCGACCAATTGATTGAGGCCAAACCCTAATATCCTTCGAAGATAACGAGTCGTCACATATCAAGAAAATCAATAATATTTTACCTATTATCAGGAAATTCCACTCATGTCAAATCTTTTCTAGGAAGAAGTATGCCCACCCCACTCCACTTCACTCTGCATTTGTTGTCAGTCCTTTTTCAAAATGGGTCATTGAGTTCATAGAATGTAACCCAACCTCAACTCATGGTCAATATTACATCAATGTTGTTGCTTATTATTTCACTAAGTGGGTTGAGGGTATGCCAAGATTTTCAAACAATGGCACCATTGTGGTGTTCTTCCTTTTCAACCATCTCACGTTGATGTCTGGTGTGCCCAAGACAATTGTCACAACAATGTAAACTTTGAAACAGGAACTGTAAACTCAAAACGAGAACTCTATCCAAAAAAACATTGAAAAAAACCCATAAATGAAAACTGTGTATTTTGGAACGATGTTTTATTTTTTTTAGGGTTAATTTTCAACATTTTTTAAAAATGACAGTAAAAAAAAATAAAAATTATGCAAAATAAATGAAAAAAACACACTAAAAAAATGTTGTTGGTAGAATAATATTTTTATTTTCTGGGTACAATTAAACATTTTTTAGTAATGGCATTAAAGATAGCATAATGGGATCTAAAACACATTAAAATTCCAACAATTTTCATCCATGTCATTAAACATATAATATCATGACACTAAAAATCCCTAAAATTCTAATTGTTTTCAACCATAGCATTAAAGATAAAAAAAATTGACAAATTTTCAACCATAGAATTAAAAAGCTTTAAATTTTCATCCATATAATTAAAAAACATTAAATTTTCAACATATTTCAACTATGACATTGTGAACCAATTATATGACTAAATTAATCAAAATATCAATACTCGTAGAGTGAATGAAACATAAATTATCTCTCTAAGATATTGTTGCGTTGTGGTATTCTAAACAAATGAATTCATCATAACTAAAACTTAACAATTACTCATAACTTCATGTAAGATCATATGGAAGTTAAAATATTTATTTCAAGTTCATGAAAACATCATTTATATAAATTGTCTTAGACAATTATTCAAAATCACTCATATGCTCTTGCACACCATCAGAATTCACATCTTCAAATGAATGATTGGATGCTGATGATGATGTTCCATATTCTCCTCTTTCATCAACTAGTGCCCCATCTAAGTCAACATGCATGCCCACTAGGGGCCAATTCTAAGAGCCAACCCGCTAGTGGGCATGTACGTTGAATCATACAGGGCACTAGTTGATGAAAGAGAAGAGCGGGTCGCTTTTGGGAATCGACCCTGTGGGCGGGCACACCCGTGGCCAGGAGCACCCACCCAAGGCACAAGGATGATTCTCATAATTAGACCTATGCCTTGGGCATGCGTGCTCAACCATGGGTAGACATGCTTAATCATGGGCATGCCCTCCTGTGGCACAATAGGCATGCACATGCCTTGCAGGGCCATTGTGCTGATTCTCATAATCAGCCTTATGCTCGCTCAGGGCACAATGGGCTTGTGGCTCCATGGAAGGTCTACGATGCAGGCCCACTATGCTGCAAGTGAGCATGCCCACATTCAATCATGCACACCCAAGACACAGGGCCAAAACTCAGAATCGGCCCTGTGCCTTGGGTGGGCATGCCTAGTAGAAGGCGTACCCACCCAGCGGGCCGATTATCAGAATTGGCCTGACCTTATGCCTTGGGTAGGCATGTCCATGGTTGAGCATTCCCACCCAAGGCACATGGATGATTCTAAATCAACCCTATGCCTTGGGCACATGAGCCCAGCCATGGGCATGTCTGCCTATAGAAAATAGGGGTTGTCAGGGCCTTGGGAAAGTGCTCCCGACTGTGAGCATTCCCAACCCCTGGCACAGCGGGCCTATGGCTCCCTGATAAGCCCATTGTGCCACAACTGAGCATGCCCAAGACATAGTAGAATCATCCCTGTTCCTTGGGTAGGTACAACTGATCATGCGCATTCCTGCCTATGGCATAGCAGGCTTGCACCTCCCTGGTAGGCCCGTTGTGTTGCGATCAGGCATGGCGACATCTCGGTGAGCCTTCCCAAGCCACCGTGCCAATTCTGAGAATCAACCCTCTGCCTTGGGCAAGTGCAGTGCTTACATGGAAAGCCAGTTATACCGGGGACGGGTGCACCCGACTAAGGAACAAGGTTGATTCTCCATGGGCTGGCAAACCTACAACCTGGTGCTAGGTGTGCCTAACTGTGGGCATGCCTTCCCAGGGGATTGATTCCAAGAATCGGCCAACTAGTCGGGCACGACCATGCCCAAGCACGTTCGCCCTAGGCACATGGCCAATTCTTAGAATCGACCCTGTGCCTTGGGCCAATGTTCCTGGTCGTGCGAATACCCACCTATACTTGCCCAAGGGATAGGGCCGATTTTAAGAATTGATCATTTCCCTTGGGAAGGCGCACCTAACCATGGGCATACCCGCTCACGATATAGCGGGTCTGTCAGGCTAGTACAGGTTCATTGTGTCACAAGCAGGTGCGCTCGTCCAAGGTACAATGTCAATTCTGAGACCTTGTGCCATTGGTGGGTGCGCCCAACGATGGGCGTGATTTCCCATGGTACAATGGGCCTACTACTTGAAAATCTCATTACCCCTAGGGTGGGCATGCCCACAACTAGGCACACCCGACTGTGGACATGCCTGCCCATGGGGCCGATTCTCAGAATCGGCCTGACCCTATACATTGGGCTTGTGCGCCAGCTTAGGGATCTAAAATCGGACCCCAAGTGGCTTATTCTCAAAATTTTCCTCCTACGCAAGCACTCCCATGGCTGGCATGCTCACCCAACGCACAGGACCAATTCTGAGAATCAACCTTGTGCCTTGGGTGGGTGCACTCGACTGTGGATGTCCACCCATGACACAATGAGCTTGTCCAGAAGGTTGGTTGTGCCATGGGTAAGCGCACCCATAGGTAGGAGTGCCCATCCATTGATGTGCCCACCCATGACACAACAAACATGCCCACTATGTCGCAATCGGGTGCACCCGCTAATTCAGGTGGCTTTAGAAATATAAAAGGCCCCTAGTAGGCCCACTATGTCGCAATCGGGTGCACCCGCTAATTCAGGTGGCTTTAGAAATATAAAAGGCCTTGAAATAGCTCAAAAATAAAAAAAAAATCATCAAATGGAAGTGAAGCTAGAGTCAGATCGTAGTTCTCGTTAGCCTGATTCCAACAGTTTGAAGGACACTCAAATCAGAGTTCGTATGATAAATATATAGCTTGTCAAATTTCTGGTCAAACTAGGCGAAGTGGCAGTCACTAATGAGGCAACAAACTGGTGAAGGGATGGCACATGGAAAATTAAGGTCGAAAAGGGTGAATTTTTTCCCTCTTTAATTTGCCTAGTCACCCTTATAAACCGAATCCAAAATTTTAACCATATGATTTAAAAAATAAAAAAAATATATTAAATTTGGGGTGGCGAGCCACCACCCTCACCACCCCCCAACGACATTGCTAATTATAATATATGGTAATGGTGGGTTGGGGCCACAGTGACATGGAGCCCACCCAACCCGAACGAGATAATTCATATATATAACGAACCACCAGAGACTCGGGGCGCCTGACCAATGGATAGCCACCAAAAGGGAGTCTGTGGGGGTCAAACCCACCTTGACCAGATGGTTCAGCCCGCCAACAGATGGCTCCACAGTATATCAAACAATGTAACCATATTATCAATCAAACAAAACCACAATGCACCTTAACAAGGGTTCCGTGGGGTTCGACCCCAGAAACTCCCCATCACTTGCACACTAATTCGAGGTAGCCAACCAATGGGCCAATGTCACTTCGTTGGAAAACTCCGCCTAGAATTTACTATTTAAACCTCACTCATATGGCATTCGACCTTCCAGAGAGCAGATTAGAGGTCCAGAGCGAGACCTAGAGCTCACTAAGAGAGCGAAACCCTGAAGAGAGGTATCTTTTGAGGCTAAAAATATTTCCTTAGGTTCCAAAAGTGCCAGTGTCACAATATGGTTGAGTTTATAGTCGTTTCACGCAATTTTGAGCCACAAATCCGATGGTGATATCAGTTTTTGCATCATAGCTTTGCATTTCTTGTCCATGATAGAATATGGAGGTATAATGGTCATTTATGTTAAGCTGCTTCTAATTCATTTTTTCTGCCATTTAATGAAAGGTGCCTCCCCACTTTGAGCAAGGTCCGAAGATATAGCCTACTCTCGTTGAACTTCGTAATCAAATTTTTTGTGTGCCTTTGATCTCATGGTTTCTTTATGATTTCTTCTTCCTTTTCATGTGTTTAAGTTACTTCGTTACATGCTTTCTTATATGCATTTTTGTATGCATCCTTGATGTTAAGAGGTCTGGATCACCTGCTCAAGGCAGAGGTCTGATTCTTAGAATTGTTCCTGTGCCTTGGGTAGATAGGTGTGCCCATGGATGGGTGCGCCTACTCAAGCCACGGGGCCGATTCACATAATCAACCTTGTGTTGTGGGTGGGCGAGCATGCCCACAAATGGGCGTGTCTGCCCAAGCCACGGAGTCGATTCTCAGAATTGGCCCTCTACCTTGGGTGTGTGCATTCATCCATGGGCATGCCCTCATGTAGAACATCGAGCTTGCGGGCGTGCTCTCCCAACGCAAAAGGCTGATTCTCATAATCTTCCTGCTGGGGTTTATTGTGCCTTGGGCGAGAAATCGAAATTTAGAACTTGAAAGATATGGGAATTGTTTAATGATATTTTCAACATGTGGGATAACATTGGCATTAAAAAGCAGAAGGTCAAACCTTATAAACCATTCATATGTACCAATAGTAAATTAGGTCCTGAAATGAAGCTCCTTCTAGAAGATATGGCTATCACACCTTAGAGAGCAATGTAAGAAGTGAAGGATGAAAAACTTGTCAAAAAAATATTATCTCATGTGAATTACCATTGGACGAAATGTTTGAGGAATTTCAAAAGTAAGTTTGTTGAATTATTTTTACTTATTTCTATATTATAAGTTTCTTTTAAATATAATATTATTTTGTTGGAAGTATTTGTTATATACATATCATTATATTAGCACATTTTACTTTATTTATTCAGTCACACGTTTTATATGAAAATACAAGAAAAAATGGTTAAATTGTTGAATGAATATAGTTGGGATGATGTTGTACACAACTACCGAGATTCAAGTTCTAAATCAACACTCAAATACTTTTATCTTGCATTTAAAAATGTATGATTATTTATGCATTGATTTTTATTCATATGTATACTATTTTTATCTTATAACTTATACATATATTTGTTTATTTCATTAGAGATGTCGAAGAATGATGCAAATGGAGTACCAGATAGTTTAAGAAGATTTATTGAAAGAATTAATATGGAAATGTTGATAAAGCATCATCTTAGCAATATTGAACTTGATCCTAGTCTTACTCATTTCATTTCGAATGGGCTCCAAACTATCCAATATCAAATAATAAAAGGTCATTGTGAAGACATTGCAGAACTCATACCTAAAAGTGATTATTCCCTAGTTATATTAGATATTCTTCATGATTTCAATATCCCAAACATTGAATATGATAGTGACCCTTATACTTTTCAATCTTTTAGTAAAGTGGTTGCAGGATTTCTAGAAGTCACAACATCACCATTTTGGAGATTTGTGACATTTCATTGAGACACACAATTTTCAATGTTATTAACAAGCTTCAAGGGAAAAGAAAACTAAAAGATGAAACTTACATGGTAAGTTGTTGAAATTGTATGTTTGATTAATGTTAAAAAAAATCATTTGTGTACAAGTGAATTGAACTTTTACTATTTCATGTTACACGCAAAAGTAAAATCTTATAAGTGATTGTGATTCCATTCATGTTGAATGTTGGACAAAAGATGGTAGCTATAAGTCTATGCTTTTGAATCGGTGTTATAGACATTTTTTGGCACTGCAACCCCAAGCATAAAATGTCCATAAACCAAGGGCTCCTAAGTCCCTAAAAGTGTTGTTCTAACCCTAAAGGAACAAGGTCAGCTGATTACAACTTCTCCCAGAAGTTCTCCATGAAAAACTGCTTAGAACTGGTCAAAACAGGACCATTTCAGCTGCTCCATAGGCAAAGTGCGTTGCATCTCACCTAAGTACACTCTGTGGGTGCGTTGCATTTCAAAAAGCCCTTCTATGGGGCGCGATGGGCGAGAAGTGACAAATGGCAGTGTCAATCCGCGAGGTGGAGAGGCATGGAATCTTCCAGAAACTTCTCCTGTGACACTTGCCTCGCTGAATTCGACCAAGGATGAGTAAGAGATCATCAATCTCCAAGTGGAAGCAAGAACTATCAGAGGGAAGACACTAATCAAATCACAAGCTGACTCATCTCCCTTACAGATATTTATATATGGATCCCTCATCCCAGAGACCCAGAGGTTGGAATTTTGCATCTTGTAAGGAATTGTTGTTGGTTTCTTGAGACAACATCATAGTGTTGGGTGATCTAAGCTTTGTATGAGGTGAAGAAGGGCTTACTTGCTGAGAGGATGATGCTGGGTCAAAACAACTGGTTGTAACTCCCTTGGCTCTTTCTTGATTATCAATAAAATCTATTCAATTTTTCCTCCATACTCTTGTGTCATTTATGTTTTATGCATTTGTATGGTGAATTTACATCTGATCCTAGATTGTTTATGATTATAGATCCATGTTCTTGTATAGTGTTATGCTACTTTGATCCTACAGGTACTCTGTGAAGGTGGGCGTACAAGGAAGCAAGTAGCAAAGAACTATCAGAAGAGAGAGGAATCGAACTAGGAGCTAAGCACAAGACAGAGGTTGGTCTCCTTTGTTCTTCTCTCATCTATATTTCATAAAGGAAAAATGAAAGTAGCTTTACTTTGTTAGTTTCTAAGGTAGCTACCACACCTTAGTGGGATAAGCAGTTCTGTGTAGACACTTTTCCCTGTAACAAAATGGCGACTCCACTGGGGAGCGACTAGGTTTTTTGTTTATCTTCCTTGTTGTTTATTTTATAAACTTACAGATGGAGCCTGAAGTCGAGCCAGGTAGCTTTCGAACTGCATTTTCTATGCAAATGCAAAGTAGATAAATGCCGCTTCCGTCAATCTCTGGGATTTGTTTATGAATTAAACAACTAATTTACAAACTCTCTAATTGCCCTCGTGGTAGCTCTTGCAACCTCCTTAGATCTACACTTGTTGTTGATTTACTGATTACCATTTGCTCGACCAAAACCTCTGAACTGAACTACAAACTGTGACCCGAAACCCAATCAAAGTCTCATCTCTGGCCCAGCGCAGGCTCTGTTCTGTGAATCTGAAATTCAGAGCACTTCCCGAGTGTAGTAGGTGCGCTGCATTTCAAGTTCACTGTGTTAGAGGTGCGCTGATGAGACTAGGCATTGTTCCTCAGTTTTGGTTTATGTGTTCATTCTTTTCAGTTCTATTCATGAGTTTTGCTGTTTGTAATCAGTATATCTCTGTTTGAAACCCCTTTCCTTGCTGATATTCCACCTCCATTGTGCAAAAGAACTGTAAATGTTTTTGTGTATTTGTTGGGTCATTTTCAGTTCTCCTTTGCAAAAAGTAACATAATTTTATTGTCGTTTCTTGATTTGAAAGTGTCGCAAGTGTCGTTTTCAGTCATAGGAGAGAGTTTGGTTGCTCTTGATAGTCGATTGCCCTGTTAATATTGTATCTAGTCTGAATTTGTAGTTTTTCTAGTGTCGAAAGCAAGTATTCATTTCTGAATCGTAAAGTGTTGTGATTGTCTTCATTTTTTATTTTGAACAAGAAACTTTTTAGTAATTGTCGCTTGAAAATTAATTTAGATTTGCACATTAGCTTTCTTTTTATCATTCATATACTAAGAAAGCGGAAAACAAATACATGCATGTGCATTTGCATTTAGACTGTTTGATTGGTTGATTTAGGACAGTGCATTTAGTGTGTGCTCTTTGCTCTTTGTGAAAGAATATTGTCTCTCTTTCCTTAGTAGCTAGGATTTTCATTGCACAAACAAGATAAAAGACTATTTATCATCTTAGATCGCATTTTAGGAATTGTACGTCTACATCTCACGGTGAACCTGAAAGGCAAATTTCTTAAGCAAGATCAACTATAAAATAAATTTAATGAATCTAACAACACTTTGGAACCTAACGCACAACATCTAGAAGTCTAGGCTAGAGACATATTCAGGTGTCGTAAAGCCTGGTAACTGTTGTTCTCACTGATGGTTGGGTAATTCCTCCACTTTGAGACGATAAGTGCTAGTACGGACTTGTGCTCCCACGTACCGTCGAGTATATTTTTGGAGACCACAATAGGCTTAATCCTTTATCCATAGGAAGCCGTGTCTGCTGCCCTATCGATCGCAATGCACTGAACACAGCATTGGGGAAGATCGACTGCCGTACCGTAAAAATTATTCTGCAGTTTTGCAATTGGTTTGGTAATCCCTCTACCTAGATTTCCACAGCAGTCCCTTTCGTTCCTTTTCAGACTCCTTAACGGAAAAGGTCCATATGAGCACTTGTCACTTTAGGCTCATTAAAAATCGAAGGCGACTAGAGTCATCTTTTGTTTTTTATCGACTCTTAAAAATTGAAAAAACAAGTTGTGTCAAAGCGTCTAAAATTCATCTAATTCGGAAACATACTTCCCCTTGATTTTTTTAGTTCATCGAGTAATCCGCAATCGTGGAAGAAAGTCAATTGAAACCTCGTCGTTCGTGGAGACTTACGAGTCAACCATCTTTGTCTCTGAAATCGAAGCTATTACGAACAAGGCGAACTCGTTTAACCGGTTCCAAATCTCCTGGTAAAGTTAGAAAAAGTGTTCCAACAACATCAAAGACTTCGGTTAATCCAAACATTTCTGGTATCCCTGCCTTTACAGATGAATTTTAGCAACCACCGAAGGACAGTAGTATTGATCCTAGTCTGAGGGTAAACACTTGTATCACTGAACCAGTTCCATCTATAACCGGTTCGGAGAGTGTTGTTCCCCAAACATCTGTCGCTGTAGGTTTTATACCTTCTTTGGCACCAGAAATATTCTACAGACCTGACGGTCTACCCCTTCCACTTGGTCTGATTGCTATAGAAGAGATTGTGGATGATCCTCCATCTAGTACTCCATCGCAATTTGGAGTCGGGATCGCTCTGTATCCTTCTTCATCATAAATTAGTTTACCGCCAGCGGAAGCTCTTGTAGAATCGCTAGGTAATCTTTTGGATAGACTAGAAATGTCTGAACAACCATCAACATCTAGGACTGTGTCGTCTAACACAGCGACGACAGAACTTCCTGCTATCACTCAACAATGTTCACCGGTATACCATCTATCCCAACTAGCTCTCAATCGCTAGAAGGAACCCACTCAGGGGCTATTTCGATGGTATGGTCCGTTCTTGTCTGTTCATCCGGAATAATATCTGGAAACTCTTGTGTTGAGTCTCAACAAATTGATCCATTTGGAGGTCAATTTGGGCAGTCCGGTCCTCAAGGGCAAACCATTCCCTTAAGTACCGGATTATCGCCGTATGGGGGGCAGTATACCCTTTCATTGTCCCCTCCGGGAGGACAGCCATACGGGAGTTCACAACAAAATTCGGGTTATGCTGGAATTACGTCAAGCGGTTGGGTACCGATACTACCTCAACAACCAAGAGTTGTATATTCGATGCAACAATGTTTACCTATGTCAAGTATACCAACTACGCCAACTATTGTGACGGTGTCGCAAGTTCAAGCGCTACCTGTTGTATGCCAACCTTAGGTTTCTCAGGTTGTAATGCAACAGCCTCTTGACCCTGCAACTCAACCACAATCGTCAACTGGTGGAATGACACATGTTCAAACGGGTACAATTACCCCTCATCTTGGTCAAACAGTTAGTATCGGGCAACAGCACATGGCTTCACAACCATGGCTAGTGCAATACCAACAACCGCAGTTCCAACAAGTATACCAAGGTTCTGAGCAACAAATCTTTACAAATAGTGGGCAGCCGTATATTCAAAACGGTCAAAATCAACCATTCTACAATGGTCATGCCCACCAACCTTACCAAAGTTACCAGCATCAAATGCATTATGCTGGTATGCAAAGACCAACTGCTCAAGCAATCCCATCTTATCCTGGGTATGCTTCACCTATCTTGAATCAACAGTTACCCTTCGTGGCGACTTTAGAGTTACCTAATTTAAATCGGTTAACAAACAATCTAATCGCTTACGCCCCTTGGTGGCCAGCGATTCCGCATAAACTTCCATCAGATATTCCTAAATTTAATGGAAATCCAGGTGAAGATCCGTCGAATCATGTGATGACCTTTCATCTGTGGTGTTCATCAGACACCTTAAACGATGATTCGATTAGGCTTCACCTTTTTCAGAGGACGTTAACTGGTCCGGCAGAAAAATGGTATATCGAATTTCCCAGAGCTTCATTTGACAACTTCAGTACCCTAGCGACAACCTTTTTAACCCATTTTTAGTTACCGATAATATACGAAACAGGAACGAAACTTCTTACCAATTTCAAACAAACAACGGCCACTCACATATCTGCTCATATACATGAGTGGTGACGTCGTCGTAGAATGGTAAAAACGTATGTTCCTGATCAGCTTTTAGCTGAATGGTTTACTTGGCTTTGTAGTCTCGAAAGACGGGATTTGTCTCGACCCATGTAAGGTTCAAGCAATCATAAATTTCCCTCCACCTTCCAATTTGCTTCATATTTAGAAACTCCAAGGGAAAGCAAACTTTCTGAGGAGGTTCATTCCAAATTACACCGAACTTGCTAAAGGTTATATGCGTTTTTTGAAAAAGGAAGTACCCTTTGTCTGGGATCAGGTTGAGCAAGCTTCCTTTGATGCTTTAAAAGAATCCCTAATAAAAGCATCATTAATGTACGCTCATGATTATAAAAAAGACTTTAACCTGTATCTGGCTACAGCGGATACAACCATCGCAATGGTTTTAGTTGAAGAAGACAATGGAATTGAACATCCTATATATTATTTAAGTAAGAACTTAAATGATACAGAAAGCAAATATTCTTATGTTGAAAAGCTAGCGCTCACAGTTGTTCAAGCAATACAGAGATTTTGACATTATGTCCTCTTTCGAAAAACTACCGTTCTGTCAGATTGCAACCCCATGACTTATATATTGTCGCGACAGTTGCTGGGGGGAAAATATTCAAAATGGATAGAAATTCTACAAGAGTTTGATATGGAATTTGTAAAATCCAAGTCAAAGAAAGCTCTGGTTTTCGCAGAATTATTATGCGATCTCCCTTCGTCGTCCAACAATGAAACATCTGAAGAAACAATTGTGGACGAAAATCTGTTTCTGATATCTTCAAGCAATCTGTGGTATGGAGATATAACCATTTATCTCCAAACCCAAAAATATAGGCCCAATACCTCTCACTCCAAACAAAAATGTATTCGATACCAATCAAAAGACTACATGATCGTCGGTGATATACTTTACCGTCATGGTGTTGATACAGTTCTAAGGAGGTGCCTCACACATGAGGAGGCCGAAAAAGTCCTGAATGATTTCCATTCAGGTGCGTGTGGGGGGCATCAGTCCGGTTATGCTATAGCGCAAAAATTTTTACAAGCAGGATACTTCTAGCCAACAATGTTCAAAGATTGCATAACCGCAGTCAGAAGTTGCCATGCTTGTCAAATTTTCGATAGCAAAACCAGAAGACCACCCGTACCTCTGCAGCCAATAGTTTCTATTGGGCCATTCGCCCAATGGGGCATCGATTTCATGACATGTAACCCCACCACAACCGGGGGGCATGGGTATATCATAGTCGCAGTTGACTATTTTACCAAATGGGCCGAGGCGATGCCTACATTAGATAATACTGGTGAAACAACTGCCCTCTTCTTTTTCAATCATGTAGTCGCCAGATTCGGCGTCCCACAAGCTATAGTCACAGATCATGTATCGCATTTTCGCAATCACATGATGGTCGAATTAGCTGCCAAATTAGGGTTGTCTCACGACAGCTCTACTCCATATTACCCACAAGCCAACGGACAAGTTGAAGCAATCAACAAAGTCCTGAAGCACATACTGCAAAGGATGATTGGAGTTCACAAAAGAAGTTGGCACCTAATCCTATACTCAGCCTTGTGGGCTTACCGAACATCGGTAAGAAATGCAACCGGGTTTACACCTTTCCAACTGGTATATGGCCTGGAAGCAGTCTTACCAATCCAGTGTGAAATCTCATCCCTCAAACTCGCAATTGACCTTCTCCCCGGGACTTCAGAAGAGGAGGCTCATTTCGTGGAACTAATCCAATTGGAAGAAACCTGTCGTGATGCCGCTTTGGCTAATGAAGCCCATAAGAAATGAGTCAAGGCGCAGTTCGACAAAAATGTCAAACCCCGTGTCTTCTCAGAAGGTGACTTGGTCTTGCTTTATGACCAAGAATCCGATAAATTGGGGGCAGGTAAATTCAAGTCTTTATGGATGGGCCCTTATGTTGTTAAGTGAGTGTTAGCAAAAGGAGCCTACGAGTTAATGGATTATGATGGGATTCCACTGTCACAACCCCGTAACTGGTTGTACCTCAAGCGTTACTATGCGTGATTCAATATAGTAACCTACATGCTTTTGTTATGTTTTTGTTTTCGCTAAAATATTTGTTTTCATCAAGTAATCCACTTTTTACATTTATTGCAGATGTCAAACCTATTGGAGTCATGTGTTAGATATGCCAACGGAGCGAGTCGTTGTTCGCGGAAACTATCTTCCACGGCCTGCGCCATTTTTGATCCAAGCTGCGAGTTAGTAAGTTTCAGAGGGGTATGTATTGGTCGATCAACGAATAACATCATTGAATATAGCACGTTGATAGAACTTCTCTCTGATGCCATCACACATGGTATACGCCAACTAATTGTCAGGCTAGACTCACAACTCATCATACTACAACTCATTGGTATCTACTCTGTCTGAAATCCAACTATTTATCGCATGTTCCTAAGGGTTAAGATTTTGGAAAGGCAATTTGATTTTATTCAATATCAGCATATTTCCATAAGCTTAAACACATTAACTGACTCATTGGCAAATTATGTGTTAGAGAGACATTTGCAACATTTATAAAAAGAAGCATCCCATTAATATTTGCATTTGGATCATGTAACTTAACCAGAATAAAACTCCAAAAAATCAAAAATATATATATAACTATTTATGGTTTACACATAATGTTCTGTAACCAAGACAAAATTGGTCAAATGACCCAAAGCTCAAAACGCTAGGGGGTAACCTAGTCTAATGGTGCTCGTGATAGCAAGTCACAGCCTGTGCGATCATGCGTAAGAGCCGAGTTCATCGTCTTGGCACACCAGTAGTATGCCGCTGCAACCTCAAGGGCAGCTCGTCAGTCCTCACATTTGAAATACTGAGAGTGATGCCCTCGACCTGGTCCTGTAATGCTGTGAGAGTCTCGGCCACATCAAGGTTGCGAAGGATAGCCCTTCCAACAACCTCTCCTGCTGGGGCGGCAGTTGGCACTCTCAGGCATACTACTGGCCGAACGGGACCGACATTTGCATGAACACATGAGTTTGATTAGTGTTGATAGAATAAAGCACAAGGGCATTATAAAAGAAAAATGATGAACAAGAATATGGTCAAAGAATTTACCAATGGCACCCCACTGTTCGCCAGCCGGCAGTACTAAATCTGGGTCATCCCGAAAGTCCATACCAGCATATGGATACTCGGAATAAACCATCTCTTGATGATCAAACCACCCAAAGAAGGTATCAGAAAAGGAAATCTGAGACTGACCAGCATGCCTAGACATATGGTCGACCCATCTCTGCATACGTGGTTCAGTCGGTGAAGGTAAATCGAGTGCAATATACTGCGGCTGCATCAGTGGTATCTTTTCCAAGGCGAAGGCGGTCAAGATAGAACCATACCCAAATTTCTTCAACCTCCCACTCTTCACCTTGGTCAACTGTTCTTTTATCACAAGGAGTACTGCGTCGCACCAGTTGAACACCTTCAGTTGGAGACATTCCAAGGCATACTGCATATAAGATCGGTTGGCTACATGAAGAGCCGCACCACCAGCCATCCTACCAAAAGTAAACAGAATAGTCCTCAGGGACCTGTCAGTGACGTCACGGATGATGATCTTGCCATATTTACTTGGCTGAGATCCCTCTCTGCAATATCTGCGAACATAATCTCTCACAGATTCACCTCCTCGGGCCGAACTTGATAAAGAGATGGGGGCACCCCGCCTCGATAAGCCGGTCAAGAAATAGATGTCCACTACAATCAAGGGGATGGATTTGCCCCTAATTTGGAACAGCTGGCTGGTAGGATCCCGAGCATCGAGCAAATACTGCAGCAAGTTGATCTGTTGTCTCATGCTAGAAATGCGGAAAAACTTCAGCAAGCCACAGTTCCACAATGCATTTACTGTAACTGGATCATGTAAAGCAAGCATGTCCTCTTGCTCATGCTCATGTTCTCGCCATGTAATAATCATCTTGCTCCAAAAATCTCTGAAAACAAACAAGAGAAGAGTTAGATCCTGATTTTGGTGAGAGACAACCAAAATTTCCATAAAAAACTATGCATAAACTTCCTTCCTTGCGCCCATCGCACCTATAGTAGTGTTCTGGGTGCATTGCATGTCAGTTATCCAGTAGACATGCTAACATCCAATGCACCTTTCGATACACAAGGGGTGCGCTGAAGCCAGGGCGAGTTTTTCAAACCCCAGAGGCTCAGAAAAACCAAGAATCAAGCTCAGAATGCAAAATGGAAAGCATGAAATGAAAGATCTTAGGTTTAGCTCCTACCTAGTCCAGACGGTGCCGAGAATTGTCCACAGAATCTCCTGGAATCAGCTGATGAAAATCAAGGGGGAAAAGCACCTCCAAAGCTCCAACAAACCAAAGTTCAAATGAAATGGTAAAGTGAGAGGTAAAAGAACTTTTAAATTACCTTTTACGTAGTTCGAGTAAAATATTACTGTTCTAACTCATTTTTCAAACATATATTGTTCATTTCTAACTAGTTTGATGAAGCAATTGAAAATGTAGTACAATCTGTGAAAGAACAAAGCTATTTGTGGTAAAATAAAAAAAATGACCGTTGTATCGAGCAGTTTTAGCATGTAGTTCAAGCTCGTTAAAAAATAAACATAAGTCATGAGCAAATGTTTCTCCCCGCGTTTAAGCTCATTAAAAAATGAACTATTTCCCGGTAAATAACCATCGTGAATGTAGTACTTCAGCCTTTAAAGCCTTGGTCGTGTTCTCATCATCACCTCCACTCTGTATTGGCCGATCATTCACCTCCATTTAATTGTTTACCCATTTTGAGGAACAGTTGCGAAGAGTGATCCCACTAGCCATCCTTGTAACACTGCTATCATTGAAAAATTCCAAACCTTACCTGGAATCTGCTGCTACCCAATTTTATCACTTGTTCCTCAAAAGACGAGTCTCCTTTAAGATTTTTTCAACTGACTCGTAAAATATGAAAAGATTGTCGAGCCATTGGCCTCTCCAGCTCGTTAAAGGGACAAGAAGTGCTATCCCTCCTTTAGATTTTAATCTTTTTGGACCTGAGGGATTATTACACAAAAAGATCGAGCGCTTGTTTTGTTCGGCTCGTTAAAAGTATCGAAAATTCATCCCTTCTGTATTGTTTTATACTTTTTTGGATTTAAGGGATTAGATGACGAAAAATGAATTTTGGAGTTTCCTTTACGTCCCTTTTCAAACTATCTAAAATTGAAAAGGACCGAGTTATCTTTGTCGTTAAACTCGTTAAAACTTAATAGCGACAAACTTGTCCATAGTAGACAAGAACGAGTTTCACTATCACTAGGCTCATTAAAACATAGCGATGGGTTTGCCTGAAGGGAAAATTATAGAACAAGCACATGTTATCCTCCTCAAGCTTGAGAAAAATAAAGAGGTACTGGTCAGCAATGACTGGGGAAAAATTGGGAAGAAAACTTGAAGAAACTTTGTTGGTAGCAAGTCGCTCTTGAACATGACACTTTCACTCCGCATCCAAGTCGGGTTGGGTTGTTTCATTCACCAGTCACATCACCATGGTGCCATCACACCATCCACATTTGGGGTTAATCCTACCAATCCATCATGTCAGTGTCGCTGATATGTTCAAGAGAAGTCATTCAGAGAATTCACCTGTGTCTCACCCGCTGCAATACATTTACACTCCATTCTTTCATGACCGCCACCCTGAACCTTATATCACCAGATTGTTTTCACCTCCATTAAAATCGTTTGCTCCATTCCATGTCATTGATGTGGGATTTATTAAGGCCCTCCTATGATGGATCGCTTCTTGTCGACATCAGCTCATTATCCAAGAAGTTGATCTAGGAACACCTCGTTCAGTACTTTGAAGCTTGCATGCCTCAATGGCAAATTTCTCACTTCTGGCGACAGGTTTACATCAATGACCTTCGACAGAAAGATTTTGTGTGGTGTTCTACACCAAGTCCTTTATTCACACCACGTGAATTGTACTGCAGTACCTTGAGGGTCATTATCATTATCGGTGATTCCTCTCGCGCCTGTTAACAGCTTACATCATTGGCTGGTAATCAGGCGATGTCTTTCCATGTTCGACTCTTGAACATCTCTCACATGGATAGACTTGTACTTCGAGTGAAGATTGAACGAGATTGAAGACCCCGGATCTAGTTTCATCCATCCGGGCTGCAATATATATTCAGGGAAATAAAGACATCAAATGTACATCATTGCTGCACAGATAATCATCCAATCAAAGGGATGATGGCTCTACCAGAATCATCAGTCTACACTCAGACGATTGTCTGTCCTATGTACATGAAAATGAATTTATAAAGCTGAGCATGGGAATGCCCGCCTAAGCTAGATCATGAAAATATTATGAAGATAATGTATTGTATTGTATCTTATTACAGGTCTCCTCACAGCTTGAAAGAACTTCAGATCCTCATAATAAAGCATTTCACCCGACATCAAAAGATTAACGACCTCATGCTTTAGGGGGCAACTCTTATAGACATTTTTGGGCACTGCAACCCCAAGCATAAAATGTCCATAAACCAAGGGCTCCTAAGTCCCTAAAAGTGTTGTTCTAACCCCTAAAGGAACAAGGTCAACTAATTATAGCTTCTCCCAGAAGTTCTCCATGAAAAACTACTCAGAACTGGTCAAAAAGGATCATTTCAGCTGCGCCATAGGCAAAGTGCATTGCATCTCACCTAAGTACACTCTGTGGGTGCGTTGCATTTCAAAAAGCCATTCTATGGGGTGCGATGGGTGAGAAGTGATAAATGGCAGTGTCAATCCGCGAGGTGGAGAGGCATGGAATCTTCCAGAAACTTCTCCTGTGACACTTGCCTCTCTGAATTCGACCAAGGATGAGTAAGAGATCATCAATCTCCAAGTGGAAGCAATAACTATCAGAGGGAAGACACTAATCAAATCACAAGCTGACTCATCTCCCTTACAGATATCTATATATGGATCCCTCATCCCAGAGATCCAGAGGCTGGAATTTTGCATCTTGTAAGGAATTGTTGTTGGTTTCTTGAGACAACATCATAGTGTTGGGTGATCTAAGATTTGTATGAGGTGAAGAAGGGCTTACTTGCTGAGAGGATGATGTTGGGTCAGAACAACTGGTTGTAACTCCCTTGGCTCTTTCTTGATTATCAATAAAAGCTATTCAAGTTTTCCTCCATACTCTGTCATTTATGTTTTATGCATTTGTATGGTCAATTTACATCTGATCCTAGATTTTTTATGATTATAGATCCATGTTCTTGTATAGTGTTATGCTACTTTGATCCTACAGGTACTCTGTGAAGCTAGGCGTACAAGGAAGCAAGTAGCAAAGAACTATCAGAAGAGAGAGGAATCGAACTAGGAGCTAGGCGCAAGACAGAGGTTGGTATCCTTTGTTCTTCTCTCATCTATATTTCATAAAGGAAAAACGAAAGTAGCTTTACTTTGTTTGTTTCTAAGGTAGCTACCACACCTTAGTGGGATAAGCAGTTCTATGTAGACACTTTTCCCTGTAACAATCGGGTAGATGGAAAGAGTCATAGCCAGGTATTGGTTGATGTTGTTGTTTTAAAAAATTGACATATGAAGATAAAGAAGCAAAAGGAGATATAGTCAACATTTATGAAAAACCACAGTCATTGATTAACTACCTTATATATTTATGTTCAAATGAAGGAGATTGAATTCTGGATTTAATCTCAGGCTCAGGTAAGTTTTATTATATAAAATTTAATTTCAATATTTTCTTTTTTAAATTTTTTGTGTTTATACTAATTTACTTAATTATTTCTATCATGCTTGATTATTAGGTACAACACTAACATGTTACTACAAAAATGAAGAAATTGCACTGCCATTGAAAAAGAACAACTGCAATGCAAATTTATTCAGCAAAGAATTAATGCTCTTCAATTTCTTTGAGATGCAATGAAAGAATTTGGTTTGAGGAAAGGGTATTTTAATGAATCACATGTGGAAAAAAAGGAAATGGAACTTCAATCACCATTAAATGGAATGATTAGAAATGCATACTTTGGGAGATTCACAGACATCAAAGTTTCGTCAAAAGAGAAAAATGACTAAACTAAAGCAGAAAATATTATGGAAGAAGATAATGATGAAACTCTAGAAGATGGAGAGCGTGGATTACTTTATATTATTGATTAAATTGAAGTTATGCTTGCTAATGAAGCTCATTTTTATAACTATTAATTAGTTATACTTGTAATGTTTTGACTTTGAGATTTTATGAGAAGAATAAGTATTGAGTTATTGTTATTATATGTTTAATATTTGTATTATGTGATTTTCACTTTAATTTTTATGTGAATCATTATTTTTTGAAAAAAATGTGATTATTATTAGTTTTTGACATAAAATTCATTAAAATTTCTATCTTTTAAACTTTTTTTGTTATTTCCTATAAAATTCATTTATTTGACATATCACTTTTAGAAAAAAAGTCTCAAAATGTGTATTTTTATGTCAACCTTAAAAAATGATTTCTTTTTTAGTGACAATTATTTGATGTGCATTGAAATATTAATTAATGATATATAAATATATAAAAGATCGAAACTTTAAAATATCGATATTTTTTTTTTAACTATGCAAAATAATAACGATCTCACTACAAAAAAAAAACTAAAAAGAAAACTAAAAAAATACAAACCTGAAAAATACTTAAACAAAAATATGCCAGGGAAGAAGAAGAAGACGTCTACTTAAGAAATTGTTAAATTTAGAAAATAATTATCCACACTTAATACATTAGAAAATTTAAGGTCAAAAAATAAGTCTTCTAAAAAATTGGGTTATTGCATCAACACTTTTCAAAATCAGCGTGAAAATCACTAACACTTTAAATAATGTTTGTAATTGATACATAAGAAAATTTAAAGTGTCAAAAATATGCATAAGAAAAAATAAGTGTATTCTAAATTACCACTATTCAAAACCAGATTTCTTCTTTGCTACCTCAAAAAAATCGATACTCGATACAACTCATGTTTGATAGTTTACATTAAATCATGATGCAGATTTTCAAAATCATATGATGCAAGAGTTAGCTAAATTCGATTTTCAAAAAGGTGTGTATGTTATTCCTTTCTCATGTGGAAAGGAATACATAGGTGAAACTAGAAGGTCTTTCAACATCAGAATTAAATAACACATGGCTGACTTAAGAAGAGAAAGGACCTCAAAATATGCCTTAGTAGAATATGTTCACTCTTCCTCTCATTATATCTGAATGGAAGAAGCCAAACTAATTAAAAAAGAGGACCACTATCTTAAAAGAAAAATCAAAGAAGCCATCGAAATAGAGAAGGGAAAGAACAATTTGAACCAGGATGACAGATTAAAACTGAGTAACACTTGGAAACCTTTATTTGAAATCCTAAAGAATCAATGATTAATGCATATCCCTTATAACAATTTATTCCCTCTTCTCATTCATAATAAAAATTATCTAACATCCTCTTGGTAAATAAATTATAATAAAAATATATAAGCAAATAAGTAAACGATCTAAAGAAATTTAGGAATTTAACTAACTAAACCCTTAATGATATAAATTCAACATATGACAGTTCACTTATTAAATTAAAATCAAGAATCCTTAATAATAATTAATTATCTAACATCCTATTAAAAAAATAAAAATAAATAAATGAACAACCTATTAAACATAAAATTTCTCATAATAAAATAAGTGCCAATTTTATTTCATTACTAATCATTTAAAATAAAAATAAAATCATAATTTATGTATTATAATATTATAAGCAACATTTGATTTATTTAGCATTATTCATTTATTAAAAAAAATAATAATAATTAAAAAAATTATATATATATATATATATATATATATATATATATATATATATATATATATATATATATATATATATATATATATATATATATATATATATATATATATATATATATATATATATATATTCCACAATCAAACTAAAGCCCACTTGGAGGAACCGAAGGATTGGAGAGGACCGGATCGCCAAAAGACTAGATCGCTTTCTGGTATCTGAGTCTTTATCTTCCAAAGCACCTATGCTCAGACAGTGGGTTGAGGAAATAGGGAATTCGGATCACTTCCCTGTTTTTTTGGACATTACTTTTCCTCCTCCCAAACCTCCTGCCCCTTTTAAGTTCAATCCATCTTGGCTCCAAGACCCCTCTTACTGTAACCTGTTTAAAGAAACACGGATTCACCCTGTTCACAATACAGGTGAGGAAAAGTGTTTTTTTTTCATAGAGAATCTCAAAAGATTGAAGAAAGCTACAATCTCTTGGGCAAAGGATAGAAAACTGAAACAAAATGAGGATCTGGACAGAATTAGGGAGGAGTTGAAGCAGATGGAAAGTATTGAGGCAGATGGATACTCCTCGCAGGCCTCAAAAGACAGAATCCTTCATTTGGAGAAGCAGCAAAACAAAATCCTCTTGGATAAGGAAGAAGAATGGAGGATCAAGAGTAGGGCAATTTGGCTAAAATCTGGGGATGAAAACACTAGGTTCTTCCATAACTTTGCAAAAGGCAGGAAATCTGCAAATACTATTTGGCGCCTTAAAGATGAAGAAGGGAGGGAAGTCAGTTCCTTTCCAGAGCTTTCTGGTTTAGGACAAAGACATTTCCAGAATATTTTCGCAGATCCGGGAGAGGCTACCATTGCAGAAGTCATTCGAACAGCGCAATGCTTTCCTAGATTCATTGAGGAAGATGAAGCAGAAGAACTTACAATTCCGGTATCTAAGGAGGAGGTTGAAGCAGCCATGAAGCTCATGGGCAAGGATAAAAGTCCAGGCCCAGATGGCTGGACTATAGAACTGTTTCTCCATTTTTATGATCAAATAGGATCCGAAATAACTGAGGTAGTTGAAGAGTCAAGACAGAAAGGAGAAGTCTACAGACCTTTCAATTCAACCTTTATTGCTCTTATTCCAAAGAAGGATGATCCGGAAAGTTTTGAAGACTTCAGACCAATCTCACTGTGTAATTGCATCTACAAGATTATTGCAAAGGTTATTGCTCTCAGAATTGCTCCAATCCTGTCAAGAAATATATCAATGGAACAATTTGGTTTCCTGGATGGAAGACAAATTCATGAAGCCATTGGTGTAGCCCAGGAGGTTATTCATAGTGTCAGACTGAAGAAAAAGAAGGGAGCAGTACTCAAAATCGACCTCTCTAAAGCATATGACCGAATAAGCTGGCTCTACCTCCGGATGCTGCTAACTCATGTGGGTTTCAGCTATTCTTTTATTAGCTGGATCATGGGCTGCATCACAAATGTCAGCTTTGCAGTACTGGTCAATGGAGCAGCTTCCTCATTTTTTAACAGCCAGAGAGGCCTCAGGCAAGGTTGTCCGTTATCCCCTCTCATGTTTCTTCTCGTGGCAGAAGGGCTAAGTAGATTGATTCACAAAGCCAGAAGAGAGGAGAAGGTAAAAGGTATTGAGGTAGCAATCAATCTTTTCATCACTCATCTTCTTTTTGTTGATGATATTTTGATTTTCACCAATGGATCTTTCAGTGAACTAAAGGAGTTAAAATGCATTTTCGATCTATTTCTGAAAGCAACTGGAATGCAGATAAACTCTAGGAAATCCCAAGCATGTGTGGCAGATTTTGAAAGAAGAGAAAGGAATAGAATGGATAATCTATTCCCTTTCCCCATTCAGTCCTTGGACTCCCCCTTCAAATACTTGGGTTTTTGGTTAAAGCCAGCAGCATATAAAAAAGAGGATTGGAACTGGCTCATTGCAAAGATAGAAGCCAGAATTTCACACTGGAGTTTCAGGTGGCTATCCAGAGCTGGCAGATTGACCCTTATCAAATCAGTCCTGTTAGCCATCCCAGTATACTGGGCTGCTTTGACTTGGATCCCCAAAGGAGTGATGGAGAAAATCAGAAGAATTTGTTGCAGATTTCTATGGGCAGGATCAAAGGAGTCCTCGGTGTTACCCTGGGTAGCCTGGGACAAAGTGGCCAGACCAAAAGATTGGGGAGGATGGGGAATTAAAAGACTCCCTGAGTTCAGCCTCTCTTTAGCAGCTAAATCAGGTTGGAGGCTAATAACTATGGAAAATCTATGGACAAGGGTGGTGAAAAGGAAGTACATCGATCCAGTCCCATTGGAAGATTGGATTCAGAGTCAAAATAAGAAGATAAAGAATATTTCAGCCATCTGGAAGGCCATGGTGGAAGCCTTTTCAGTGATCGAGCAAGGATTAGCTTGGAAAGTGGGAGATGGAAGACAGATCAGGATTGGCAAAGATCCCTGGGTAGGATGCAATGAAGCTTTTGCCTTATCACTAGGGCTTCGTAGACACCTTGACAGTAAAGGTATTACATCATTAAATCAGGTGGAGAAAGTTGGCCAGTCTACTATCTGGGGGCAGGCTTGGAAGAATGATGTAGAATTAGGAATAAATGTCAGATGGAAGAACGAGTGCGAGGTGTTCATCAAAGAATTGCAACGCTCAAATGTCAGGATAAAAGATGAACCTGATTGCTTGATGTGGGCTCAAAGTAAAACTGGGGACTATTCCCCAAAAGATGGATACTCTTTCTTAATGGGAAAGAAGGGATGGGGAGTACCAGATTGGTGGGCAAAAAACATTTGGAAACTCAAATGTCCAGTAAAGGCCAGGCTTTTCCTCTGGTGCATTTTAAAAAGGAAGGTCCCAACATGGGAAATTTTACAAGCCGGGTTTCTAGTTGGGCCTAGGCGATGCCCTTTATGCAAGTTTGAAGAGGAAACCATCAGTCATCTTTTCACAACTTGTGCAGTCTCTAAAAAGATATGGGAGGAGGTCACTGTTCTGCTCAAGGTTAAAGCTCAGTGGGGTCATGATCCTCTGGAAGAAGCCTGGAGGAAATGGTGGCAAAACTATCCGAAGGGGAACATGAGAAACTTTCCCCTTATTTTCTGTTGGGGAGTTTGGCTTGCCAGAAACAAAAGTCTGTTTCAAGACAAGGACACCCCTTCTTCCGTCATTGCCATCAATATTGCTGCCATATACTCTGCCATACCGCCCCCTGAAGACAAAAATCCTAGAATAAATCAAAAGCCAATCAATATACAGGAGGGCATACCATGTGGTTTTTTTGATGGGGCTTCCCAAAACAATAGGGCTGGAGCGGGCTTGTGCATACACATCAATCCGGAACACTCTTTAAAAGCTTATGTTGGGCTGGGTACAGGCACAAATAACTATGCTAAATTATCCGCTTTGCGCTATCTCTTATGTTGGCTTCTTCACAGAAATATCAACACAATACAGATTTTTGGGGACTCACTAAATGTCATAAAATGGGTCAATGGAAATGCATGTTGTCAAAATCAGATTTTGAAGACACTTGTTGCAGAAATTTCTTTTTTAAAGGCATCTTTTAATAAGTTTTCTATCTGCCACATTTACAGGGATAAGAATGAGGAAGCAGACCAGCGTTCTAAGGCTGGTCTACAACAGGATCTGGGCAGCTGGATAGTAGAAGAGATCAGACAGGGGCAGTCATACATAACAAACCAGCCCCCTTATGCTCAGCCACTATGATCACAGCTCTTTTTCATTTTTGACCGCAGTCTCCTCGGATTTATATGTTAGTTTTTATGTTTATACAGTCTTTACATATCATACTTTGTTCCCTTTATATTTTCTCAGGTGCAAAAGCTACAGCAAAAAGACTTATATATATGTTGTTTTATGTTTCTTCATATGTTATAGACACTTAAAATTTTTTGTAAGGGGTTGTTTTCCTTCGTCGAAGGAGACCCCAGTTTTTTTTTGATTGTACAATGTGAGTTTATATATGCCTCCAGCAGGGAGGAAGACTGTACAGGTTTTATCAAACAGCAGAAACAACTCCTAAATGTAGAGCAGAACAGCAAACAAATGAGCCAGTTGAGTGGCTTTAGACCTCATCATCATGTAAAACTTTTTATAGTTTCTTAATAAAAAGTTTTGATTTTTTCCTCAGAAAAAAAAAATAAAAAATATATATATATATATATATATATATATATATATATATATATATATATATATATATATATATATATATGTATATATATATATATATATATATATATATATATATATATGTATATATATATATATGTATATATATATATATGTATATATATATATATGTATATATATATATATATATATATATATATATATATATATATATATATATATATATATATATATATATTAACAAACTAATCAGATAGGGGCTAACTAAATTTCTTATAGTATTCCTTTTATAACCCATATATATACACTAGAATACAGCTCCTCGATACATCACTAATATCTTAAAATCTATTGACGCATCCTCTGATGGCGGACTCACTTAGTAGTCTGAAATGTTGGGATCTCAAAACTCTATAATAGGTCATTCCTCCTCTATAAAAAAAAAGAGTTAGCTGCCAAGTTGGGTTTTCATCATGAGCAGTCAAATCCCTATTATCCCTAAGTCAATGAACAAGTAGAGGTTGTCAATCAAGTCTTGAAAACTATGTTTCATAGGATGGTAAGGAATCATTGTTCAAATTGGAAACTTATTCTTTTCTATGTACTTTTAGCATACCGAAGCTTAGTCAAACACTCTATGGGCTTCACTCCTTTCTAGTTGGTTTATGGAGTGGAAGTTATTATTCCAATCAAATGTGAGATCATGTCCCTGGAACTAGTTGTTGAATTGTTACCTAAAACTTTTGCCAAGGAATAAAATCTATTACATTTATCCCATATTGACAAAAAAATATCTTTACACTACAATTTCTAATGAAAACCATTTGAAATGTTTCAAGGCTCAGTATTATAAGTCTTTCTGACCTCGAGTTTTTGCAAAGGGTGATCTAGTTCTCCTCTATGACTAAGATCACGATAAGTTGGGGGAAGATAAAATTGAACCTTTGTGGCATGGGCCCTACATTATTAAAAAAATTCTCAAGAAATGGTTGTATGAGCTTGTTTATTATGATGGGAATCCACTATCAAAGTCATATAACAAGCTCTATCTCAAATGATTTTATGCATAGCTTTTTGTGTTGTGTCTTGTACATATTGTACATAGGAGTGTGCTTGATGTTTTTATCTTTTTTATATTTGTGTGTGTTGAAAATTTATGTGCATAACTAGTGTGCATGGTTCTTGATCGATAGATGTCAATACCATCTTCAATTTAGGTAGGCTTTGTAGATAATGCCAACCATAACAGTCAGAATGTATCTTCACCACTTGGGCCCTATATTCACCCACTGAGGGCAGACCTAGAGACCGCACCCTGGCCCTATTTTCATTATTGATAGGTCACCTTGTGCTCAGCATCGATCAGTATCATGGGTCTTTGACTGAGTGGTTTCCCTTGTGTTCGACATCAGCATACATTATCACACATTGGGATTCGTGCAGTACCTTGGTTTCCATTTGACCCTATTGGTGGATACCTCGCCTCTGTGTCAGTTTTCATTATTGGTTGGTTCAGAGGGTTTCTGCCGTGCGCTAGCCACATCTTGTGTACGCCGGAAACGTACTTCGGTTGGGTTACTACATCTTTTTCGTCCGATTCCTTCCACATTATTGGCCTACGGGTTACACTCGTGCTAGATTGATGGAGGATGCCTTAATGCCTTCCTTCTAGCGGATCTTTCCCTATCGACTCCGACTCATTGCTCTGGGGCAAAGATCTAGAGTCCATTTGGCAGTACCTTGGGGTTTGCAGTCATTAGTGGCAGATTCCTCGCTATCGACAGTGGGAAACCATCATTGTCTCCTGATTGATAGATTCTTACAGGTGTTCGACTTCAGCTCATCTATTCACACTTGTTAGATTGTACTGGGTACCTTGACGCTCATTATCATTATCGGTGAGTAGTCTCGCGTTTGTTAACGGTATACATCAATGACCGGTAATCAAACGATTTCTCACATGGTCGACTTCAGATCATTTATTCCCATGGTGTAGAAATGTACCACGGCGGTCGGTGAAGACCTCAGGTTGTATCAGCATTCATTGGTTCACTTGACAGTTGCTCCTGTTGCTGCTAGTTGATACCATTCCACCTTATATGTTGCAGTCAGTCATGGCGACATTCTATATACTGGCACCTGAGTTTGCAGTGTAGTGCCATCCTATTCCATCATGTTCAGTTGGTACCTTATGGGATCAGTCTTTGATTTCAGTGATCCGTTGCATCTTTCAGCATCATTGACAGTTTTATATGTGATATTCAGACATGTACTTACTCATTATGATCAGATGATCCATTATGTATTTTTACAGTCATTTATACTTGTATACTTAGTGGATCCGCTTGTATTTGATATGCGGACATGCTTTACTTTTCCTGAGCATGGGTATGCCCGCCTCAGATAGTGTTTCTTTCTGATCTCCTTTCGGTGGCTTGGCAGGCTGAATTCTGGTGAAGTCCTCCTCGGTTTTTCGGCAGAGTTCCTTTCCTTGTACTTACTTAATGTATTTCGGCCATCATGTTCCCCTTCTGACCTCATACATTAGGGGGCATCTGTTATAGCTCCAAATCTCACTCTTATGGTTTGTGATGCTGCACTTATGGCCTAGGGCAACCCCTCCTTCCAGACCTGGTCCAAAAATTTAAAAAACAGTGTTTTATTCCCTGTACGCGACTTTGCCCTGTGTTAAACGCGTGTACACGCGGGTCTGTCATACCCAACCCGCGTGTATCTATTAAAACACTTAAAAAAATATAATTTCCTCTTTTTCGGGCGGTGATCGCGGGTTTACCTGCTGGATCACCTGTTAGTGCCCGTGGCCCAACTGTTCCCAACCAACTCCTAACTAAAAAACTACTTTGGAGAGGGTATAAAAAGACATCAAAGGGAAGGCCAAGGGGAGAGAGAAAGGAGAGCAAGATTATTATGCTGAGATTTTTCCCTTAGACCAGGTCTGAAGTCCTTGGTGCATTCTGCACTTCCCCCATTTTGCATAGGAAACCCTTGTTTCCATGTGTATTGGTGATCATTCATCCTTGACATCATCATTGAGTAAGACTTGGAAGGAGCTCTTGTTGGAGGCTGGAGGCTGGAACGAATCCGGGAGGAAGCTTGCTTGGAGCCTGCTGAAGGTGTTCAGGTGATATCTTTCCGATATATGTACTTTATTTGCCTTTATATATAAAGAAACACGTCTTTGTTCCCAAATAATCTTTCTTTATGCTTATGAGATTCTTGTGTTGAATTCTTATGAAAGTAGTTACTTAAAGATTTTTTATAACTAACTTTATAGCATGAAGATGATTTATACATAAACTCCTATACATGTACTGTTGTGTTCTTTGATTTGTTTGTCTTGCAGGTCAGAGAAAGAAGAAGGGAACTCCAAGAGGGGTTTGCACCCTAACGGTCTTCTCGAACGTAGGACCTTAGGTATGTACCCTAAACATTAGAATTTGCTTAAAAGTAAAAAAGATGGCTGTGTGTGTGTGTTTCTTTGTATGAGCAATTTTCAGTCTAGTAGAGTCTCAGCCCAAAGGACTCTAGGGGTACTTTCCCTTCAACCACTGATGAGCTTGTGATTTCACGTGGCATATACCATTATCTGGTCACCAACAATATGGCAAAATATAGTGCCTTCATTGAGCTCTTAACTAAGGTTATTTCCATTAGTATCTTCCACTTGGTTGTCCAACTTGACTCATAACTTGTAGTGTCTCGGTTAAACCTTGTCTACTCTGTGAGGAATCCTACATTACTTTGTTATTATTTGAGGTTACGTATATTAGAATGAAATTTTGATTATCTTCTTTATTCACATATTCCTAAAGGGTAGAACGTGCTTGTTGATTCTTTAGATAACTACGCATTGGACTAGAATTTGTCACATTAAGAATTAAAATCATGCATATGAAAATGAACTCATATGACAAAATCATTTAGAAACACACCATAGAAGTCATCATATATATTTTGACATAATTAAACGATGAGTCCATAAGTCAAAATCAAGCATCTAAGGCATAGGCTATCAATCAAAGTACATATACTAGACAAAAATCTCTCTTAGGAGCACTAATCTATGAAGCTAGTCATGCTTATGCTAATGGTAACTAGGGAAAATTTATATGTATAATAAATGGTTGAATCCCCATCGTACATAGGAAAATGTATAGGCTATTTTATAAATAATATAATATGCATGTATAGATTTTTGCCAAATCGTTCAGTGAATTATAAAATCTTTTTAAATCTTGGTGAATTTTTCACTAAATTGTAAAACAATATAAAAGCCTTGATAAATCCTACACAAAATTAGAAAACATTGTAAAATTTTTTATAATGCTTCATAATGTATGCAATCATATATAATAATAAGAAAAAAATCATACTTTAAAATATGATATACCCATTTTCCTTGTTTGAGAAAACACTACAAGAAAAAAGGTCATTCGTGAGGGTCATCCCTGTGACTAACCTTTAAGGTCCGTCACCAATGTCACATATGGTGACGGTCCTTAAAAAAACTTTGTTGTAAGTGTATATAGTGATGGTCCTTTAAGGTTTGTCACCAAATTCATTTTCAATGACACTTTTGGTGAGGGACGTTAAAGGCCCGTCACTAGTTCTCTCTTTGGTGACACTTTTGGTGAGGGTTGTTAAAGGCCCATCACTATTTCTCTCTTTGGTGACAATTCTAGTGAAGATATTTTATTGACCCTCACCAATTCTCTTTTTGGTTAATTTTGGTGACGATCAGAAAATGTTCGTCATCATTAATCATTCCAATGAATTTTTGATGTTGCTATGTGCTTGTTACTATATTTTTTGTCAAAAGATAACAATTTAATACCTTTTTTATGGAGTCCTTCTCATTATATGTCTAAGGCCATAGTGGTTAGAGTTAGTCAATTTGTTAAGAATTAATTAGTGTGTATCATTTACCTCAAGTAATAAGAATAGAGTTTTCCTATGAGTCAACACATGATTCATCTCTATTAGATTTATTATCTAGCAAATTTCCTTTAGATAAAGTTCCACTAGTGTCTGTAGGAACTATAATATTTAATACATAATCAAGCTCTACCAATTCTATTAATGGGAGATACCTAGCACTCCTCAACACTCATGGCACACCTTAACATGCTTTGGCACACACTAACATTCCTTGGCACCTCTCATGTCTTGGAACATCTTTGTACCTGGAACATATTTGTACCTAGAACATCTTTCCATGAGTAGGACACCAAAGCACATGATGGCATGACGTATCATAGCATAGCATTCCCCTATCATGTGTTGGCATGCCCTGTAGTTCCTAACATGCACTGGAACACCTTGGCATAATATTGCATTGACATATATTAGCACTTGGAACACATTAGCACTTGGCATGTATTGAAACCTATTATTAGTGTCCCTTGCATGCCCCTTTCAAAAAATATAAACTCTTGACTTATTAACCCTCTTACGCGTTCATTTCCATTCATTTTAGCTTGGTTATTCCTTTTATTTCCTTGAAACTCGTTGATGCATATTGGCATACTCTAGCACCCTGCACATCCTAGCATGTATTAGCACCTAACATGCCTTTGCATGCCTTGGAACTATTTGGCACACGTTAGCACACCCTAGAACTACCTAGCACACTATAGCACTTCTTAACATGCCCTGATATTCCCTGGTATGCCTTACCAATTCTTAACATGCCTCGTGACTCCCTCCTTGGCATGGCAGCTAACACTCATTAACACTCCCTAACACACCATCATATTCATCTGCTTCCATGCATTTTTACCTAGTGCTCCCTTGTGTTGTCCTAGTACTCCCTAATACTCCTCAACATGCATTGGAAATCTCTAGCACACCTTAGCACTCTTCCACATGCTTTTCCACTTCATAGTATGCATCACACTCCCTAACACACATTGGCACTTGGCACGTGTTGGCACTTGCCAAGTCTTAACATATTTGGCATGCATTAAGATGACTTGGAATGACTTGGCATGGTGTAATATTAAAGTTATTTGAGATAAATTATTGGAAGTAGATGAGAAGTAATGGAGGAAGATTTGGTACTTAGAATGCACTGACACTTGGCACTTGGCACCTACTAGCACCTAGTGTTGGTGTGCCTAGGATGCCCCTCATGAAAAAGGTAAATTGATGACTTATTAACCCTATTACGTGTTCATTTCCTTGTAATTTAGCATGTTTCTCCCTTTGTTTCCTAGATAGTCCTTTGCATGCATTGTCACACCCTTGCACATCTTGGCATGCCTTAGCACTTGCCACATCTTAGCTTGTTTGACATGTCTTTGCACTACCTCACACATGTTAGCATGCCCTAAAATTCCCTAACACACCTTGGTAGTCATGCCCTCATAGTTAGCATTACATTTTTCCACAACTTGTGAACCTTACATTCCGTAGGCACTCCCTAGTTGTCACGGCCTCATAGATAGCCTTAAATTTTTTGCGACTTGGGAACCCAACCAATTCATTAGCAAAACAATATTGTGCCCAACCCAAAGTCTCTCTTTCTCTAAAATTTCTTTTTCCATGCCTTATCACAACAATAGGATTGCGTCTTACAAGTCATATTCTGAACTTCTCCCAAAACACTTCATCCGTGCGACACCTGGAATTCAATGACACTCCTTGGCACACACTCTTATTCGTTAATTTCCAAAAATTTTTGACCTAGTTATCCCTTGTGTTCCCCTGACACTCCCTTACACTCCTCAACATCTATTGACATTTTCTGTCATGTGTTATCACACCTTTTCATTCCTTGGCATGCCTTAACACTCCTTAGCTATCATTCCCTCACAACTACCCTTACCTTTTTTGAGACTTGGAAACCCAACCAAGTCATGCCTTCACTACAACAAGTTAACCAAGTTATAGTTACAACAACTAGACTATGCCTTGTTCACCTAAGACCTACCTATAATGCATATTAGGCTACTCATGCCCAATCTCAACTCACCCCACTTAACAAGTTACCAAGTCAAGGCTCATGTCCAACCATGGCCATAAAACAACTAAGCAACACAGTTTACATCTTCACATTCCATAACACCTGGCACGTCTAACAATCCCTTAGCACTATGTGGCACATGTTAGCATCCCTTGCATTTTTTGGCATGCTTTTCACTCCCTATCACACCCTAGCACTCCCTGACATGCCTTGGCACTCTAGCATGTCGTTAGCCCCTTTAATTTGCTCTCTTTTTGCCATTTTCCCCTTCCTAAATCATAACCATTTACTGTTTTTTTACCTCTCTTATACACCCTCATCTTGCACTAGTCCAAGAACGGTGACATATTTCGTATGAACTTTATTTTTCATATTTTTAACTTAACTTAACATTAATTATTTATTTATTACATGATTTCTTGCTTATAATCACTCTTTGTAACTTATTGATATCTCCAATGTTTATTTGGTAGTCAAGTACTTACCGTGACCATTGATCCTAGTGCAGGATCAGATCTTGCACCAGTGCCAACACAACAAATCCTTGCAACAGATCTGAACCTCCTTGATCACCGCCTCATTTTGAGAAGCTTCAGCCATGATAGCAAGATAGATCTAAAGGCAACTGAGCTCCAGCCATGACAGCAAGGTCGATCCAAAGGCAACCGAGATCGAATTTATGAAGAAAGAACAACTAGAGATTAGCTATGACCAGTTCTGTTGAACTGTCTAATTTTGAAGGTCGAAAAGCTAAATTCTGCATTTGGTTATGTAATTGGTTAAACAATCTGTTTGGCCTTCAGCGAAAGATCTATATAATGAAGAATGTAAATAGGACGAGAAAGTTTTTGATAGAAGTTTTGTATAGAACAGAGATATAGCCAGAGAGGCGGTTACATGTTGTGTTTGTTATTGCCTGAATCTGGGTTGGACTATGTATTCACAAATGTATTTTCCTCAGTGAATTAATAAAAAGGGAGCTCTGCCTCATGTTTCATAAATTGCATTTCTGTGTTTCAAAGCTGATGAATTGATCAAAGTACTGAGCAGTGTTTCTATTTCGAAGGGAAACGTGCTGGTTGGCTATGGCCCAACCAACCCAGTATGTTTACCCTATTTTGTGTTTCTTATAATTTTTGTTTATGTTGTCAGGTGTGATTTAATTTCAAGCACATGCATTCATATCTGAGTGAAAGAAGATCCGCTGTGTGAAGTTGCTAAATTCCCTTTTCCTGCACTTGATATCAGATTGGTTTTTCTGCCTGGTCCAAGCAGGAGAAATAAACTTGCACCAGTGCATGTTGCTGTGCTATTCCTTTTCTGCAGTTCTGTTTGGTTGGTTTTGCCAGCCTAGTCCAAGCAGGAGAAATGAACCTACACTAGTGCACGTTGGTGTGATGTAGCAATCCTTTCTAGTTTACTTCCCACAATTTTCTTGCTTTCATTAAACACTTTATGATAGGATAAATGTATATGGATTGTTTCTTTATTTCTGCACTCTGTCAAAATCAGAAACATTCATTTTTATGTGTGCAATTTTATTTCACAGTATAATAGCACTTGCAATAACTAAGCACTTATTTTAAGAATTAAATACTAAGTGAAAGGAGCTCTGATCTAGTACAAGAACTAGTTTCTTGCCATGAGATCTAAGTGCTTTGAACTTGAAAAAGTTGAAGCCCTTGCAGGAAGTAAAACACCTTTAGTAAAGACACCATTTATATTGTCTGCATAAATCTTTGTTCCTACACTAGTGCGAGCAGACTGCAATAGTGCAGGACAGATTAGTGCAAGAAGGAAATCTCTAAAGGTGTAGGTTTAAAGGGCCCATCTGATGAGACTGTTAAGTGTCTCTACTCTAGATAAACACACACTCAGTAGTTAAACAATAGTTAGCTAGAGTGATTTCCCTTTATTTCTAAATCCCTTTTGCAAATGCATTCTTCCTTGTTCTAGTTTTAGATTATTTTGATGGTTCAAGTTGCCTTTTTCTCTTTTTAAGTTTGATTCTGCAATCTTTCCTTTAAAGAAAGTAGGGATTTATATTAGAAATATGCATAACATCTCTAGCATTGCCTGCGCTTCATCTCTAAGTTTACGAATTCCCCAGGTTGACAATTTAAGTGTTGGGAGTTTGCTTAAGTGTAATTCCTGCACCCAACACATGCCTTATCATTGCCTATCATATAACCTTGTCACTCCCTCCTTAGAACATTTGGAACTCACTGACACTCCCTATCACACACTCCTATCTGTTCATTGCCACACATTTTGAACTAGTTTTGATCCCTTGTGTTTCTATGGGAGTCCATAACATTCATTAGAATGCATTGACACACCCTGCCACCTGACACATCTTGGCATGTTTCCCTGGCACTCTAGCATTCCTTGGAAATACCTAACATATCTTATCACTCCCTCCTTACCACACCTATACCTCACTAACACTCCCAGTCGCACACTCTTATTCATTCATTTCCACGTATTTGAAACTAGTGATCCCTTTTGTTCCCTTGGCACTCCATAACACTCCCTAGAATGCATTGGCACACCCTAGCACCTGGCACATCTTGGCATGTTTTCATGGCCTCTAGCATGCCTCATCACTACCTACCATACCTTTCTAGTCCCTCAACACACTTATAACTCATTGACACTTCCTGTCACAAACTCTTATTTTCTCATTTTCATGCATTAATTTGACCTAGTGCTCCCTTGTGTTTCCATGGAACTCCCTAACACTTCCTAGCACATGTTGACACACCCTCACACCTCGCGCATCTTAGTTGCATGTCACCCTAGCAATCTAGCATGACTTAGTGTAGCCTAGCATACCATGTTCCTCTCTCCATAGCACACTTATAACTCACTGACACTCCTTATCACATGCTCTTATTCATTCGTTTCCATGAATTTTGACCTAGTTCTCCCTTATGTTTCCCTAACACTCCCTAACACTCCTTAACAGACATTGGCACACCTTGGCGCTTGTCACATCTTGTTATTCTTCCCTAGCACTCTAACATTCCATGGAACTGCGTAGCATAACTTGCCACTCCCTCCTTAGAACACCTAAAACTCGCTAACACTTCATTTTCATGTATTTGAAACTTTTGTTCCCTTATGTTTCCTTGGCACTTGGCCCTGACACATCTTGGCATGCCTTAGAAGTTGGCTTGTCTTAGCATGCATAACATGCCTTGGGATTGTCTATCATGTGTTAGTACTTCCCAGCATTCCCTGTCACACCTTGGTAGTCCCTAATTGCCATGCCCTCATAGACATCTTTACTATTTTTGCGACTTCGGAACCCAACCAAGTCATTGGACAAATAGTGTTGTGCCCAACCTAAAGTCTTTCTTTGTCTGAAATTGCTTCGTCCAACCCTTATAATTATAGCCATAGGCTTACCTACTACAAATTCTATGTTGACCTTCTCCTAACGCACTTGGTCATTGAGACACCTGGAATTCATTAACACTCATTGGCACACACACTTATTTGTTCATTTCCATGTATTTTGTCCTAGTTCTCCCTTGTAATTCCCTAACACTCCCTAACATTCCTCAACATTCATTGGCAGTGTTCGACATGTGTTAGCATACTATTTCATTCCTTGACATGCACTGATAGTCCTTAGCTATAATGCCCTCACAGCTACCCTTACCCTTTTTGGGACTTGGGAACCCAATCAAGTCTTGCCTCAACTACAACAACTTCACCAAGTTACGGTTACTAAACCTAGACTATGCCTTTTTCACCTAAGAACTGACTATAAGTCATCCTAGGCTACTCATGTATAAATTAAACTATCCAACCTAATAGGTTACAAGTTACCATGTCAAGACTCACATCCAACCATGGCCATAAAAAAAATTAGCAACATAGTTTATATCTTGACATGTCATAACACCTGGCACATCTAACAATATGTTGGCACTATGTGGCACATGTTAGCAACCCCTACATTCTTTGGCATGCTTTGGCACTCCCTAGCACTCCATGACATTCCTTGATAATCTGGAATGGCTTGGCATTGTCTAGCATATAACCTTGTCACTCCCTCCTTAACACACCTGAAACTCACTGACACTCCCCATCACATGTAGATTTTCCTATAGATTCACAGCTCATGTAATGTACTAAAACACAAGACAAGAATGTACTCTACTCTTTAAACTATGGAAACCAATAGATCGATGAAAAAAATAATGAACGAGAGGAAGATAATCAATGGTACATAGCACAATAATTTCTTTTTGGAAAGCCACTACGCAAAACCTCCACTATCTTTTTCATTAATCAGAAATCTAAGTGATAATACAAAGCTTATTCTCACAAGAACAATTCTTGCACAAGTATGATCAACTCTTTTCCTCACAAGCCCACTCAAGCCAATACTTAGCCAATTCTGCTACCTACCAAGCCCCTATTCCTTGTGCAATTCCTTTGAGGATCAACCCATATTTAATGTGGGAAATCCTTTCTCAAAACTGCAAAATCCAAATTAGGTCCTTTTCCTAATTGCATGCATGATTTGTACAACTCAGATCATAATACAATTGATAATACAATATCCCTACACTCTAGTCTCAACTGGGTCTTTCTCTGAACTAACATGCATGAGTTTCTCATGAGGGAATCTTCAGTTAACTGGAGTAGCACCTGAGGATGCACTAGTGCACCAACTCACTACTAATCCTCTACTAGTTCCACAAATAGTTAGAACTAATTTAACTGTCTATAACTCAGTAAAATTAAGTTATCTAATTACAAGTCAAATAAACTCATCATCGACCCCTAAAATTTAGGGAGAACATATACATGACTACATAAAGACTTCCAACTCGAAATTCCTAAGATAATTAAGTTAATTAAACTTAAAAAGCTATTTACAAGTTTTTATGAGAATATAATTCGATTTTAATTATCAGTTTAATTCAAGGACAAATTAAACTGAAATTTCTTGTTGCCATTTCTCAACACTCCCTCTCAACAAGAAAGAGATTATTAGCTACCCCAATCCTATCTCTCTAGAACTCAAATTTACATCTTCATAATACCTTTGTCAAAATGTCAATATCTTGCTCCTCTGTGGGAATGTACTCTAACAAGATAACTTGCCTCAGTACACAATTTCTGAGATGATGATATCAGATATCGATATGCTTGGTCCGATCATGAAAAACTAGATTTTTAGAGAGTTTGATACAACTCTGATTATTGCAGTAAATCATAGTTGGATCCATCTACTGAACAAACAAACCCACAAGGATCTTCCTCATCCAGATGGCCTCACATGCTTCCTAACTTGCAGCCATGTACTTTACCTTTGGTGAACTGAGTGCAACTAATATTTATTTCTTGTTGTACCAAGAAACTACCACTAACCCAATACTGAAGATCCCTCCTAATGTTATCTTCCTATCGAATGAACTCCCTGCACAATTTGCCTCAGTGACGTCTTGAAGCTTCACTCCCTCTATCCATCTATACTACAATCCATACTGAGAAGTGCCCCTAAGGTATCTCAACACATGCTTTGCCGACTTCCAACACATCTTGGTAGGCCTAACCATTGCTTGACTAAGTTGGTTTACTGCATAGCACATACCCGGTCATGTGTTCACCAAGTACATGATTGAACCCACAAGCTAGCTATAAATAGTAGCTTCCATTACTTCCCCCACAGTAGCATCCTCCTTCTGCTAGTTACCTGCTAAAGGAGTCTCCATGGGTTTTCTGCTCTGCATGTGAATTATCCTATGTATCTCATTGGCATACTTTCCCTAAGGCACAAATAATGCCCCATCACCATGTCATACTTCCATGCCCAGAAAGTAATCCCATGTCCTTCATATCAAACTCTCTTGCAAGATCCTCCTTGAAGACTTGATTAGTTGATCATCACCTGTCATAATTAAATCTTCAAAATACAAAACCATTATCAACAATTTACCCTCCACCAGTTTGTGGTACAGGTTCGCATCTACTTCACTCTTAGTGAATCCCAACCTGGTGAAGTAACTATTGATCATGGTGTACCAAGTACAGGGTGCTTACTTCAGCCCATACAACACTCTCTTGAGCCATCACACATGCAACTCACAGTCGAAGGTATCAAAACCTTCAGGCTACTCTATGTAAACCTCTTCCTTAATCATGCCATTACGGAAGGTTTTATTTATATATGTCTGATGTATCTTCCAACCCATATGCGTTGATAATGTCAATATAGATCTAATCAATGAATACATTGAAATAGGAGCAAAGTTCTCATCATAGTCAATCCCCTCTACCTATGAAAAGCCATAGGCCACAAACCTGGACTTATGCTTCTCCACACGACCATCTGTCGCTTTCTTTACCTTGTAAAGCCATCGGGAGCTTGCCATTGACTTGTCCTCTAGTCTCAGAACCACACCCCAAACATTGTTATGAACTTATATGGAGTCACACTCCTCCATTGTGGAATCAACCAAAACCGACTGTTGCACTGCTTCCTCAAAGGTAGATGGATCTGTCACAACACATTCACTGATAAGAGCCATGTATCTAGTGTACCTCTCAGGTGACCTGCTTTGCCTGCGCTGAGATGTGGGTGCTCCCACATTCCCCCGTGCATCATTCAATAATATGTCAGCCTTGTTGGGCCGTTGATATGCCATTATTATTATCACTTGTGAATGCTTATTTCACCCATTTCTACCATTCTTCATCATGTGATTTATTATAATTTATTATTTAAATCCATTTTATAATGATTTATGCTCTTATGAATGAATATTATTTATTCTCCTTTATTTCTAATAAATTGATGATTATGCATGATTTTATCAATGATAGTTTTAATAAATCAGTTGTAACATTATTCACCATTTTCAACCTCCAAAGATAATTTCCATATTGAAGATTTGATCATTAAAAGTGCCAACTCAGAAATTCGCTGGAATAAGAAGTGATAGTTTTGTGGTTAACATTATGAGCAAATGAAGCAGAATCTAGAAAATCTGGAACATTGGTTTTGTCCAGAACGGACCCAATTAACTTTATGAAAGAACGGTTTGCCCAAATTCAACTTGTATTGAGAGAAACGTAGGGTTCTTTGAGCACGATTTTCTCAGATTTGTTGTTGTGACCGTCCTCCAAATCTCAGCTGCAAAGACAAATTCGCCTTGCTCTTGTTGATCAATTGGTTAGAAGAAAACCAATTTTGTAATATAAATCATGTTGTACTTATATTTATTGTAACTTCTCTCTGATCTCTCTATTTAAATGAAAACAGAGATCAGGGATGGGAAAAATGATGGAAAAATGATGCAGAATTAAGGATTCATGATACGATAGAATAGGAGGAAAAGGAGATTGCTGCATTATCATTATAATTCTCAGGCTTTTTCTGCTGTAATGATTTCACAAGTTGATGATTAATAGATGATCTGGGAGTTGCTGTTCATTCACCTTATATGAAGTAGCCCAGCAGCATCCGCTGGTGGCTACGGGCCCAGCCTCTCATGGATTATGCTACTGTTGTTGTATTTTATCTTTCTGATTTCTGCTATGTGATGGTTTGGTTTCCTTCTCATTTCTTCAAATTGTGTTATTTAGCAATCTTTTGTTTATGAACATTTCGCAGAATTGTGAAATCATAATTGGATTGCGTAGTGACAAAATTATTAATCATAACTTGAATTGTCCTGTTCTTAATTCTAATCTAATACTATGTTGTCTGATTAAGACTGTGGTTCATTCAATTGATGTTCATTTGTAATTGCAATTGTTGTTCAATTATGATACTATTCAATTATAACTGCAATTGTTGTTGCTTCAATAACTGTGATTAATGTTCATGCTGCTGGGTTAAGGTTGTTGATTCAATTACATTTGTAGCTGCTACGTATTTCTATTTCATTAGCTTTGCTGTTCAGTTTTCCAATAGATTTAGTTGTTGTTCCTTTTCTGCAAGGATTTTTTTTTTCCTTTTAAACGTTATTACAGCAAGCGTGTTTATTCCATTTCTGTTAGCAACATTATTGACTAATCATTTTCAATTTATTGCTTTGGTATGGTGTGAGAGATAAACAACTGTAAAGGACATTGGCTATTGCTGCCTAAGTTATCAAATTGTGGATCTTATTTATGCTTGATTTAACTTATATCAGTGAAACAAGGAATGAGTTATTGTTACTGCATCCTTGACTAATAAATTGCTGTAGTTTTCTGAGTGAATCATTTAAGTTTCACAGTGTTAAGTTTCTTTTAATTGTAAGTAGATTTTGTTTCAAGCATCCATTTACTTTTAAGCACTATACTGCAAAACATTACTCTTGAATAAATAGCCACCTCAGACTGAGTACACTCTTGAAATAAAAAGTCGTCCCTGGGTTGACAATTAATGTGAAGGTAATTAGGAGTTAAAAATACACCTTTTTATCGCTCCACAAGCCTCTCTAGTGCGCTTTATCCCATCTCTAGAAGACTTTTCCTGAGTGGATGTCTCCACTCTCGAATCCTCTGCATGTGGCTACTCCACATCAATCTGATGCTCCTCAATCTTAGGAACCAAAAGTTCCTCAACTGCATGTAGTTGTAGCTCCCTCTCAAGGGAAACTTGCATGGCCTTCTGCTCATCAAACTTGACATCCCTGAGAACCAATGTCATCCTGTTGGTTGAAAAGTACATCCAATAGTAGTGAGGTGTATCAGTATACCCTACAAATATCCCCAACTCAACTGTCATCTCAATCTTCTTCCGTGCATATTTGGTCACATGGAAATATACTGATAAACCAAAAATCCTAAAGTGACCAACATCTAGACTCTTACCAGAGAAAGCCTCCTCTAGTGTCTTCATCCCAAGTATTTGATGCAGGCTTCTATTCTGCAAGTAGACTGTTGTGTTGCATGCCTCAGCCCACAAGTGTAGTGGTAGTCCACGATCATGTAACATCACATCTGTTGTCCCTATAATGCTTATGTTCTTCCTCTTAGCCACCCCATTCTGTTGTGGGTTATGGGGTGTCATCAACCTATTTAATCTCTTCTGCTGCATAGAATTTCTTAAACTCATTTGAGACATACTCACCACCGTTATCACTCCTAAGAGCTTTAACCTTCTTGACCAACTATTTCTCAACCAATGCTTTAAATTCATAAAACTTTGTGAAAGTTTGATCCTTCTTTGGCATGAAAAATATCCATGATTTAAGAGAAAAGTCATCAATAAATATAATATAATACCTATGTTTAGTCATGGTTGCTGTCGAGAATGGTCCACACGAATCTGAATGGACTCACTCTAGAATAGCCTCTACTCAACTGTCTCTATCGTGAAAGGAAGCCTTGGTGTATTTTCCTAAAGTATACCCCTTGCATGTATCCACTTGATCCAGTGTACCTTTAGGAAGCCCAGTAGAGATTTGTTGCATGATCTTCAAATCCCCATGATGCAAGTGGCCCAATAGCCTATGCCACAGCTTGCTAGCGTCTCAGCTCTGCACCATCTTTGCTTTTGTGCTCAAAGCATCACAATCCTCTACCTCCAACTTATAAAGGTTCTTAACTCAAATCCATATCTTCTTTACCTCGCTTTTGGGTATTTGTCTAAGGAATGCCTTTCCTATGCTAAATACCACATCATAGTCTTTGTCCTCCAAAATGGCGATAGGTACTAAGTTCTTCTTCAACTTGGGCACATACATAGCATCCCTAAAGGTGAGAGGAGCACCATGCTCCCTCTGAAAAGTAACTGTGCCCAATCTTGTGTCACTATACCTCCCGTCGTCACCCATCTTGATATGCAGCTGGAGATCCTTCTCCTCCAAGTCTCTGAAAAACTCCTTGTCACTAGTCATGTGAAATGAAGCTCCACTGTCAAGGTACCATACAGTACCCATAATTGATGACACCATGCATACAATGAGAGTAAAGTCCAATTTTAATTGAGAGGTCAAAGCCTCACTCATCGCTCCTCCTGAGGACTTCCTATTAGACTTCTTGAGAAAACAATTTGTAGCAAAATGTCCCAGCTCATGACAATGAAAGCACTTAACTTTCAACATTTATTTCTTCATATATACATGACAAGAATCCAATTTAGAACTCGACGCCTTCCCTTTCCCTTTTCATTCCTTACCTACTAAGCCACAATTTTCCTCATCATCAATCTTAGATGAGAAACCATATCTCATGTTCTTTCTAATCTCCTCTTGCATCAAATCCAACCATAGTGTTCCCAATATGGAAACTTTTCCCTTCCATTCAAAGAGTCCTGATAGATATTCCAACTCTTAGGAAGACCTAGGAGAACTTGGCTCACCATATCATCCTTAACAATGGTTATTCCAACACTTCCAAGTTCATCTCTACAGGTTGTGAACTTGGTCAAGTATTTTGAAATGGTCTCGCCTTTCTCCATATTGATTTTTCAGAGTTTATCTTTGAGTGCCAACTTCCTATGGTAATTGTTGTTCTAGAAAAGTTTTTTTAATGTTTTTCACATAACATATGGAGACTCCTTCCCATGGAGACTTGAGACAATGTGGTCTCGAACTCCCTCAAGGATTATCTGCCTCACCTTCGCCACACACTTCCTCCATTCGGCCATATCTTTTGCATATGATGTTGGTGACTTAGGAATTCCTTGATCAATGAATTCCTTCAAGCCATTATCCTCCAACATGACCTTCATCCTTCCCTTTCAAGCTATATAATTTGAGTCTCCTTCCAAGGCATACTCGAGCCTCCAAAAATTCGAAATCTCCTCTAGTATATTGTCTTTAAATTTAATACCATGTAGATTTTCCTATAGATTCACAGCTTATTTTTTTGTAAATGTAACCCTTGAATATGCCATGAAAACCCTACAAAACATTCTTAAATGATGGGAGTTCTTCTTCATGCGTGAAGCTAGTGGAATGAGGAAAGTCATCCAATATACCTCAAAATATTTGATTTGTACCTTGGGGAATGTGAAAGATACCCTCAATAGAAAACATGCATACAAATTTGTAGCCAAGTGCCCCAAATGTGAGAAGGGCGTTAAGGAATTGTGCAATCCAAATTGGTCAATGTCCTAATTAATAGGGGTCTACTTCCCAAAGGAACACCATAAGGAAATATGATCTTGGTAGGCTGAGAAATTGGCTAAGTGTTGGCTTGAGTTAGTTTGTGAGGTAGTGTGAAAGATTATACTAGTGTAGAGGTTGCTCAGGCTTGAGAAAGCATTGTATTTCTTCTCCATCTTTGATTAATGCAATACATATAGTAAGGAGTTTTGAGTAGTTTCTTTCCCCTAGATAAATCTCTTTGTATGTGTGTTGAATATTTATGCATGTTAATGATTTGTGTTCTTGATCTTGATCTGGTTTTCGTAGATGAGTAAAGTAACTTCAAGTCTTGTGATCTAGTAAATTTCATGAGCAATTTTGAATCTACACATTAAATTTCTACACAAGCTCAACTTGTCCCACTTAACTAGTTACCAATACAATGATCACATCTAACCATGCCCATAAAAAAACTAAGCAACATAGCTTACACATGCAATATTTCAAATGTATGTCCATTTCATATAAATAATAGAGCATTAACTGAGAGTTTGCAATAACCACAAGATGCACAAGACACACAAGATATAAGCCAACATAAGTTGAGTGCCCCAAAAGCTATACACAACAATGTACAATATGCAATTATTTATAATAGTTTAAAACATTAGTATGCAACCAAAGTGTGCCATATCTCATATAAAAATAATAGCTAAAGGCAAAATAGTGTTGTGCCCAGCACAAAGTCTCCCTTTGTCTAAAACTATTATGTCGAGCCCCTTATCACAACCATAGGATTGCCTCCTGCAAATCCTATTCTAAAGTTCTCCTAACACACTTTGTCCTTGGCACACTTGAATTCATTGACACTCCCTCACACACACTCGTATTCATTCCTTCCCATGCATTTTGACCTAATTCTCCCTTGTGATGCCCTGACACTACTTAACACTCCTCAACATGCATTGACATTGTCCGGCATGTGTTAGCACACCTTTTTGTTCCCTAGCATACCCTGACCCTACCTAGCTATCATGCCCTCACAACTACCCTTAATTTGCAACTTGGGAACCCAACCAAGTCCTCATATGACTACAAGAGCTTGACCAAGTTAAAATTACTACAACTAGACTATGTTATTGAATTGTGTAGCTTGGGAGGTACTCCACAAACCTATTGAGATGGGTTTGTGTGAGTTTGGTCACAAAAGGCTTTGTGGGAAAAGAATCCAAACGAAGGGGTTTTGTAGCCAAGATGGGGTTTAAAATCTAAAAGAAAATTAAAAAGGAAAATTAATATTTCCCAAGGTCAAAGTGTATAAAACCTGTAAGTTCTAGAGGGTTCCTAAGAGGCCTAGGAAAAACTATTTAAGGAGGCATTAGGATGAAGGCAAGAACATCAAGTGAGAAGGATCTCATTTGATCAAGGAAGCCAACAGAGATTTAGTCCTAAAGTAGGTCGAGTTAGAGGGTCCATCAAGGGCTGCTAAAGGGAGGCCATGATCATCCACCAAGAGTAAGATCATCATGTGAGGGTTCAAAAGAATGCCACATATCTTAATGGGTTCAAGCTAGAAATTAGGATGACATATTGTTGGTTCTCTTCTAAAAAATCAAGCTCAAGAGAGTCTTCTCATGAGAATATGGGCATGTGATTTCAGTGGCATCTTTGTGTGAAGGCCACATCAAATTCTGAAATAGTAGAGAGGGTTGAGACTCTGCCTTGTGGTGATTAGTAAGCCACAAGGTCTATGATAAAGACCAACACAAATGGAGGAGGGTTTTCATTGAAATATAGGGAAAAAATGGAAGTAGTTGCAGGCGTAATATTGACTAAGGTAACCATAGTTTAAGGGTCGTAGAGATCTAAAGTTCATGTTATGATTCAGTTAAAGAAATGCCCAAAATCTATGGATCTCTATAGCCTAGGATGAGTCTCTTATGGAGGCAAGATTTGTTGTTGTTGTTATTGTTTATATATATATATATATATATATATATATATATATATATATATATATATATATATATATATATATATATATATATATTGGTGGATATGGTTTGTTCTAAAGAAATTAGAATAGAAGTATAATGCCCTAGTTAGGGTGGTTTCCTAACATGTTTAGTCCATAAGGTATGCCCTTAAGACTGTGAAAAACCTGCATAGAAGAAGAGGGGTTGTGACCCTTAGAGTGAGGTCTATCTCTACAATATATTCCACAGATCTAGAAGATGGTTTGTTGAAGTATGTGTGGAGATAAAATATCCAAAGGAGGGTGGAACTTGAGCAGAATATTGAGCAAAAGAAATGTTCCATGTGAAGAATGGATTGACATGAAGAGTTGATTTTGGTGGATTTTCCATAGAGTTTTGGATGGAGATCTGAAGCAACCTATAAAAAATTAGTCAATGGAATGTTAGTGGCTGATTTGTGACCCTAGTTCAATAATATACAGATTGTTAGAAGGATGATAAGAGGAGTAGCTTAGATTTGTTCATAGATTGGACAAAAAAGAAATTACCCCATTCCTCTAATGGTATCCTGAGGGTTTTGGGTATGTTACAAAGTGGTATTAGGGCATCCAAGTTCAAAATTGGGCTTGGATGGGCTTATCACAAGTAGGAAGTCAGAGCCATCATTGGACTCTATCATGATCAAGAAACAGTAGAGACTCCTTTACAATAAAGGTCTAATTGAAAAACACATAGTCCCTTTAAATATTTGTAGGCTGAGGTAACCACTTCAAGCCCTTGAACTTCAAGATAATCCAATATTTACAATTGTTTACAATAATAAGTCCATTATGCACAATCCTCATCTTAGATTTGGGGAAAGAGGGACAATACTCGATTGATGCCAACCTTGTAAATGAACAACCTTTCCTACTCATTGGTTGGACTCTCCACCACTAGTTGAAAAGGTATGTGTGCCATAAATCAAAGATGATATCTTAACACAATTTATCGACACTTGAACATAACTTACATGGATCTCATGGACAAAATATCGAAAAAATATTTGAATCTTAGGAAACATTTCCTTATACTTTACTTAACCTAAATGATAGAGGGCTTCAATTTTTTCCATTCACTAGTAAATCTCACCCAAAAAATCACTCATTGAAGAATTATTCCTACCATAAATCACACCTACCTTCTCATTTTTAAGATCTTTATGAGCTTTCACCTATGATCCTTAAAGTCAATGACCTTTAGCACATAGAATGCTCGAAAAGAAGGAATTGTAATAGGAGGTGAACCATTCCCTTCACTTTTGTCAAGACCTCTAGAGACACCTGCAATCTATACCCCTCCTTTGACTCAACATGAAATTTTGTATTTTTCCACTTCCATTACATATCCTCTCTTCAAGTGCATCCTTGTAAGAAGAGGTCATGGTTGAAATATTACAACAACAAAATGACGCACACCATCTATTTATAGGGTTTCAAGGGAGGGGCATTGGTAAATAACCATCTTATCCCCCATAGCCCTTGAAACCTTCTCAACACATAAATGAAATGACAAACTGATAGCTAGACCTAAATATAAATAGAAAAATTCAAGGCCAAACTCAAATAGAAATAATCACACAAAGGATTAAGCACTGGCATTGAGTTTCAAGGACCTACTTTCGAGATCATGACCTTTTTTTTTAGCATTCTCAAATGGAAGGTTTAAAACCCACATTAAAAATGGAAGATTTGCACCTTAGCCTTTGCAACCTTTGCCCAAGATGAATCTATCTAATGGACTAGCTTGGATATATCAAGTCTTGGATTTCTAGAGTACTGAATCAATGCTTTCGAGGCTAACTCGCTAACTCTAACTAAAATTTAATCCTATTGAAGAGGAAAATTGAAAAATCCTACTAATAGGAGACATTTTTCCTTCCTTTTGATTTATTTACAAAAAAGCCTTAGTGCCTATCCTTTCTTATCTTCCTCTTCCATTCTTCAACAAAAAATCATTAATATTATATCATGAACACTTTATATAGGTAAGCATTGCAATCATTTTCCTCAACTCATGGGGTACCTTTACACCTCAACCCATGCAAGTGGACCAAAATCCATGGTTCAACCCATCACACTTTAAGATGGTTCTAATTATCTCGTTAAAAGTAGGGCATAACACACCTTACAATGCCAAATGGTTAATGCATCTCAAACTTGTGGACCTTTTTCCTTCATGGAACACATTATGGCTAGTGTTCATCAAACACAATACACTAACACCACTAACACAAACCAAAAGTCTAAGATCCTCGTAAGATGTGGCCTGCACCCAAGTGCTCAGGCTCCACCTCCATAAAATGCACCTTCGACTTTGGATGTCCCAAAATAATAATATCCTAACCCAGTATGGCCTATTTGTTAGATTTGTGTAATTCACTCCTTATCAGATCCTTTCCTGGAAAATCTACTCTGATGGTCACCTTCTAAGTTCCAACACCTCCTCTTGCAACACGACAAAACCACCTATATATGTTGCAACAACCTTGCAAAATTCTTTAGTGGGTTGCACATATATTTCACATTTCTTCTTCATCTTGCAAAGTGGTAGTGCCAAGGAGAGGGTATCAAATTTGATCAAGAAATGTTCACTTAGTACCACTTCCAAGGTGTCATTGTGCAGCTCGTCAAATGTCTTAATTTTGCTTCACAACTTCTCATGGTGCTTAACTTGCTTGTCTACACCTCTAAGTGAGACTACAACCCCCCAACCTCTCTAATGATTCAACCTCTTTAACCCTTGTTAAAGTCTTCTTAGACGTGCACTCATGCCTCAAGTAGAACATAAAAGTAGCATCCCAATGTGCATTCTCATTCCATATTTTAATGCCTCGCTAAAACCACCTAAAATAAACTACTACAACCTAAAATATGTGAGTGACTTGTAGAGGAATCCATTTTCTCAAGATGAAAACATAGAGTCTTACAACCCCAGTCACCCAACAGTTCAAATATATTTAACCTAAATAAGGGTACGTACCGTGCTCCTTCCAAATTTGACTTATGACTTTTAAGAACCTAACACTTGTTTTTAACTTTTAAATCCACTTATTATACATTCTCTTTTGTTTGAACCCACCTAATATGGAAGAACATTTAAATGATTTCAATACAACCAAGTTAAGAGCACATGTTTCCTTTTTATACTTAAATGTTCTCAATACAACTAAATTAAGAGCGCGCATTTCCTTTTTACACTTAAATGTTTTCAATACAACCAAATTAAAAGCATGTTTTCCTTTGACAAATCTCACATTAAAATTCCAAAATTACATGTCTACTCCATAAACTTTAACGACAAAATAAATGTATAAAAAAAATATCTTAAAAATAGGTTATTATTATGAAAAATATGTTAACAACAAAGTAATTATATAAAAAAATAATCTTAAAAATAGATTACTATTATTATGATAAATATCTACATATGCTACAAATACTTTTAAACACACAAAATTATTATAATAAATATCCTAAATATGCTAGAAATTCTTTTAAACACAACCAAGAGCATGGAAGAGGGCATTAATTTCATTTTTGAAAAATTTAATCTTTAGTTTTGTTTTAAAAAACCTCAAAGAAGTAGTTTGTTCACTTTTCACGGGGTTGGAGGGAACTGAGAAGAAGTTTGTCAGATTGTCACAGGTCAGGAGGGAAATTGATATTCAAGGGAGTTGCGAATTAGTAGAATGCCCCATATCAAACCCCACCATTGGATCTTCAGTCCATTGATTGTAAGATATGTTCCATAATTAACATTACTGTATTTTCAACTCACTTTCAGTCTTCCACACAGAGTGTACATGCACTTCATGGCTCTATTTCAAAGTCCACTTTTTTTTTTTCCATCTACATTTGTACGTCTAGGGCTTAACCTCTGTGTTTCATTTTTTTACTATTTGTAGGGATGCTGTTGGAATTTGATGAGTTTTAATTATCGTAATAAAGGAGGAGGAGCAGAAGAACTGAATGAGAGGGTTGGATGCTTAGAAGGAGAACGCTATGGTTGCTAAGGCCATTGGGAGAATCTTCTCCACCTCAGTCGGGCCAAAGGAAATAGAAAATATGGTCAGAAGTCTAACAACAATGTCACCATTGTTTAGTTCTTATTCCATTTATTCATTGTCCATTTCTGGATTAGTGAAAGCACTTAAATTATGAAAATAAGTAGAGTTTACCTTAAAAAAAATATGATTCATAAGTAGAAATTACTCTCAAAAAATTGTAAATATTCTACAAGGAGTGAAATAAGCATATACTGTCCAATCTGCTCATTCTTTCTCACAAACTGTGAAGCCCACTGAGCTAGATTCTATACAAACACCTATGCTTGTCTGTGAAATCTCTCGAAATCAATGAATGCAGTCAGATGTCACTAACATTGGGAGATAAATGCTCTACAGGGATCTACCTACATAGAGGTAGTTTTGGCGGGCTTTTCACTAACCAAGAACCACCTGGTTACCTACTTGTATACTCATTACTATAATGGAAACCTTCATGCATAAAATTCCCTGGATACTAAGGCCATATTGGAAAACTAACAGTCTCATATTTAAACTTCTCACTAGCATGATTTACTATCCCATCACGGGAAATTGTTAGATCACATAGAAAGGCTCTTAGGTTTTTAAGTAGTGTTCGTGCACATCGGCATTTAACAATTGCATTGAAATTTTCAGTCAAGGATCTTAGCAAAGAAAGATAATTTGAATCTATGAGTGAGAAACTTCCTTGAAAGTTGACATGAAAACTTTTTTGAGATAAGGGATGGGGCTTTGTATGAGTCGCATCATAAAGATCCCCAAGTTCAACCATACTGATATTTACATAGAAAATTGATATTGAATTATTGAGGACACTGGCAAGATCCATGTTCTCTTTATACCAAAACAAATTTGGCTGGTGTGTTTTGAGCAAGGAGAGATATTCATGACCAAGGATAGGTGCACCATCTCTTGGAAGAACATAATCCCCCATAGAAATTTATACTGCTGTTAGCTAATAATTGGCACCCTTCATATCTATTTTTGCAACTCTTTGGTGCTTTGCAGTTGGAACAGAAAGGGAAAATTGCAAACATGCATGCATAGAACCAATAGGTACATCTGGACTAGGAAATAATGTCTCTACTTCTGCCAAACCCTCTACTGGATCTATCTATTCCTAGAATCCTGATGACGAAGGTTGATCTATTTTTGGAATCATTATTAGGTTCCTAGCTTCCTCAACACTCTTAATGCGTTCATCAACATGATTAGAAGTGAAGGATTCGTATCCATTATCTTTTCGAGTAGATCCAACTTCATTTCTAGTGCTCTTCTTCAACTCAATACTAATCTACAGGTAAACATTACAAAGAGATTCATTGTTTGAATTATGTTTGGTACGCATGTCACAACCCAAACTCTCCCCCATGTTAGAAAATCTAATTGCTGCTTCGTTATGGATCATATTACTAGTTATGTCCCTACATAGCAACAACCCCTTGTCACAAGTTATTCCAGAGTGTAACATTGCCTCAGACTTTGTATGCTACAACATCCAATAGAGTCCCACCCTATAGGATCATGTTGCTTTCCTCGCATATTGATGAGCCTCATCATTGGGTAATTATATGGGCCTCAATTGGCCTCAATTCACCTCCTAGCTTAGTCAAACCAACTATTCTCACAACTTATTACATACTTTTGATTATATTTTGTTTATGAGATGAGTTAGAGTTGGATATTTTGCTTTGTGGTCTAATGTGCATGTAATGCAGGAACAAAGGATAAAATCAAGGAAAAATGTAGGAATAAAGGATAAAAGCAAGGAACTGTGGCAAAGACCTTTGTCAAAACTCGAATGGAACAAGGGAGAAGAATTATAAGACGCAAACCCTCCTCGTTTACTACCCCTCCATTCGAATATTCCTCCATCAGCTTGGAGTGTAAATAACCAAATAATGAGGACTAAATATAGTCGAGCAAGTGAAAGTGACAGAAACTAGTTTATCTTGAGTGGGGAGCCAAGCCTCCCTGATGGGAAGGAAGTCATTGGAGACTTCAGATGTATAAGTAGAAAGGCTTATGACCTCAGTAGGATTCAGATTCTTATTGTAAAACTCTATTTCTATGCTACAAGACTTGTGACAGTTTGTTATGTAATCCATGGTTTTTATAATAAATATGAGTTATGTTTTGAGCTAGCACTGAGTTAACTCAGAGGGATGAAGCTCTTGGGTCAGGGCCCAACCTAAGAAGCCAAATACCCTCCTTATTGTACATGTATGCTAGCATAGATTTCTAGTTCTGTTCATTTTCTTAAGTAACTTCCTGGTTTTCTATTCATTTCCTTAAATAGATTCCTGGTTCTGTTCATTTGCTTAAATATATTCCTGGTTCTGTTCATTTACTTAAGTAGCTTCCTGGTTTTCTTTTCATTTGCTTAAGTAGCTTCATTCCACTTACATAAGTGTAGAGTAGATTGGTTGTGCTTTAGTTTACCTCCATTTATTCCCTCTTTCAATTAGCAGATTAGCTAGGAGAAAAAGATCACCATAAGGTTGTCTGTAGGTGTCTCAGACTCATCTCCTCCCTTTGGGACCATGACTTCAGGAAGAGACCCTTCAGCAGCCCCGAAAACATAGATTTCTGGTTCTCGCACGAGATATGGAGTTTGTTATTTGATGTAGTTACTTGTTCACCCGCATTGGTTTTTTCTGTTGTTTTCATTGAAACCTCCTTTAGCACGTTCTTCATGCATAATCCCCTTACCACCTAATCCACAATAAACCTACCCAATCACCATCCAATTCATTATTTTATCCAAGCGCCACCTCGCGTGAAGTCTTCCACCTACTTTATGCGGTTTAAACCACCACCATCGATCTACCTTGCCTGATCCAATGGTTGTCGCGTCACCAGATCACCAACTAGCTTGGCCGATCTGCACCGTTGATCTGTCTAGCCTGATCCAACAATTATCACTCAATATCGCATGGATTCTTGCATGACCGTTATTTTCCCGAGAGCATGCGATAAAATTGGTTTTCTCATGCTACATGTCACTTAATTAGGCTAATCGCATGAAATTCAGAAATACAACTTATAGCTTTGAGGGCGTGTGAGAGACTGCTTACCGCTTTCGAAACTCACTCCATCATTTCTGCACATTTTCTTCCCGCAATACAATCTCCATCATCCATCCTCTAATTAATCTTATCTGTCCATCTCTTGACTTAATCTCCATGACAAGATCTCTGCTATTCGTCTCCTGTTAATCCTTTTCATTCATCTATTCACTAAACTGCCCATGATATGATCTTTGTCGTTCATCTGCTTCATTACCCTATTCATCCATCCATTCACCTAATTCCTCGCAATAAGATCTTCATCATTCATCTACTTCGTTACCCTATTCATTTACCTATTCACTAAACTGCCTGTGATAAGATCTCCACTATTCATCCTGTTCGTTAACCCCATTCATCCATATATTTGCTTAAGCCCCCGTGATAAGATCTCCACCATTCATCTTTTGTTCATTGATCAATCCCATGGTCCCTATGCACTACTACGTCCTTACATCCTCCAGATTTCACCAATTTCAATATCCGACTGCTCTTCCATTTGAAAATAGATTTAGTTTAGTTCCTTTGCTTACACATTAGTATGGTTTAATGCTCTTTACCTCTGCAACTTAGATAGAAGCATTAAGTTAGTTTTGATTTAGCAATTCTGTTTAGCATAGCTATTAAGGTGGTTAGTTAGGTTATGGTGTGGCTTAGCATTACATGTTGATTTCTTCATTATTGCAGTATATTAACTCTCTCTAAGAATAGGTTTTCTCTTCTTCCATCAAATAATTAAGATTCTTTTGACCCTATAGAAGTCTGGCTTGAAACCCCTGGGGTCTCTTTCTTGATGAACGGTGACAACAAGCAGGACCTTCACTTCTACTTGTGCATATAGCACTATCACCTCCAAGTTTGTACGAACTCAGGTTGATAAGTAAAGCTGGTATCCCTGGGAGTTACAACATTCTTGTTGCAATACCTAGGCTCATTACTTTTTTTTTGCCGTTTCCGAGGAGGTGTCTAAGTAGAATATGATTACTGCTTTCTTCTATTTCTAGTCTCCAATTTTCTTCTATTAGTTTATTTCTACAAAAGTAATCTATTTTATTCCTCTCTTTCAGTTGTCATTATCTGCTTTCCTTTCCATTCTGCAAGTAGAATTTCAATTCAGTAATTACTTTCTTTGTTAGTAGCTTCCTTTATTTCATTTGTCATTATCTACTTTCCTTTTCATTCTGCAAGTATAATTTCAATTCAGCAAGTAGTCTTTTTCTATCAGTAGTATTCCTTCAATCAACAATTTCATTCTACAAATAGAATTTCAATTCAGCAAGTAATTTTTCTTGTTAGTGGTTTTTCATTCAATCAAAAATTTCCTTTCTGTAGATTACTTTCCATCTTTAAAAAAAAAAAAAAAAATTCTTACAAAAACCAACCCAAAAACATAAAATGCTTAGGGTTTATGGTCTTCCCTTATTATAGATATTGATAAAATTCTTAGTGTTTATGGTTTAGGGATTAGGGTTTGGGGTTTAGGATTTAGGGTTTATAACATTTTAGTAAATTTCCTTTCATGCTTCGTAGGAATAGGGACAATTTAGGGAAATTCTTGTCAAATATCCCCACTGCATCCAACAATCAACCTTCTCTCTTCTTTAGTGATCATGAATTGGAAGACCCTTTAAGTGAGCAACCTTACATATTTGAGGAACCTATAGGGGAAGAAGAAGAGGAAGAATCCATTCCTATTGAACTAATGGCTTAAAATTGAAAAGATAGAGGAAATAGAGAGAGAATTCAGGGTGCCTTCCCCATAAGGGAGACCAATGGGAACACTAATATGAAGAATATAAGCCCCTCTGCTCTATCCCATTTCCATGGCCTGACCATAGAGGACCCTGACACTTTCCTATTTGAGTTTGTTGTTATATGCCAAACCTATGACTATACAGATGATGAACAAAAGTTTAAATTGTTTCCATCTACCCTCAAGGATGAACCACTGCGCTAGTTCATGGGTTTACCTGGAGATAGCATCACAAATTGGGCTCATATGCAACAGGATTTTAACAACAAATATAGGGACTACTCTGGGTCAAAGGACACTAAATAAGATATTTTTAGGATGACCATAGGCCAGGGTGAATCTTTAGAAGACTATGAAGAAATATTCAAGCACAGTTACAAAAGTGCTAAGTGCACACTTGACCCTGAGTCACTGAAGCTGGTCCTGGTTAGAGGAGTAAGGGAGGATCTTCTGGATACATTTCATATGATAGCAGGATGAGATATCTACCAATTACCCTATGAGGATATTAAGGTTGTATTTAGAAACCATTCTAGTGAAACCAGGAGTGTAGGGGTAGTCAAACTATGGCCGGTACATCATCCTCCAACTCATCCATCAAGGGTGAAATTGGAAATATGCTCGAAGATTTCAAAAGTGATATGCTACAAACCCCTGCCTTGCAATTGGACACCATGAACATCAAAAGGAAGCAAGAGGAAGTAGAAAGAGCCCTGACCATCTTTCATCCTAGATGCACCAGGAGGCATCCTAGGAACGAATGTCAATTGAACTGTATTAAGATTTGCTCAATCTGTGAAGAAAACCACTCCACAAACAAGTTCCCTTCTTTACCTGGGATCAAAGTTGTATATCAAGGAGTTGAAGGGGTTACTGAGCAGATTTTCTACATCAACCAAAGGAGGCCTAATGGGCCAAGACCATACCAGCAGGTTATGCAAGGGTCATCCCATGCATATTACAACCCCAACCAAACCATAGTTATACATTCTTAGGGACCCCCTACTCATTCTTCCTAGTCTACACCACTCCTTGGTCCTATACATCTTAGTATCATTCCCAGCCAACCAGCCAGCCATTTCAACCCCATGTCCAACCACAACATCAGTGGAATACCCCACTCCAGGGTTGGAGGCCCCAATTCAACAATGTTCCAACCCTATTGCCTCCACCACTTATGCAACCACAACTACTACACTCTACTCCACCCAGGCAACCCTAGCTGCATTCCCAACCAAATCTAAACCCAAATAATAGGCAGGATCAACAAGTATATAGGGGAGAGATATCATACCTTGCTTATGCTGTAGAAATCTAGGAGATCAACCTAAGATCTCGGAGAATTATCCCTGATAACCAACCTCCCTCTCCACATAGGGAGGTTGATAAAGAAAGAGAGGAACGTGACCTTAAGTAAATCCACCGTTTCCTGAGAGATTAGCCCAACCACTCAAGCCTATCCCAAAAGAAACTGAACTTTTGAGAGAATTAAAAAATCTATGTGTAAAGACCCCCCTTCTCCAGGAAATCAAGGATGTTCCCATTTACAATAATTTGATTAAGGAGAAGTGCTTCAAGCATCCAGGAAGAAGAAAAATTGATTCCCCTACCATTAATGTCATTGGGAAGTTGTCTGACTTAATGTTCGGGCAGGTAGTATGTCCAAAATATTTGGACCCTCGAAGCCTTGTAGTAGATGTGCACATCAATGGCACCATTGTCCCACACACTCTAATTGACCTTGGGGCTGCCATTAATGTGATGACCAAAGACACCATGCTCAAGCTCAACCTCCAAGGGTCATTGAGGAAGACCGCAACAGTTCTGCCACTTGCAGACCATTCCATAATCACCCCTGAGGGAATTGTGGAGGATGTGATGGTCTCCATTGACTCCTTGGAGTACCCTACAGATTTCCTAGTTCTCCAGCCTAAGGCTAAGCTTACTGGTTACCCTCTCATCCTTGGGAGGCCATGATTGGCCACAACTGATGCTTACATTAGCTACGAAGCTCGGAATATGACCATCAAGAATGGGCATATGTCCAAACAGTTAGTCCTATACCCTCCTGCTTAACCTACCATAGAACATGATTTACCTTTATGGTTGGAAGCCGAGGAAGAATATGAGGTTTATTCTACCCAACTTTATGCTTTGGAAGCAGCCATAGGAGGAGGACAACAAGATGAGGATGACTTAGTTGAACACCTACTCCAAAGTACAACTCCTAGTTCACTACCATGAGAAGAAGAAGTAAGGGAAACCTAGAACAATCATCCAATTGACTTATGCTTGGCTAATTCCAAACCACTCCGTGTCATAACCATAGAATTTGGCCCAGAGAAAACCTTCAAAATTAATCCATCTCTTTTTTCTTTAGAAGAGGAAAATATATGCAACATGTTGAGAGAAAACCTAGAAGCCTTCGCTTGGAGTTATAAGGAAATGAAGGGAGTACACCCCTCAGTGTGTACTCACCACATATACATCAAAGAAGGTTGCAAGCTAGTCAGACAACCACAAAGGAGGATGAATCTAGCTCTTAAAGACATAGTCAAAGAAGAGCTGCAAAAAGTACTAGATACATGATTCATTTACCTATCTCAGATAGTGAGTTGGTCTCTCCTTTAGTATTAGTTCCCAAGAAAAATGGTAAGTGGAGGATATGTGTTGATTATAAGGAGTTTAACAAAGCCACAAAGAAGGATCATTTCCCCCTACCCTTCATTGACCAAGTGCTAGATGGCCTAGCAGGGAAGAAGTTTTTTTCCTTCCTAGATGGATTCAGTGGGTACAACCAAATCCAAATTTGCCCAGAAGACTAGAATAAGACCACATTCACCTATCCTTGGGGTAATTTTGCCTATAGGGTCCTTCCTTTTGGCCTATTCAATGCTCTTGCCACTTTCCAAAGAGAAGTCTTGAGTATTTTTGCTAAATTAGTACATGATGCTGTGGAAATCTATATGGATGAATTTATACCTTATGGCTGTGATTTTCAAGAAGCGTTGACTAACCTAGGTAAAATATTGCACAAATCCATTGAGATGAGCCTGTCTCTTAGTCCAAAAAAATGTGAATTCTTAATGACTGAAGGGACTGTGCTAGGTCATTCAATATCTCAGCAAGGACTATAGGTGGACCCAAACAAAATAGCAATCATCCAAAGGGTCCCACCTCCAAAAAAGTAGAGAGATGTCAGGAGTTTCTTAGGGTTAGTTGGATACTACCGAAGGTTCATAAAGGACTTCAACAAGTTGGCCTCTCCTTTTTTGGGTTGTTGGCCAAAGATTCTAAGTTTATATGGTCAAAGAGCTATCAAGAGGCCTTAGACATTCTAAAGGGTAAGTTAACCACTACACCAATGCTTAGAGGCCCAAACTGAGCCTTCCCTTTTCATATTCACATTGATGCCTCACACAAAGCCATAGGAGTAGCCTTAGGTTAGGAAGAGGAGAAATTTCCCTATGCCATCTTTCTTATTAGTAAGAACATGTTAAAGGCTGAGCTAAACTATATTGTGACTGAAAAGGAACTCTTGGTTGTTGTGCATTCATTAAACAAATTTAGGCATTACATTACAGGTAATCAAACATTTGTGCATACTAATCATGCTTCAATCAAATATTTAATGAACAAACCAGATGTGAATGCTAGAATTATAAGATGGTTTCTTTTATTACAACAATTTGATCTAACTATTGTTGATAAGCTTGGTAAGAAAAATGTTGTTGCAGACTTTATATCTAGGATGAATTTTCCTCCAGGGAAGAAGTAATGGTGGATGACTAGTTACCAGACAAGCATTTGTTTGCTATTTTAGTTCTCTCCCCTTGGTTTGCTGATATAGCAAACTATTTGGTATCAGCACAGTTCCCACCAAACTTGCCCTCGAAAGAAAGGAGCAAGATAATCGAGAAGAGTGCCCCCTTCACCTGGATTGGGGGAAATCTTTTCAAAATTGTCCCAGATCAAATCTTGAGAAGGTGTGTAAGGGAAGAAGAAGTTTTTGACATCCTTCTGACCTATCATGATTGGCCTTATGGGAGTCACTTTGCAGCAAAGAGGAACGAATTCAAAGTGTTGCAAGCAGGCTATTATTGGCCTACTCTTCACCAGGATGTGAAAAAGTACACTAGTCAGTGCGATCGATGCCAGAGGATGGGAAAGCCTACTCCAAGAGATGAAATCTCCCTACAATCTCAAGTGACTTTCAAGCCATTTGAAAAGTGGGGCATGGAATTCATTGGGCCTATTAACCCTCCTTCAAAGCAAAAGCAGTACATTATTGTGTGCACTAATTATTTGACTAAGTGGGCTAAAACCAAGGTGATTAATGAAGCAACAAAAGAGAAGGTTGTTGAGTTCCTAAAGGAGAATGTATTCTACAAATTTGGGTACCCTAGAGAGCTAGTCACGGACCAAGGCAGTCAATTTACCTCCAACATGATTGAAGAACTACTCAGCCATCACAAAATCAAGCACAGGGCTTCCACTCCTTATCATCCACAAGCTAATGGGCAAGTGGAGGTGACCAACAGGGCACTAGAGAAAATATTAACCAAGGTAGTGAGCAGTAGCAGGAAGGATTGGGTAGAGAGACTAGTTGAGGCCACCTAGGCCTATAATACAACATGGAAGACCACCACTAGATTTATACCCTATGAGCTGGTCTACGGGAAAAAGGCTTTAATGTCCATTGAGTTTGAATATAACATGTTATGGAACCAGCTCAAGAAAAGATAGAAAAGATAGATCAACGCCTTAGAATTCAGCCTCTTCGAGGGGGAAACCTCCTTTACATTACATAAATGAACAATTCTTGGATGATTCAAATGACAAAACCTCCTTTCTATATATAGGAGTCTAAGGAGTCACAATATAATCCAGCCGACCTAACAATAATAATATAAAGCCACAAAAATAACAATAGAGGGATTCTATGGGGCACAGAAATAACAATATGGGGGTAATAGGGGCACAACAATATAAATAAGGGGTATAACTACAATAGTAATGGGGTAATCACTAGTATTATAGGGACCCAACATGCCCCTCTCCTTCAAAAAAGTGTTGTCCTCAACGCTTGAGTAGTTCTGGATACTTCTGCATAAAATTCTCATCCTCCCATGTGGAATCTTCAGCGGATAAGTTCTTCCACTTGATAAGATACTCTGAAATTGATCGATTTCGTAGCTGTCGAGTTCTTGTTTCTGTGACTGCTTCCGGTTCCAATATAATTTTTCCTTCCTCGTCAAGTTCTGGCAATATTGTTTGAATTGGGAGCTTGTCGCCTATAACCTTCTTTAAACATGAAACATGGAAAACTGGGTGCAATCGAGAAGCTGCAGGAAGCTCCAATTTGTATGCCATAGTACCAATCTTTTGCAACACCTTGTACGGACCATAATACTTTGGTGATAATTTATTATCCTTCTTAGCTTGCTTTAGGGACATTTGCTTATATGGTTGTAGCCGTAGGAATACCCAATCACCTACATCAAAACTTCTTTCACTGCGATGTTGATCTGCCTGTTGTTTCATTCTATTTTGTGCCAACACGAGGTTATCCTTTAAGAGTTGGAGGACTTGTTGTTGATGTTCGATGTGATGTTCCACTGCCTGAACCTTAGAATTTTCTCTTAAATATGATGTGATGGATGGTGGTTGATACCCATAAAGTGCCATAAATGGGGTCATTTTTGTTGCTGTATGGAAGGAAGTGTTATACCACCATTCAGCCAGAGGCAACCATTTGACCCATTGTGTCTGTTTATCAGATACAAAGCAACGAAGATATCCTTCCAAACATTTGTTTACTATCTCAGTTTGCCCATCAGATTGAGGATGATAAGATGAGCTATGAGCTAACTGAGTACCAAGACAAGAAAATAATTTTGTCCAAAAATTTCCAGTGAAAATGGGATCTCTGTCACTTACAATAATCTTTGGGTTTCCATGTAGCTTTTGAACTGTTTCCATAAATGCAGTAGAAACTGTACTGGCTTTAAATGGATGTGATAATGCACAAAAGTGTGCATACTTGGTAAGTCTGTCAACTACCACCATGATGACACTCTTTCCCTCAGACTTGGGTAAACCTGTGATAAAATCCATTGAAACCTCCTCCCAACGTTGGCTTGGAATGGATAAAGGTTGTAATAGACCCGGTGTCTTAATTGTTTCAACTTTATTTTGTTGGCAAACCAAACATTCCGCCACAAACTTTTGAATATCTGATTTAAGGCCATCCCAAAAAAATTCCTTCTTAACCCTGTGGTAAGTTTTTAAAAATCCTGAGTGCCCTCCTAAGGGAGAAGTGTGCAATTCCATAAGAATCTTTTGTTTTAGCTGGGAATTCTTACAGAGGTATAAGCGATCTTTGTACCATAACGAATCATTTTGCCAGCTAAATGTATCAGAAGTACTGGAATCTTGTTGTAGCTTTCGAATAAGTGCCCACACTTCTTCGTCATTCTTCCATTCCTCCCTTGCTTCGTTTATCCAATCTGGTTGGATAATAGAAATGGCACACAACAATGCTTCCACATCCTCATCCTTTCTTGAGAGTGCATCTGCCACCACATTTTGCTTCCCTTTTTTGTAGATGATTTCAAAGTCATAACCCAACATCTTTGTGACCCACTTTTGTTGCTCTTCAGAGGATAATCTTTGTTCTAAAAAGTATTTAAGGCTATCATGATCCGTTTTTACCTTGAAGTGTCTTCCCATTAGGTAGGGTCGCCATTTCTTAAGTGCATGGAGTATTGCCAACATTTCCTTCTCATAAATAGCTTTGCTTAAAAACTTTCCCTTGATTGGACGACTTTCAAAAGCAATGGGTCTTTCATCTTGCATTAGAACAACACCAATTCCATTTCCTGAAGCATCACATTCCACAATAAAGGTTTTTGTGAAGTCCGGTGTAGCTAAGACCGGTGCTTGGCACATTGCCTCTTTAAGATGTTCAAAGGCCTTTGTTGCTTCCGGAGTCCATGAAAATGAATCTTTCTTCAATAATGTTGTTAGAGGTGCTGCTATTCTCCCATAATTCTTAACAAACTTGCGATAATACCCTGTCAACCCAAGAAATCCTCGCAGATGCTTTATGGATGTGGGGATTTTCCATTCCTTAATGGCTTTAATTTTGCTAGGGTCTACCTTAACTCCTTCATGAGATACAATATGACCCAAATATTCCACCTCCTGGACTCCAAAGAAACATTTGGATCTTTTTGCATATAATTGTTTCTCCTCCAATAGTTGTAGCACCCTGTCAACATGTTCAACATGATCCTTCCAAGACTTGCTGTAGATTAGTATATCATCAAAAAATACTAACACAAATTTTCTAAGGAATGGTTTGAAAATTGAATTCATCAAACCTTGAAATGTTGAAGGTGCATTGGTAAGGCCAAAAGGCATGACCAAAAATTCATAATGACCCTCATGAGTTCTAAATGTCGTTTTCGGAATGTCTTCAATCTTCATTCTGATTTGATGATATCCCGAACGAAGATCCAACTTGGTGAAGTAAATTGATCCATGCAATTCATCCAGTAATTCATCAATGACAGGAATGGGGAACTTATCTTTAATAGTGAGCTTGTTGAGCTCCCTATAATCCGGACACATGCGCCATGATCCATCCTTCTTGTGCACCAATACTACTGGAGCTGAGAAAGAACTTTGACTCGGTTGAATTATACCAGCCTCTAGCATTTCTGCAACCATACGTTCAATTTCACTTTTTTGGACATAGGGATATCTGTACGGCCTGATGTTTGGAGGAACACTTCCTGGAATCAGATGAATAGCATGATCATGATCACGCATAGGTGGGAGACCTTTGGGAGTCTCAAATACCTTGGAATGATTGTCCAGGACTTTTTGGAGATCTGGAGAAATAGATGATTCCAATGTGGAAACATCTAGCGAACATAATTGTGCAATTACACCTCTTTGCTCCTTTTTTAGAAGCTTTGTCATGCCATTAGAGCTGATTATCTTTCCTGGTTTCCCTGCAATACCCCTTAATTCAACTTCCTTTCCTTCCGCAGAAAATTTCATGAAAAGTTCTTGAAAATTAAAAGCTATTGTACCCAAGGATTGTAGCCATTGGACTCCTAGTACAACATCAGCACCTCCCATTGGAATGGAAAGCATTGGGCTAGTCAATACATATTCTCCCATGGATAGCTTGATATTATGGCACTTTCCAGAGCAATTTATTGTTCCTCCATTTGCAATCATCACTTGACACTCTGGTGCTGGATATAGGAAGCAATTCAATTCTTTTGCTACCCTACAATGAATAAAATTGTGGGTGCTTCCTGAATCAATCAACACTATTACCTTTTTCTTCTTGATTTGTCCTTCTATCTTGATGGTTTGAGGAGTGGTAATTCCCGCCAATGCATTACAAGATATGGTCGGATTTATTTGTTCTTCATCTAGGCTTTGTTCCTGGAGTATATCCTCTTCTTTTGACCTTTCTTGCTCCTTTTCTTCTTCCTCTTCACAATCTATGTAGAATAATTTCTTCTCAGCACACTTATGACCTTTTGTGTATTTGCTATCACAACTGTAACAAAGCCCTTTTGCTCTTTTTTCTTCCAATTGTTGTGGTGTCAACCTTGTAGGTTGTGGAAGACTAGGGGCAACAACACTTCCGTCTTTATAGTTGTGAGTGGTATGCTTCCTAGTTGCCATAATTTTGCTTTCCATTTTTCTTGCTAACCTGAATGCCTTCTCTAATGAATCAGGTTCCCAAAGGCGAACATCATGTTGGATATTATCCTTTAAAGACCCTATGAACACATCAATCCTATGCTCCTCTGGAATATCTTTTACCCTTATGTTCAATTTTTGGAACTCCTCAATGTGCTCCATTATTGAACCCTTTTGTTTGAGACTTATCAATTGGCTAAAAAAAGTGTTGCTTTTTGTATCCTCATAATGTGCTATCAATTCTTCCGTAAAAATTGCCCAAGTGATAAATTGTTTACGAGAACAAAGCCATTGATACCATACAAACTGATTTGGTTCCAAATATACAGTTGCCATACGTACCTTTTGTGTGTTTTGCACATTATTGAGATCGAAGAATTGCTCCATCTGTAATATCCATGTGGCGGGATCCTTGCCATCAAACTTCCTCATATCGATTTTTGGAACATGGTGAGTCTTCAATCCAACATTAGAGTCTATGGAATCATGATTAACATTTCTTTTGTTCTCATCATGAGTTTCCTTTAGTACCCTTTCACCCTTAGTGACCATTTCTTATAGCAACTTATTCATATTTATCTTCAATTCTTCCATCTTATCATCCATGCCATCAATTTTAGCGTCCATGCCATTCACCTTAGCTTCCATGAAATCCATCTTAGCTTCTACACCTTTCTTTAAACCATCCATCTTAGCTTCTACATGTTTCCTTAAACCATCCATTTTAGATTCTGTTGCTTTTTGTGCAAGTGACACTTGTTGCACTTGTTCTTGTAATTTTGATATATCATATAGCATTTCTTCTTCTTCTTCATGAGTCATGCTAGAGCTTTCAGGTTCCTTACTAGGTGTTTGCATTTTCTTTCCTCGGGGCATCAGTTACCGATAATAATGCTCTACTATGCCCTTTGAATTCCTTCAAAATAAATTTTCAAACCAAGCTTAAGAAAAAATTTAAGAAAATCTACACACCTTTTTTCACTTTGTAGGAGCTCGATATTGCCTCTGATGTATCTCTGTACTTTTCGATCATCTAGTTCTGAATTTGTGACCTGTAGTAGCCCTCTGTGTTCTCTTTCCAATGCCACAAGTCTGACCCAAATTGGATTCTCCAAGGAAGAGTTATGCGAAATCTCCCACAGTGACTTGATTATAGACTAGTTCAGTAGAGCGAACTTGTACGACATGCCACGAGTCACTGTTTTGACCTTTGGATCTGAAAAATGCATACAAGAAAATAAAGTCTGTCCTCTTTCTGTACCTTCTTACGAAATTTCAATCCGATCCCTAGAGAGAAAGTTATGACGATTTTCCCCGGTCACCTGTTTTGAATGTAATTCAGGAGTCTGCAAAAAGACCAACTTCCTCAGATCATATCTCCACAAATATCGCGGGAAAAGCTCTGAAATTAGGAGCCAAGCTTCAACGTGATTTCTTCCAAAATGGGTTTTTTCTGTGACTTCTGAAACGTCACAGAAAAAACGTTATAGCAAAAATGCCACGATGACCTGTTTGGAGCAATGAAACCCTAAAATCCAAACCTCTGATACCAAATGTTATGGAACCAGCTCAAGAAAAGATAGAAAAGATAGATCAATGCCTTAGAATTCAGCCTCTTCGAGGGGGAAACCTCCTTTACATTACATAAATGAACAATTCTTGGATGATTCAAATGACAAAACCTCCTTTCTATATCTAGGAGTCTAAGGAGTCACAATATAATCCAACCGACCTAACAATAGTAATATAAAGCCACAAAAATAATAATAGAGGGATTCTATGGGGCACAGAAATAACAATATGGGGGTAATAGGGTCACAACAATATAAATAAGGGGTATAACTACAATAGTAATGGGGTAATCACTAGTATTATAGGGACCCAACATAACACATTGAGGATGATAGCCCAACTAGATTTTGATCTGAGTCATGCACAAAAAGAAAGATTGTTCGATTTGAATGGCTTGGATGAATTTAGAATGCTAGCCCTCCTACATAGAGAGATAGTTCATCTTCAGATGAAGGTCTGGCATCATAAACATATCAAGGGTAAGCAATTTCAAGAGGGAGACTAGGCATTATTATATGATTCTAGGTATAAAGACTTCAAGGGAAAGCTAAGGACAAGATGGCTCAGACCTTATGTGGTGTAAATATGCCATGATAATGGTTCAGTGCAACTCAACTATAGATGAAGAAGCCATTCCATTGCTTGTTAATGGACACCGATTGAAAATGTACAAGAGGCCTTTATCAAAACAAGAGTTCATTGACAATATCAATAAGGCAGTGATGATGGTGGAGCAAGTTCTATCTCCTCCCTCATCAGGGCACTGAAAAAGAGAAAAAAGAAGAAGGATTCAGGTGAAAACCTCCATGAAGCACCTGAGTCCCATCTCTGGGTTGAAAACCCCTTAAGGCAGCCCATGGATGAGAAAAAATGAAAAAGAGTAAGAATATTTCTGGGTGAAAACCTTCCTTGAGGCACCCAAGGAAGATATCTAGGGTGAAAACCTCTTTGAGGAAGCCTAGCTGTTTTTCAAATATATATATATATATATATATATATATATATATATATATATATATATATCTATATATCTATATATCTATATATAACAATAAAATAAAAAAAATAAAAAAGACATAATTCTTATTTGCACATGGCTGAGAAAGACAATCAAGGAGCAAAGAGGATCCAAAGGGAACCTTGCATCACTTATATTCATCTCCTCCACTCCTTACCATGCATCCCTGCATCAATTCCATTGTTTTTTTATTTCATTGCTTCAATTTAAGGTGAATATTGTGTTTTCTACGAGATCCCTTGTATTCCTATAGGATCCCCTAATTGGTAGGTTGGTTAGGTCCCCAAAATTCATTGTAGACATGATCTAACCCGTCACCTCATCCATTACCATCATCCTTGCACTCACACACACTCCTACTCCCTTTGTCCATTCATTATAGCATCCTCACAACACCATCTAGCAACATGATCAAGAAATTCTAAGGGAGACACCAAACATTGCCAAGTGGTAATCCAGGAGCTACACAATAGCAGCAGCATCAGATATGCAATCACATACACCATCAGTAGACAACATAAGAGGAAGAAGAATGACCAGGAAGCAAATGAACAAAACAACAGTTTTGATCCTCAACAAGCTCAAGTATGGCATCGAGACCACAAGTAAGTATCCCACTCACTCACTCATATGCATCATTTGATCAAAAGTTGTAAAGGTTATGAGGTAGTTGGTTTGTAAGTGAAAAGGTGGCCAGTTAACTTGGCCAAATTCATTAAGTCATCACATACAAAGTAGGGTTTCCTCTAACACATGGTTGTTGTCAACTCAAAGAACAGAGGAGGAGTAGCACAAGAAGTGGTTAACTGTGGATTTAACAATTGTGGGAGCTGATTACAAGGAGTGGGAATGACGAAGAGGTATAAAGGGAAACAAAACATCATTTGCATGCAATCATGCATTCCACCTCCATGAAACTCCCTCACTCAAGTAGCTCTCATAAATCTAGCCGCCCACTAGAAGAAAGGATCCATCGTTATGCAAGAGAATTCCTACAAGAACAGTCTACAGGAGCAGTCAACAGGATACACAGAGGTAGTCTACACGATAGGCAGAGAGGTGTTCAAGAGGGAATATCAAGAGATTTTCCAATGTGACCATTATAAAGAGGTAGGATTGTTATAGACATTTTTGTGCCTCGCAGCATGGAGCATGAAATGTCCATAATTACAGGGATCCTCAGTCCCTAAACATGTTGTTCTTACCCCTAGAGGAACAAGGTCAGCAAACCACAGCACTTCCTATCAGTTCTCCACCTGAAAACACTCAAAAAAAGGCTATTTTTGGATCATGTCAGCTGCTCCACTGAGCATCTGCGCTGAATGTCAACTGCTCCTCCTTGTACCTGCGCTGAAAGTCAAAACTAATGAAGGCTACCTGTGCTGGGCGAGATTGGCCAAGTGGAACAGTCATTCTGCAAGGTGTCAACTGCCCAGGAAGCTTCCAAACTGACACTTGGTTCAAGGAATTCGCCCTATGATGAGTAAGAGGTACTTGATCTCCATGTGGAAGCAAGGATCTCCAAGTGGACTCAAGAACTGAAGTTTAACTGAAGAGGGAGAGGACACAAGGCAGCTTTATGTCAGTCTCAAGCTGACTCATCCTTTCTCCTTTTACCCTATATATAGAGCTCTCTCATGAGGTCTAGGGGGGCTGGAATTTTGTGCAAGCAAGGAAGTGCTGTTGGTTTACAGATAGAGCTATTGGGTGATTGGTTTTATAGAGGGGAAGAGGAGATTTCTTGCTGCTGGGGAGGTGCTGCTGGATTGGAGCCATTTATGGTTGTAACCTTCTCAGAACCTTTTTCTTCTATCAATAAAGCTTTGATGTTCTCCTATATACTTGTATTGCAATGATGTATTGTTTTTATCTGTATATTTGATTCATTCTAATCCATGCATCAGTTATGAGTACATGTTTCTTGTAGTTTCCCCCTCTTGTTTTTGCAGGATCTTTGTGTAGCTGGGCCGGCAAAGGGAGCAAGGAGCTGGGAACAAGAGGCAAAGAGAGAAGACAGGATCGAAAAAAGCGAAAGACATCGGTTAGTCAATCTTTTCTTCCTTCTCTGTACTTTCATAAAGGAAAAATATCAAAGCTTTACTTTCAGTTGTTGCTAAGGAACTATCACCCTTAGAGTAGGGATAGGGTCATTCCGAGTCGGATACTTTTCCCCACAACAAACTGGCGACTCCGCTGGGGATCTAGTATCTTGTTGGTTTATTGTGTTTCTTGCTATTCATCTCATAAACAAGGAGAGCACCAAATCGAACTGCAATTGAGTCCTTCAATTGCAAAGTAGAGGGCAGCTGCTCTGGCTCAGTTTCTGAGCAAGTTTATGATTTGAAGAGCTGATCCACAAGGACTCTTGTGCTCTTTGTGATAGCTTTTCATCCTCTTGATCATCCCTTAGCTTTTACTTGACCTATAGCTTTTTATTTCAGCAAAAACAATGAATTTTTGAGCTTTTATGACCCGGAAACCCTTATAAACGCAACTCTCGTGTCTCAGTGCAGGCTGCCCAAAGGCAGTCTGCATTTCAGCGCAGGTACTCCCTTCGGGAACTGTGTTGAAAGTCAGTTTGACAGACCAGAGCCTGCGCTGGACCAGTTAGCCAGTGTCTTGCTGAGGTTTCCTACTGAGTCTTGGCCCTGTTTTCACTGTTGTTTTGCTGCTGATTGCTTGTCATTTGTACTTGCTGTAAACCAACTTTCCTTGACATTATTCCGCCTCAGTTGTGTGATGAAACTGTGATTGTTCTTTCAGTATTTCTTGTTTCAGTTACAGTTTCCCATTGTGAAAAGCAAACCAGTATAGCTGTGGCCTCTTAGATCCTGAACTGTAAAAGTGTCTTTGTGATCTTAAGAGCTAGTTTTATTACTGTTCATGGCTGATTGAGTTTGTTTGTTTTTCATTTTGTGGTTTGAATCTATATATTTCCAGTGTCTAAACAAGTCGATCTTAAGGTGTCTTTTGATTTTGGACAAGCTTGTTTACTTTCGCTTGAAATTAGATTCAAAGTTATACAACAGTTTCCTTTTTGTCTTACATCAACATTAAGGATAAAGAAAAGAAATATCTGCATTGTGCATGTGCATTATTGACAGTTTGCATGTTGATTTAGGAAAAAGTGCATTTAGTGTGTGTTCTATGATCTGTGTGAAAAGTTGATGTCTTTCTTTTCCCTCAGTAGATTAAGGTTTTCAAAGTTGAAAGATTGAAAAGTTTTGCTTCTCATCTTAGATTGCATTTAGGAAGTTGTATATATACATCTCGTGGTGATCCTTAAAGGCAAACTGCTAAGCAAGATCAACATTAAAATGAATTGAATTTACATAACAACGCATTGAAACATAACGCAAACACATAGAGGTCTAAGCTAGAGACATGTTCCGGCGTCGTTAAACGTGATATCTTAGCGTTGAGTGGTTGGGTGATTCCTCCACGGTGAAGCGATAAGTATCAATACGGACTTGTGCTCCCGCGTACCGTCGAGTATATTGGGAGACCCCTATAGGAATAAAGCCTTTATCCTTAGGAAGCCGTGTCGGCCGCCCTACTGATCGCGATGCAGTGAACACAGCATTCACGAAGATTGACCACCCGTACCGTAAAACGTATTCTGTGGTTTCGCGAAAGGTTTGGCACACCCTCTGCCTAGATCTCCAGAGCAGTTTCTTTTGGCCTTTTTCAAACTCTATAACTGAAAAAGTCCAACCGAGCATTTGTCACTTCGGGCTGGTTAATACATCGAAGGCGACTAGAGTCATCTTTAGCTTTTTCTCGACTCTTAAAACATGAAAAAGCAAAGTTGTGTCTAATAAAGCGTCGTTATAAAATTCATTTTAAACGGAACATAATCACTTCTTATTCCCGCGTTGATCTGTAAGTTGAGAACATGGAACGCCCCAACCAAGGAAGTCCACAAGATGTAAGTCCTAGTCCTTTCTCCTCTTGGGGAGAAGTTGGTGCGCCCCATATGGCCACATTGTCGCTTCCAGGACTGACAATAGGCCTGCCAGTTTGGCTGTTCTCGACCAATGTAGTTCAGGCCACCATGGTTCCTGATCAATCGAGTCAACTGTTAGATCAGTCTAGAGCTGCCCACCAGCCTTCTACTTCTGACAACTCTTCCTCCAATCCTTCATCTTCGCAAGGTAGAGCCGGCAAAAGTCAGCCTCCCAAGGAGAAGAAGGAAAAGAAGAAGAAAGAAAAGAAGAAGAAGGAGCCTAAGGCGACTGGGGGCAAGCAAAAGACATCTGACAAAAACACACCCACTGCACAGACCGGGCCTAAATCGCCATGTGTCATATGTAGAGGAGACCATTTCCACAGAGATTGTCCCTGTATTCCCTGGATACTAAGGGACTGGTCCCCTCGTCTGCACAATTCGGGGGCATCAACCTCTGACAATCAGGTTGATTGCTTTCCGTCAACCAGCGAAAGTGAAGGATCAAGACAAAAAGGGGGAGTAAGATTCCCCTGTAAGTTGTGTGAAGGCAGTGATGCCATCCACCGTTGCCCCTTCTTAGACGAAGCGAAGAGAGTTTTGGAAGATCGTCCAGTTTCACCGGTAAAACTTCCTCCTGGATACAAAAAACTCGTGCCAAGTCCTTCGTTGGTTGAAAATACAGCTGGCCCGCTCAAGTGGTCGGCTGAAGCGTCAGTCACTGAAAATGAAACTACTGAATCCAGACCGGACGAAAGTCCAAAGGTCGATACGGCAGTTGACCCGGTTCTACCTTCAGAAGTTTCATCTTCAAATGACACCGTCGCCGAAGAGTCATATTCATGCGACACCCTCACTGAAGAGAATAAGGATGACACCATCCAGGTTCTTTTCATCAGCACCGACTCTGATGAGCGTCAGGGAAATGCGCCCATTCCTTTATCACAGGAAGGAACATCATCAGGGTCATATCCGGCCGTATATTCGGTCCCACCACCAAGCAACCTGGTTGTATCCTTTGATTGGAATCAACTAGGCAGACCCCGGTTACCAGCCAGTATACCGTTCAGAATCATTGTCCAGATCTATAGAATGATTATGGCTGGTACTATCATTGATGAAGGGGCGTCTATGAGTATCCTTTCCTCTGTTGCTTGGAAAGCACTGGGTTCCCCGGCGCTTTTACCTGAGTTAAGAAATCTCTCAGGTTTTGATAAAGGAACCAGTCGACCATTAGGGATCCTCCCCAATGTGCCTGTTACATTGAAAGGGAAGACCGTTAATTTGAACGTGATGGTCGTCCAAGGACCCTTGGATTATAACCTACTCTTTGGACGTGACTATATTTATTGCATGGGAGCGATAGTCTCCTCACTCTTTAGAGTAATGTGTTTTCCACACGAAGGAAGGATGGTCAAGCTCGTAGACCAACTTTCATTTCTGGGATCTCGCATCGCAAATAGTCAAATACCAATCCTAAATGGTCTATTCACTCAAGATATACCTCCACCCCTAGTCCTCCTTCCCGATGAGTGCGAGTGATTCGGAAAGAAAGACTGGAACCCAGGGGGCATGCACCCTGGTCTGCTTCGGGCAGAAGAAACCTTGGGTATAAGGTAGAATTTCCGCAGAAGAATATGACTAGTCCGTACCCCGTCCGTGGATGGAAGAGGGGTTGTTCTGGAATAGTATTCTTTTGTTAAAGTTATGTGTTTGGCAAAAGAGTCATTCACCTTTGTCTAAAGAGGTGGGCAATGCCCAAGTAGGAATTCCCTTATTGCGACAAGCAGTAACCATCTTTGGGGAAAAGCAAGCCTCACCCATTAAAACAAATGTTTTGAAGGATAAGTAGGGGCAGCCTCCAAAGAAAGAGATTCTATTGTTGTGACATAGGGTAACCATCTTTGAGTAGCCTAATGATAGACATCGCCGAAGAAAGAGATTGATTTGCGGCAGCAAATAGAACCCTCTTCGGATAATAAGAAAGAGGCAAGCCTCCCTCAATAATACCAATGTTTTGTCTTTGAGTAGTGTTCTTCTCTTGTCACGAATAGCCGTTCGTTAAAAGTTGGGCCGACGGGAAGACTGGGTACCGCGTAAGACCCCTTAAAATAACGAGAAGACTAGTATCGTTAACATTAGATTGGCAAGATGACAAGTAACTGTGAACACCCAAAGAAAAGCAGAAGTAGGGGAAAGGAGGGGCAGCCTCGAAATTCTATCCTATACCTGGGGGCATGCAAACCTTCTGGAATGCAAGCTTGGGGCAGTTATTTATCTGGTTTTAAAATTAACCGTTTTCCGAACTTACATAAAGGAAGGATGAGTTGGAGCATAGCTGTGGTAAGGCGCAAGCTCTATAAAAAATGGATCCTTAGAGGAGGCATTCTTATCTTATGACTGGTATATCGAGCAGTTTTAGCACATAGTTCATGCTCGTTAAAAAATAAACGCAAGATCCGAGCAGTTTTAGCGCATAGTTCATGCTCGTTAAAAAATAAACATAAGTTTATGAGCAGGCTTTCCTTTAGAGTTCAAGCTCATTCAGAAAAAATGAACCGGTAAATACCCTTTTGAGATCGTAAATTCATCAGCCATAAAAGCCTTGGTCGTGTTTGTGCACCGTCACCTCCACCGTCATTTGGCCGATCATTCACTTCCATTTCTGTGTTTACCCATTTTGAGGAACATCTGTGAAGAGTGATTTCACCTAGCCATCCTTGTGACACTGCCGTGATTGGAAAATTCCAACTTGTACCTGGAATCAGTTGCTATCCCTATTTATCACTCGTTCCTCAAAAGACGAGTCCTCTTTGAGCTCTTTTCAGACTCGTAAAATATGAAAAGTTTGCCGAGTTTTGGCCTTCCAGCTCGTTAAAAGGACCGGAAGAGCTATCCCTCATTTAGACTTTAATCTTTTTGGACCTGAGGGATTATTACACAAAAAGATCGAGCGCTTGTCTTGTTCGGCTCGTTAAAAGTACCGAACACCCATCCCTTCTGTATTGTTTTATACTTTTTCGGACTTAAGGGATTAGATGACGAAAAAGGAATTATGGAGTTAACTTTCTGTACCTTTTCAGACTCTCTAAAAATGAAAAGGACCGAGTTTTCCTTGTCGTTAGACTCGTTAAAATGATTAAATAGCGACAAACTTGTCTTTAGACGAGAACGAGTTTCCCTATCGCTAAGCTCGTTAAATCATAGCGATGGGCTTGCCCGAAGGGCAGGTTATAGAACAAGCATATGTTATCCTCCTCAAGCTTGACAAAAATAAAGAGGTACTGGTCAGAAATGACTGGGGAAAAATTGGGAGAACATCAAAGCTTAATGGTAGCAAGTCGCTCTTGAACATGACACTTTTCTTCCGTACCACATTGGGTTGGGTTGTTTCATTCACCGGTCTCATCACCATGGTCTTCGCCAAACCATCCACATTTTGGGGTAATGCTACCGATCCATCGCATCAGTGTCGTTATATGTTCAAGAGAGGTCATTCTGAAAGTGTCAACCGTGTCCCATCCACTGCCATACATTATCCTTCATCCATTCATGATCGCCACCCTGAATCATATGTCACAGTTTGTTTTCACCTCCACTAAAATCATTAGCTCCGTTCCGTGTCATTGATGTGGGATTCATTAAGGCCCTCCTTTGACGGATCGCTTCTTGTCGACTTCAGCTCATTATCCAAGAAGTTGATCTAGGAACAACCCCATCAGTACTTTGAAGCTTGCATGCCTCAATGGCAAGTTTCTCACTTCCGGCGACAGGTATACATCAATGACCTTCGACCAGAAGATTTTGCGTGGCGTTCGACGCCAAGTCCTTTATTCACGCCACGTGAATTGTACTGCAGTACCTTGAGGGTCATTATCATTATCGGTGATTCCTCTCGCGCTTGTTAACGGTTTTCATCATTGACCGGTAATCAAGCGATGTCTTTCCATGTTCGACTTCAGCGAAATTCTCACATGGATCGACTTGTACTTAGAGTGAAGATTGAACGAGTTTGAAGACCCCGGATCTAGTTTCATCCATCCGGGCTGCGATACATATTCAGGAAATATAAAAGCATTTGTCATGTACATCATTGCAGCAGATGATCATCCTACTCAAAGGATGATAATTTCAGCAGAGAATTATCAGTCTACCATCAGACGATCGTCTGTTCTATGTACCAAAATGTATTTATAAAGCTGAGCATGGGAATGCCCGCCTCAGCTAGATCATGAAAACAGAATGAAAAATAATGTATTGTATTGTATTATATTACAGGGCACCTCTCAGCACTTGAATGAACTTCGGACCCTCTGGATAAAGCATTTCACCCGATAAACGACCTCATACTTTAGGGGGCAACTGTTATAGACATTTTTGTGCCTCGCAGCATGGAGCATGAAATGTCCACAATTACAGGGATCCTCAGTCCCTAAACATGTTGTTCTTACCCCTAGAGGAACAAGGTCAGCAAACCACAGCACTTCCTATCAGTTCTCCACCTGAAAACACTAAAAAACAGGCTATTTTTGGATCATGTCAGCTGCTCCACTGAGCATCTGCGCTGAATGTCAACTGCTCCTCCTTGTACCTGCGCTGAAAGTCAAAACTAATGAAGGCTACCTGCGCTGGGCGAGATTGGCCAAGTGGCACAGTCATTCTGCAAGGTGTCAACTGCCCAGGAAGCTTCCAAACTGACACTTGGTTCAAGGAATTCGCCCTATGATGAGTAAGAGGTACTTGATCTCCATGTGGAAGCAAGGATCTCCAAGTGGACTCAAGAACTGAAGTTTAACTGAAGAGGGAGAGGACACAAGGCAGCTTTATGTCAGTCTCAAGCTGACTCATCCTTTCTCCTTTTACCCTATATATAGAGCTCTCTCATGAGGTCTAGGGGGGCTGGAATTTTGTGCAAGCAAGGAAGTGCTGTTGGTTTACAGATAGAGCTATTGGGTGATTGGTTTTATAGAGGGGAAGAGGAGATTTCTTGCTGCTGGGGAGGTGCTGCTGGATTGGAGCCATTTATGGTTGTAACCTTCTCAGAACCTTTTTCTTCTATCAATAAAGCTTTGATGTTCTCCTATATACTTGTATTGCAATGATGTATTGTTTTTATCTGTATATTTGATTCATTCTAATCCATGCATCAGTTATGAGTACATGTTTCTTGTAGTTTCCCCCTCTTGTTTTTGCAGGATCTTTGTGTAGCTGGGCCGGCAAAGGGAGCAAGGAGCTGGGAACAAGAGGCAAAGAGAGAAGACAGGATCGACAAAAGCGAAAGACATCGGTTAGTCAATCTTTTCTTCCTTCTCTGTACTTTCATAAAGGAAAAATATCAAAGCTTTACTTTCAGTTGTTGCTAAGGAACTATCACCCTTAGAGTAGGGATAGGGTCATTCCGAGTCGGATACTTTTCCCCCCAACAAGGATCTAAAATCCCAATCCCCATTTACAAGCAAATGAACTAGAAGTCCGCTAAAAAGCTAGTGGATTACATACACATGAAACTCTATTTTCTCAAGCATTTTCTCATTCCCTCACTCCATGCAGCAGAATCCATGCCACTGTTATAGTTAGAGGGCTCACTATAGATCTCACCCCATAGTTCATCAGTAGGTTCACCACACTTACCGTAGGAATTGCATGGAGAAAAGAAGGCAACGCAGACAGTTAGGTGGCAAAATGGAAATTCCCTTTAGAAGGTGAAGAACCCACAAAGGATAAAAATGGAGTAAGGAGGGACAATCTTCCCTACTTGTGGAGTGAGGTAGGCTACCAACTCATCAAATATATCTCATATGAGGGTAGATACAGTGTTGTTTATGGCTACCATTTTAGGATGCTTGAAGAACTAAGATTTGGGGTAGAAAAACCAATTCACAAAAGGCTCAGCATACCCTATTTCTTGATGCAATCACTCATAGGCTCCAGCAACAAAGTAAATTAAGAGAATTCACAATAGTTGGCTCACCATGGTTTGATCAAAATCCTCATTGAGGATGCCCTCAAAACCTCAGGATCCCTATAAAATGGCCAGTATTCAAAGACTTACTAGTAGAGGATGACATCAAAACCGTCATCTATGATGTTAGTCCTTTTGTCAGAGAGGAAGAAGGCATTGAAATACAAGGGAAAGAACACAAGGAGGAGTCACCTAGGGTGTCTCCAGAGGCCCTTGAGAGGACAGTTGCAGCAAAAGGAAAACCAAATAGCATGTATGGCCAGCCTCTCCATGGAGGCCATCCAGTGTAGGATGCCAACTAAATCGTACGCTCTTTACCTCAGAGAACAATGGTTGCAATTTTAGATTGAAGCACTAGCACAAAGGGGCACCATGCCATTTCAAGACTGCGGGTAGTTTATTGATATTTGTGATCAAAGTGCACTAGAGGATAGGGAAAAAATGGCTAAGTTTTACTTGCACAACATGGCCCTCACATACATGAATATTTGGGATCCTAATGCAGAGCTAAGAGATCTACAATTAATGGCTTTGGCATCATTGATGAACCATGAGAAGTCAACGGCTGTAGAGATGAAAAGAATATTGGCTAGAGAAAAAAATGAACCTATTTCATCAGAGCTAAACAATCAAATCCCATGGCACTAATCAGCACCCATAATCTAATTGCAAATGATCCTTAACTGGCACCTAGATATCTTTCTTCCCAAGAGCAAGAAATTTCACATTTTGATAATACGTTTAGGCTACTAAGAGATGATAATATACAGGCCTACTAAAGGAGATGGAAAACACTACCACATAGCTTGAAGATTAGAGAATATCACTCCCCTCAAAGGTTGAGAGAGGCACTCAACAGGACACCTATGTATAAGAAATCAATGCAAAGGTTGAAGGTCAATTGGATAGGCCTAAAACTCAGTCCACCACTACTCCTAGGGATGCTAGAAGGGAGAAAAGAAGAAGAGGAAAAGAGGCAGTGGGAAGAAGTATAAAGGGAAGCAAACATCTATAAACAAGAAGAAGAGACCATAGCAGAAGCATGGGATGTCAGAGAGACTACCAGAGCCATGAAGGACATGGACATTGACTAAGTTTCTCAGAGGATGAGCAACACTTTCAGTAGGGAGGTGATGATGAGCCTCATCATTGGGTAATTATATGGGCCTTAATTGGCCTTAATTCACCTCCTAGCTTAGTCAAAACAACTATTCTCACAACTTATTGCATACTTTTGATTATATTTTGTTTATGAGATGAGTTAGAGTTGGATATTTTTATTTGTGGTCTAATGTACATGTAATGCAGGAATAAAGGATAAAAGCAAGGCACTTTGGCAAAGACCTTGGTCAAAACTTGAATGGGACAAGGGAGAGGAATTATAGGAGGAAAATGCTACTCATTTACTACCCCTCCATTCGAATATTCCTCCATCAGCTCGGAGTGCAAACAACCAAATCATGAGGAATAAAAGATAATTGATCAAGTGAAAGTGAGAGAAGCTAGTTTATCTTGAGTGCGGAGCCAAGCCTCCCTAATGGGAAGGAAGTCATTGGAGACTTTAGATGTATAAATAGAGAGGCTTAGGACCTCAATAGGATTCAGATTCTTATTGTAAAACTCTACCTTATTTCTAAGATGCAAGACTTGTGAAAATTTGTTATGTAATCCATGGTTTTTATAATAAAGATGAGTTTTGTTTTGAACCAACACTGAGTTAACTCAGAGGGTTGAAGCTTTTCGGTTAGGGCCCAACCTGAGTAGCCAAATATCCTCTTTATTGTACATGTATGCTAGCATAGATTTCTAGTTCTATTCATTTGTTTAGCTAGCTTCCTAGTTTTCTGTTCATTTGCTTAAATAGATTCCTAGTTCTGTTCATTTGCTTAAGTAGCTTCCCGATTTTCTGCTCATTTGCTTATGTAGCTGCATTTTCATTACAATAATATAGTGTAGATGATTTATGGTTCTTCTGTTAATTTTCTTAAGTAGCTGCATTCTACTTACAGTAGTGTAGAGTAGATCGGTTGTGCTTTAGTTACCTCCATTTGTGCCTTCTTTGAATTAGCAAGTTAGCTAGGAGAAAAACATCACCATAAGGTTGTTCCCAGGTGTCTTAGCATCATCTCCTCCCTCTGGGACCATGACTTGAGGAAGAGACGCTTCAACGACCCCAAAAACACAAGTTTTTGGTTCTCGCATCAGCTATGGGGTTTGTTGTTTGATACAGTTACTTGTTCAACCTCACTGGTTTTTTATGTCATTTTCATTGAAGCCTCCTTTTGCATGTTTTTCATGCATAACCCCCTTACCATCCAATCCACAACAAACCTACCAAATCACCGTCTGATTACTTAGTTTATCCAACTTCCACCTCACGTGAAGTCTTCCACCTACTTTATGTGGTTTAAACCCCCACTGTCGATATGCCTCACTTGATTGGATGACTATTGTGTCACCTGATCGCCAACTAGCTTGGCTGATCTCCACCGTTGATCTGTCTAGCCTAATCCAACGGCTATCGTGCAATCTCACGTGGATTCTTGCATGAGCGTTATCCACCTGAGAGCATGCAAGAAAAGTGGTTTTTTCATGCTACATGTCGCTTAGTTAGGCTAACCATGTTAAATTCAGAAATACAACTTACAACTTTGAGGGTGTGCGAGAAACTGCTTACCGCTTTCAAAACCCACTCCATCATTTCTACATGTTCTCTTCCCATGATATGATCTCCACCATCCATCCTCTGATTAATCATGTATGTCCATCTCTTGAATTAATCTCTGCAATAAGATCTCTACCATTCATCTCATGTTAACCATGTTCGTTCATCTAGTCACTAAACTTCTGGCGATATGATCTCCTCTATTCATCTACTTCATTACCATGTTCATCCATCCATTCACTTAATTCCTTGTGATAAGATCTCTGTCGTTCATCTGCTTCGTTACCCTGTTCGTTCACCTATTCACTAAACTGCCAGCGATATGATCTCCATCATTCATCTTGTTCATTAACCCTGTTCATCCATCTATTCACTTAAGCCCCCGTGATAAGATCTCCACCATCCATCTTCTATTCATTGAGTGATCCAATGCTCCCTATGCACTATTACATCCTTACGTCCTCCTTTCACCAATTTCGATCTCCGACTACTCTTCTGCTTGAAAACATATTTAGTTTAGTTACTTTTACTTACACCTTAGTATGCTTTAATGCTCTTTACCTCTGAAACTTAGATAGAAGCATTAATTTAGTGTTGATTTAGTAATTCTGTTTAGCATAGTTGCTTAGATGGTTAGTTAGGTTATTGTGTGGCTTAACATTACATGATTTTTTCTTCATTATTGCAGTAGAGTAGCTCTCTCTTAGAATAGATTTTTTCTTCTTCCATCAAAGAATTAAGCTTCTTTTGACCCTATAGAAGTCTGGCTTGGAACCCCTGGGGTCTCTTACCAGATGAGTAGTGACAACAGATAGGACCTTCACTTTTACTTGTGCATATAACACTATCACCTCCAAGTTTGTATCAACCCCAGGTTGAAATGTAAATCTAGTAGCCCTGGGAGTTGCAGCATTCTTGTTGCAATACCTAGGCTCATCACATATCAGGTCCTGTGATACCCTTATAATCATGTTTCTTTCCTTGCATGTCTTTCTTTATAACTTATAAATTGTCAGACACAAGAACCTTTTCAATTTTCGCAATGAAGCAGCTGTGATGCCCCATAGTTTCAATTTAAAATTGTTAAAATAATACCCATAGACAATAAAAAAAAAAAAAATATTTCATAATGAATAACCAATTTTCTACCAATACCCTATCCATTCCCATCATGAAAGGCAGGTTCCACTTCCAAACTGAAGAATAGCATTCCATCCTTAATCCACACTAGCACTAAAATCATATTTTATAACATATAGGTCCATTATATTCAATGACCAGATACATTCTCACACTAAAAAATAAAAACTAGAAGAAAAGTGACAATCTAAAATCAAAACTGCAATAAGTTGGACGCTTTATTACATTTTATGAGAAATAATTCTTTGTAGTTACCCATTTTGTTTGGGATACAAATTATTTAAATGGTGTTTAATGTAATTTATTTGAATCTCGTTGGATTTTGATCAAACAATTTTATAATTTATACCTTGGTTTTACAGTTTTTTGGATTCCTCTATAGAGATTTACGAGATTTACGATAAAGCTTGGTGGACCTAGATGCTCTTTTCAACATCTTAAGGTAATTTTCATCATTGTAAGGTAAGAACATGGAAATTTAGGTATTAGATTGTGATGGTCGGTAACATAAATTGTCTGGCACAGTAAGAGAGTTGCACAATACATTTTTGAAACCCAAAATCTTACGAAGGTTGATTCCTCCGCCATTTAAAAAAATCAATAGTTTTAAATGGGTTCATATAGATTTCCAGTAGAATAATATATTTTGGAATTCTATGCAAAAGAAAACACTATTATCATTTCATCGCCTCTAATGTAAGAATATTCTAAAGCTTATGCAATGAACACTACAAAAGGAATCCCAGAGGAACCATAAAGTGACACATTATGTACAGAAGTAAAATAATTCTATAGAAAAATTTTGAAACTCGAAAGCTTAAATGGTTACATATAGCATTTGAGCGAGATAATCTATTCCATAAATACATGAAAAAGCACATTTCATTACCTCTAATGTAAGAAACTCCTAAATCTCATGCAATGAATATTGCAAAAGAACCCTAATTCGTAGATTACAAATGTTATTGGCACTCTATTTAAGTCGTCTCGACAGTTTGATTTTGGAATAAAACACTTTTCAAACATACCATATAGGAATGCCTTTGCAGAAAAGAAAAGTTGACCAGTGAGAGTATCCCACCTATCATCTTAAGTGGTGCTTAGGGTTTGTGCAAACCATAACCGTTTGCAAAATCTCAAAAAAAAAAAAAATCATTCAATCTCAGAAAATTTAGGAGACTCTCAACCCTATATAATTATCAATGTCATTCATTTAATAAAATGAAAAATGAGAGGAATGGTTAAATAAGAAAGGTGGAAGGGTGAATATAACAATAGTAAGTAGCTAGAGGGATGAATTTTTTCCATCACAACTCCAAACATCTAGCAGAAGTCCAATGAAACAAATATAAATAATATTCATCTAATACAGTCAAAAGCTTGAATGGAGATAAAAATCTATATATATAGATTGTAACATGTGAACTGAAGTATTAAGTGAATACAAAGATATGACAATAAGTACTTACAGCAAAGCCAAAGATGAACTTCACCAATTTCTGCAGGAATTCGTCTAGATAAGAAATTTCCATCTAGTTGCAACACTGAAAGAGCACTAGAATTACCCATTATCATAGGTATGGCTCCAAACAGATGGTTATAACTCAAATCCAAAGACACCAACGACTTGAGATTACCAATAGTAGTTTTTGTGCTTAATTTCTATTTGCATTCAATTAATTTTAGTAAGGATGTTTCTAGGAAGCTCATGAAAAGGAATGGAGACCTAAAAAATCAATTTAGCAGCTCCGTGAAAAACTTGCCAGAGTCTAACATTGTAGAGAAATCAACTCAAGGAGAACTATCTAGTCATCCCAGTTACTGAATGCTAGCAACCAACACTTTGGTAAAAAGAAAGCTAGAACCTCCTTCTAGTCAAACCCACAGGAGCTAAATCCCCAGTGAAAGTAGACATGTTATTTATTTTATTGAAGTAGCTTATTGATTATTTACTATTCCCTTCTCTATCATTTTCTTTAAATGCAAAAAATATTCTTTAAAAAGACCATTATAACAAAGACCATGAATCAGCACACTGTAACTTTGGTGCCCACAACTATATTGCTTCTCATGCATCTTGTTCCAAAGCTCTAAAGCCATGTCTACATGCCCAGTGCAATATAACATCTCAATCAAATTGTCATGTATCTGTAAGGTTGGGAAGAAGGCAGTTACTGCAACATTATTATATAGCTCAAAAGCTTCTCTAGCCTTTCTTCTTTTGCAAAGTTGTGTGAAAACAAAACTGTATGTCTTTGTATTGGGAGTGAAGCCCTTTTTAACCATTGTCTTCAATAGCTCACATCATCTACTTCACCTAATGTCTAGAGGCTAGTAATAAAACAATTGTATGTCATAGAATCAAGGGTTGGAGTGACTTCACTCAATATAGCAAGATATTTTGGGACTCCAGTGATTTTTGTTAGAAAGGATGGATCCTGGAGGTCACGTATAGACTATCATTATTTAAAAAATATGGTGATTAAGAATCAATATCCTCTACCAAGGATAAATGATTTATTTGAAGAGACAAAGGGAACAACAATGTTTTCTAAGATAGATATGGGATCTTGGTATCATCAACTGAGAATAAAAGACATTCATCAACCATATCTTCTCATATAGGGAAACTAAGTCCAATATTTATAACATATAGGTCCATTGTATTCAATTACTAGATACATTCTCACACTAAAAAATAAAAACTTGAAGAAAAGTGACAATCTGAAATCAAAACTTTAGTAAGTTAGATGCTTTATCACATTTTATGAGAAATAATTCTTTGTAGTTACCCATTTTGTTTGGGATACAAATATTTTAAATGGAATTTCATGTATTTATTTGAATCTTGTTGGATTGTGATCAAACAAATTTATAATTTGTACCTTGGTTTTATAGTTTTTGGGATTCCTCTATAGAGATTACGACAAAGCTTGGTGGACCTAGATGCTATTTTCAACATCTTAAAGTAATTTTCTTTGATAAACCCTAGGATACATGTTCTTTTTTAGTTTTGCAAGACTTCACATATTCCATTAGCTTTATGTGTGACCTAATTAGTTATATTTTTTGCATGTTCATGTTGGAGTGTACATATAAACCAATTTAATCATTTTACTAGTGTCCACAGTCTTCTGCATATCAAACTATTGTTCTTGCAACTTAAATTGAGTGTCAACTATCTAATGATATTTCTCAAAAAAATGGAATTGTACTGATCTATAATATTTGCTATTTTATCTTGTACAACTTTGAATTTCAGCTAGTAGTTCTGCTTGAGAATGAATAGAGTCTAGGGAATTATGGTTTTCATTAGAGTTCTCCAACTGAGAATCTGGTTGCTGCTCTTTTTTCTCCAATTTGTTCACTACCCAATGAGCAGATGACTTCAAATCATTCAGAATCCTTTATGTATCTTGCTTGAATGCATTTCTCTGTAAATGATGGCACATAGACCCTGTACCCTGTATGCAATAACCTAATCTCTAAACCGATTTGCAGAATCTAATACTAGCAGAATAACAATAGTAAGTAGGGTGTACTCAACGTGATATGATAATCACAGGTAGAACAAAGATGAATTCTACTTCTTACTGACTTGGTTCTAGAATTATAACATACTTTAACAACAAGGTAAACAATGTAGGCAATTATATCATCGCTTCATCAACATTAGTATATATAAACCCTCAGTTCAAGTAGAGTCCAATACAGTTAATAAACAAAACCAATCATTTTTATGAAGTTTTATTTTGTTTCACTGTTGATAAGATATTAATTTCATTTAAGAGTTGATCTACTCCATGAGAACTCCCAAAATGGATCCCTTTTATAGCAACAAGGTGACCATCAATAAGCCTCCCAACATATATAGTCCCACAAGTACTATGTCCACACTTTTCTTTTGTAGTAGCAGATATTTAAGTGGCCTTCTCCAACATCCTATAAGAGAATAGATAAATTTTGAATTCTTTGGAGTACATAGGTAGAAGGCTTGCAAGTTGGCTTCCTCCCTAGACTGTCTAATTCAAAAACTAGATTATTTATGTTGTCTGTGTAAAGCAATTGCAATAAGACTTGCTGCCACATGTGTTGCCGAAGTCACAAGCCCGGCTGCAAGGAATATTACCTTTGTTGCATTATGATCTCTTCAATTGTCCTTATCGTATGCCTTCTCACCATGATTTTTGCATACTCTTATGTATCCAGTGCCTTGACGGAACTCATCCCCTTGATAGCCATCTTTATAAGCACTCCTCACATTGTTAGTTACATCTACCGTATGTTGATGGGCCACATTCGGGTCATAGTGAACATCATCAAAATGTGCCTATAACACCCAATTCCCACTTATCCCACACTTTGCATCCAAATGGGTCAATATGGGTGTGAGTATCCAACTAATGAAACTCTGGTAATGCAACTAGGAGAAGTGAGAAAAGTCATCATCTCCATGGTGCCATATTGTCTCATTTAGAAGGGGATAGAAAAATGTCCTACAAAACATGCATTACTCATTGTAGCTCTTCATATAAGGAATATTGCACTTTAGCAGACAATCTGGAGTGTTCTTGTAGTAAGATAGCTAGAGAAAGTTGCTGATAGAGAAATCACATAATTCTTCATGCCTTTGACACTGAAGCCCTTGAGGTTTCTAGGATAGGAAGATTGGAGAGGATTGATGATGATCCCATCTAATGAGAAACTTATAGTAAAGTTTGTTCACTTAAACCCTCATAGTATTGTTATAGCATTGCAATTTGAATCCATCCAGCTAATATTGCCTTGAATTGATATAGAAAGGATATGGAATTGAGGCATTCCCACACCTTTCACTGCATTTCCTTGTGCCCTGTGCTATGTTAGAAAACACTCTAATGGTGAAGACTTGAGGTAGCCATGAACTCAAAAATGCCATAATAACAAGATAGGAAAGGCTAATACTCATTTGTCTTGAAAGTTACCACATCATGTTATGGCATGCTAAGACAATATATACTTCCCAAAATAATAAAGAAAATACCCATGTATGTTTTGTATATCCACCTAGTTTTGAAGCCTTTTATGGGAAGATTTTGCACCTAATATGATGGTAGTATTCATCCTATGCTCATTACCTACTCTAAACTTCCCCTTTCAGCTTCACTACTTCATTCGATTGCAAAGTCTACAATGGTCCATACCAAATCAACCCAAAAGTAGGACAATCATGGCTCAAAATATATATGCATTCAATTTCTTTGTTCATATATATATATATATATATATATATATGATGTTGGTTCTTCGAGGTCAAGTAGTTGCTTAGACATCGTAGTAGCTTGTCTTTCATAGTGTGCTTGATTAGTACTTCATTGTATGTCCACAACCACCAAGTATATGTCATATATATTTACTCAGGCTACTAGATATACATACTACATATATGTGCAAATACCAAAAATGACATTTTGGACATGTGGGTTCAAACCTCTTGCATTTGGGTCATGAAGACATGACTAGTGCTTCATTTTCTAGTCCCGATAGCTACTCTGTATACATCCTAATCTATAATATACACATTGGGTATATCACCAAATCCTTGAAAAGAAATATTTTTTCATGCGGGCCAAGAGTCCTACATTTCAGTCACTCATTCATAATATAAAATATCAGGAAACCACCACTTTGATATGAGTGCTAGAATTCAAGTACCACTCTGATAATATGTTTGTTTGCACCATAACTAGGAAGTAGTTACACCGAGGCAGATGGAATGCAAATCCATATCTCTATAATTAGTGCAATAAAAGATTTATTTTGCATAGATTTTTACCAATCTGCCAAATCTTGCAATGCTTTGACAATAGCCATGAACCATTCAAACAAAAAATACAATATAGACCCAAGGAGGTGGTGTTCATTTTTGTCGAAATAGAAATGTTACCAACTTGGTGAAAGTTTTCTTTGAAAAAACTTGAAAAGACTACAATGATTTTGGATCTTCGTAAACATTCTTGGCGACTGCTATGTGCCAAATTGTAAATTGATAAGATGCGACAATCATATGACCTCTTAAGTGGATATTTAATAAGAACAGTGCTATGTTTGAGCTTTGAGCAGTTTGAAATAAAATTGAATGTATGAATATAGAGGCATTTGGTGCTACTTGTGCAGCTGATCAACCCTTTATTAAACTTGGGGAGAAAAATTTAGAGGGAGACCATTTAACTACCTCAACGCATATTCTTAGTTGAATTTTAACAAACACGTCCCTTGCAAACTCTAATCTCTCAATAGGAATACCACTTCCATTGCAAACTCATATGTGGGTGTTGTCATTGGTGGGTTGTAGGTTCAAATGCCACACCAACTAGATTTCACCAAATTGCATGGCCCACTAGTTTGATGTGCATGGTAGTCTTCAAGTCAGGTGGCTTCTCATTTTGACTTGAGTTCACTTTTGATACTGTGTACATTGACCTGCTTTCCCTACTTCAAAGTTTCTAAATGGGCACATTAACTTGAAACAATAACAAAGGTGACCCAATCTGCCTTCGTTCTTGCCAAAAAAATTTCTATAAAAATATGTAGGGCTTTCTCACCATACCCAACTTGGGCATATGTTGTCATCATTGCATTCCAATAAATTGCATTCCTTGTAGGGATTGTATCAAATAATTGGTCTGCACTCTCTAAGGTGCCAAAGTCATAATGGTTGATGTCCATGAAATGACATCTCACATAGCCATTTTATCAAACAAAAGGTTTACATCATCTATACTCCAACACATTTAGTATACATGTCTGCAAGGTAACTCCTAAAAAAGGCATCCAATTCAAGTCCACTTATGATTATCAAGCCATGTAGATGTCTTCCTTTCTCAATGGAGTGTAAGGTAACAAGTATTGAGGGCACTGTTGAAAGTAATATAATTCAGCCTCATGCTAGACCTATGCATTTCATGAAATTGTTGGAGGGATTCCTTACTATACCCATGTTGGGTGTAGATCTCAATCAATGTAGTCAAGAGACCACATCCCTCTCAAGAATCATATTAAAAAATTACCTTGCACACTCTAACCTACTGCATCAGGCATATCCGACAACCAAAGAATTCCATGTGAAAACATTAGGCATGCAAATGTGTTCAAACACTTCGATTGCATCCTCCATTCTATCACACTTAACATACATTTAAATAAGAGCAAGCTCTGGAAAGACATTGTTGTGTAACCAGCTCACAAAATGATAGAAAAGATAGTTGAATGCCTTAGAATTTAGCCTCTTCAAGGGGGCAACCTCCTTTACATTACACAAATGAACAATTCTTAGATGATTCAAATGAAAAAACCTCCTTTCTATATATAGGAGTCTAAGGAGTCACAATATAACCCAGCCGACCTAACAATAATAATATAAAGCCACAAAAATAACAATAGAGGGATTCTATGGGGCACAATAATAACAATATGGGTACAAATAGGGGCACAACAATATTAATAAGGGATACAACTACAATATTAATGGGGTAATCACTAGTATTATAGGGACCTAACATGCCCCTCTTCTTCAAAAAACTATTGTCCTCAATGCTTGAGTAGTTTTGGATGCTTCTGTATAAAATTCTCATCCTCCCATGTGGAATGTTTACCGGATAAGTCCATCCTCGTCAAGTTCTAGAAATATTGTTTGAACTGGGAGCTTGTCACCTATAACCTTCTTTAAACATGAAACATGGAAAACTGGGTGCACTTGAGAAGCTGCAGGAAGCTCTAATTTGTATTCCATAGTACCAATCTTTTGCAACACCTTGTACGGACCATAATACTATGCTGATAATTTATTATCCTTCTTAGCCTACTTGAGAGACATTTGTTTATATGGTTGTAGTTGTAGGAATACCCATTCACCTACATCAAAACTTCTTTCACTGTGATGTTGATTTGCCTGTTGTTTCATTCTATTCTGTGCCAACATGAGGTTATCCTTTAAGAGTTGGAGGACTTGGTGTTGATGTTTGATGTGATGTTCCACTGCTTGAACCTTAGAATTTTCTCGTAAATATGATGTGTTGGATGGAAGTTGATATCCATAAAGTGCCATAAATGTGGTCATTTTTGTTGCTGTATGGAAGGAAGTGTTATACCACCATTCATCCAGAGGAAACCATTTGATCCATTGTGTCTATTTATCATATACAAAGCAACGAAGATATCCTTCCAAACATTTGTTTACTATCTCAGTTTTCCCATTAGATTGAGGATGATAAGATGAGCTATGAGCTAAGTGAGTACCAAGATAAGAAAATAATTCTGTCGAAAAATTTCCAGTGAAAATGGGATCTCTGTCACTTACAATAATCTTTGGGTTTCCATGTAGATTTTGAATTGTTTCCATAAATACAGTAGAAACTGTACTGGCTTTAAATGGATGTGATAATGCACAAAAGTGTGCATACTTAGTAAGTCTATCAACTACCACCATGATGACACTCTTTCCCTTAGACTTGGGTAAACCTGTGATAAAATCCATTGAAACCTCCTCCCAACGTTGGCTTGGAATGGATAAAGGTTGTAATAGACTTGGGGTCGTAATTGTTTCAACTTTATTTTGTTGGCAAACCAAACATTCCGCCACAAACTTTTGAATATCTGATAAAAAATTCCTTCTTAACCCTGTGGTAAGTTTTTAAAAATCCTGAGTGCCCTCCTAAGGGAGAAGTGTGCAATTCCATAAGAATATTTTGTTTGAGTCGGGAATTCGCACAGAGGTATAAGCGATCTTTGTACCATAATGAATCATTTTGCCAACAAAATGTATCAGATGTACTGGAATATTGTTGTAACTTTCAAATAAGTGCCCACATTTCTTCATCATTCCTCCATTGCTCCCTTGATTCATTTATCCAATCTTGTTGGATAATAGAAATGGCGCACAACAATGCTTCCACATCCTCATCCTTTCTTGAGAGTGCATCTGCCACCACATTTTGCTTCCCTTTTTTGTATATGATTTCAATGTCATAACCCAACGTCTTTGTGACCCACTTTTGTTGCTCTTCATAGGATAATATTTGTTCTAAAAACTATTTAAGGATGTCATGATCCGTTTTTACCTTGAAGTGTCTTCCCATTAGGTAGGGTCGCCATTTCATAAGTGCATGTAGTATTGCCAACATTTCTTTCTCATAAATATCTTTGTGTAAAAACCTTCCCTTGATTGGACGACTTTCAAAAGCAATGGGTCTTTCATCTTGCATTAAAACATCACCAATTCCATTTCTTGAAGCATCACATTCCACAATAAAGGTTTTTGTGAAGTTCGGTGTAACTATGACCGATGCTTGGGACATTGCCTCTTTAAGGTGTTCGAAGGCCTTTTTTGCTTCTGGAGTCCATGAAAATACATCTTTCTTCAATAATGTTGTTAGAGGTGCTGTTATTCTCCTATAATTCTTAACAAACTTGCGATAATACCCTGTCAACCCGAGAAATCCTCGCAGATGCTTTATGGATGTGGGGATTTTCCATTCCTTAATGGCTTTAATTTTGCTAGGGTCTATCTTAACTCCTTCATGAGATACAATATGACCCATATATTCCACCTCTTGTACTACAAATAAACATTTGGATCTTTCTGCATATAATTGTTTCTCCTCCACTAGTTGTACCACCCTATCAATGTGTTTAACATGATCCTTCCAAGACTTCTAGATTACTATATCATCAAAAAATGCTAACACAAATTTTCTAAGGAAGGGTTTGAAAATGGAATTAATCAACCCTTGAAATGTAGAAGGTGCATTGGTAAGGCCAAAAATTCATAATGACCCTCATGAGTTTTAAATGTTGTTTTCGGAATGTCTTCAGTATTTATTCTTATTTGATTATATCTGAATGAAGATCCAAATTGGTGAAGTAAAATGATCCATGCAATTCATCCAGTAATTTATCAATGACAAGAATGGGAAACTTATCTTTAATAGTGAGCTTATTGAACTCCCTATAATCGGGACACATGCGCCATGATCCATCCTTCTTGTGCACCAATACTACTGGAGCAGAGAAAGAAATTTGACTAGGTTGAATGATACCATCCTCTAGCATTTCTGTAGCAATGCGTTCAATTTCACTCTTTTGGGCATAGGGATATCTGTACGGCCTGATGTTTGGAGGAACACTTCCTGGAATCAGATGAATAGCATGATCATGATCATGAATAGGTGGGAGAAATTTGGGAGTCTCAAATACCTTGGAATGATTGTCCAAGACTTTTTGGAGATCTAGAGAAATATATGATTCTGATGTGGAAACATCTAGCGAACATAATTGTGCAATTACACCTATTTGTTCCTTTTTTAGAAGCTTGGTCATACCATTAGAGCTAATTATCTTTCTTCGTTTCCCTGCAATACCCTTTAATTCAACTTCCTTTCCTTCTATAGAAAATTTCATGAGAAGTTCTTGAAAATTAGAAGCTATTGTACCCAAGGATTGTAGCCATTGGACTCCTAGTACAACATCAAACACCTCCCATGGATAGCATGATATTACGGCACTTTCTAGAGAAATTTATTGTTCCTCCATTTGCAACCATCACTTGACACTCTGGTGCTAGATATAGGAAGCAATTCAATTCTTTTGCTACCTTACAATGAATAAAATTGTGGGTACTTCCTGAATCAATCAACACTATTACCTTTTTCTTCTTCATTTGTCCTTCTATCTTGATGGTTTGAGGAGTGGTAATTCTAGCCAATGCATTACAATATATGGTTAGATTCATTTCTTCTTTATCTAGGCTTTGTTCCTGGAGTATATCCTCTTCTTTTGACCTTTCTTGCTCCTTTTCTTCTTCCTCTTCACAATCTATGTAGAATAATCTCTTCTCAGCACACTTATGAACTTTAGTGTATTTTCTATCACAATTGTAACAAAGCCCTTTTGCACTTTTTGCTTCCAATTTTTTTTGTATCAACCTTATAGGTTGTGGAAGACTAGGGGCGACAACACTTCCATCTTTATAGTTGTGAGTGGTATGCTTCGTAGTTGCCATAATTTTGCTTTCCATTTTTCTTGCTAATCTGAATGCCTTCTCTAATGAATCAGGTTCCCAAAGGCGAACATCATGTTGAATATTATCCTTTGAAGTCCCTATGAACACATCAATCCTATGCTCTTCTGGAATATTTTTTACCCTTATGTTCAATTTTTGGAACTCATCAATGTGCTCCAGTATTGAACCCTTTTGTTTGAGACTTATCAATTGGCTAAAAAAAAAATGTTGCTTTTTGTATCCTCATAATGTGCTATCAATTCTTCCGTAAAAATTGCCCAAGTGATAATTTGTTTATGAGAGCAAATCCATTGATACCATACAAACTAATTTGGTTCCAAATATAAAGTTGCAATACATACCTTTTGTGACTTTTGCACATTATTGAGATCAAAAAGTTGCTCCATCTGTAGTATCCATGTTGCGAGATCCTTACCATCAAACTTCCTCATATCAATTTTTGGAATATGATGGGTCTTTTATCCAACATTATAGTCTATGAAATAATGATTAAGATTTCTTTTGTTCACGTCATGAGTTTCCTTTACTACCCTTTCACCATTAGTAAGTATTTCTTGTAGAAAATTTGTCAGATCTGTCTTCAAATCTGCCATGCCTTTCATCAAATTTGTCTTCAAATCTATCTTCAAATTGTCCATATTACCTTCCACACCATTCATCTTAGCTTCCATGCCCTTTATCTTAGATTCCACACCATTTATCTTAGCTTCTATTAGCTTTTGTGAGAGTGACATTTGTTGCACTTGGTCTTGTAATTTTGATATATCATGTAGCATTTCTTCCTCTTCTTCATGAGTCATGCTAGAGATTTCAAGTTGCTTACTAAGTGTTTGCATTTTCTTTCCTTGGGGCATCAGTTACCGATAATAGTTCTCTACTATGCCCTTTGAATTCCTTCAAAATAATTTTTCAAACCAAGCTTAAGTAGAAATTTAAAAAAATCTACACACCTTTTTTCACTTTGTAGGAGCTCGATATTGCCTCTAATGTATCTCTGTAATTTCAGATCATCCCATTCTGAAATTGTGATTTGCAGTAGCCCTCTGTGTCCTCTTTCAAATGCCACTATTCTGATCCAAATTGGATCCTTCAAGTAAGATTTATGCCAAATCTCCCACAGTGACTTGATTATAGACTAGTTCAGTAGAGTGAACTTGTATGACATGCAACGTGTCCCTGTTTCGACCTTTGGCTCTGAAAAATATATAAAAGAAACTAAAATCCATCCTCTTTCCATACCTTCTTATGAAATTTCAATCTGATGCTCAAAGAGAAAGTTATGATGATTTTACCCAGGTCACCTGTTTGGAATGTAATTTAGGACTCTGCAAAAAGACCAAATTCCTCAGATCATATCTCTGTAAAAATAGCATTAAAAGCTCTGAAATTTGGACCCAAAGTTTAGTGTGATTTCATCTCAAATGGGTTTTTTTTTTCACTTCTAAAACGTGGCAAAAAATATATATATAGCGAAAATTCCACGATGACACATTTGGAGCAGCGAAACCCTAGAATCCAAAGCACAACCTCCTTTACATTACACAAATGAACAATTCTTGGATGATTCAAATGACAAAACCTCCTTTCTATATATAGGAATCTGAGTGAAAATATAACCCAGCTGAACTAACAGTAATAATATAAAGCCACAAAAATAACAATAGAGGGATTCTATGGGGCACAATAATAACAATATGGGTACAAATAAGGGCACAGCAATATTAACAAGGGATACAACTACAATAGTGATGGGGTAATCACTAGTATTATAGGGACCTAACAGAGATTTTATTCAAATCCCACTTTGATTACCATAGCTTGAACTTGCGCACCACACTACGGACACATAAAGTTGGCACATGGATTTAGACAACTTATCAGTGTAAATTGGTTTGGTCTTAAACTTGTAAGCTTCATCTAAAACTAAAGATTCAAAGTCTTGTTATTGTGGCCTTGCTAGGCAAAATCCGAAATGATTGCATTCGAAGACACAAAATCCCAATCAAGCATTTTGTTGATGAGTTCAATTGCATCTTCAACATTTCCCCTTGACAGCTCGGGGTAGAGATATTTCCTTGGATTCCTGATTGTTTTAGTTCTTGATCAACCTCCTTATGCCCTCAAATCTGGCTTGGCGGTGATTGGGCAATAAGAACGACCACAATTCCGCCCAATCTATCATTTGGTGGAAAATATTAGTCCCTAACTCAGTTGCCCATTTTATCTGAGGTTAGTACTTCTTATGATTGAAATGCATTAAACTCTAGGTCCAATTTAAGGTATGATGCATAATCTTTTATAAGGCAATATATCACTGATGATATTGCTTGATAGTGCATCAATTAATTTGATGGCTGTAAGAGTTTAATTACAACCCTATGAGTTCAGTCTCGAAGCATACACAGGTACAATTTGTGAGTTAGATATGCATTGTTTCTTGTCACCTTACAACCATTATCACTACCCGTTGATAATCATATCAGCATTCTCATGCAATCAGTAATGGAAACTTGTAATTTATCCTTGTTTCTCTTTATCCTAACTATGACATGCAAATAGTTGCAATGACCTTATATCTTGAGGTTTGCCAGAAAATGTAGATTTGGTAGCAAAATTTTGCGGGGCTGTCATCTTCTATTCTACAATTGGTATTTTTACTCCTTATCCAACATTTAATTTTTTTATCCAATGGTTTTACCTACGAGCCATTAACCATTGTAAGAATACATCTGCCATAAAGAGAATTGAAAGGCTTACAGGTAGCCTATAGGCTTAATTACACACACCCACACACACATATAGGAAGAACATTCCAAAGGTTCAGGATTGGGATCGTGTTGAATTCATTTCTTGTTGAGAGGGAGTGTTCAAAATAGCAACAAGAAATGATAAAAATAGAATCTAGAACGTTCCAATTTTAATTTGTCCTTCAATTAAAATTCGAATTTAGTCTCACCAACTGCTTGAAAAATAATTAATTAATTCATCTTGAGCTAATTAGTTGGAGAAATTCAAGTTAGAAGTATTTCTGAAGTCATGCAACAGTTATCCCTTAAATTAAGGAGATTATCCCTTAATTAAGGAGATAAGATTGAGTTATATTTGAGTTGTAATTAGTTAGCTCAATTTATTGAGTTAAGTCTAGTTAAATTAGTTCCAAAATGTTTGAGGAACTAATTGGGAGTTTAGTCAGTTAATGCATGCATGCATCCAACTAGTGTAGTCCAAATAACTAAATATTCTCTCATCTGTAACTCATGCATGTCTATTATTAGAAATACCCAGTTAAAATTAAAGACAAGGGCAATATACTATTAGTTGCATGTTTTCTCCTATAAAGGAAACTCGTTCATGCAAAAGGAATAAGGTTCCTTGAGGATTGTGTAGTTTTACAGGGTGTGAGATCAGTGTGAGTGATCAGTGTTACACTTGGTAACAGAAGGATCACTCAGAGAAACTACGCAAGGAAATAGGAGGCTTGGAGGGCAGAGGAGAAGGTTTGTGAGAAGCCTTACTTTCCTGTGAGCATCTAGGAGGATTGTATTGAGAGCTAGTTAGATGTGAAAGCTAAGGCTTTATGTAATTCTGAGATATTTCCACCTTGTATGATAATATAGATAGTGGGGTTTTTAGCTAAGGCATTAACCTGAGTATTTTCTGTGTTCCATGTGCATTGGTTCTTGTTCTAGGTATACGTGTTCTGCTTGATATTGCTCAAATTTTTTAAGATTTTGCTAATTGATTGTAGAAGTAGATTAAAGTATTTTTCTTTAGTTATATTGCATTATCAGATTAATCTACTGTCAGAATTTCTACATGGTGTCAGAGCTAGGTTTATCAGAGCAGTGAACAGTATACGGAGAAGAGAATTCAAAGTTTGAAGTTCGGGGTTACAAGTGCAGATCGAATTCATCTCAAACTTCAAGGTTGGTCAATGGCGTCCTTTGGCTTGAGACTCGAGTATGCCTTGGAAGGCATATCAAATTACATAGCATGGAAAGATCGCACTGAGGCTATATGAGGAGACAACGGCTTGAAGGATTTCATTGATCAAGAAATCCCAAAGCTAGGTTCAACTAATGCACAAAAGTTGGCTGAGTGAAAGAAATTTGTGGCGAGGGCATGAGATCATCCTTCAGGGAGTTCGAGACCATATTATCTCAAGTCTCCATGGGAAGGATACTCCATATTCAATGAGGAAGAAAATGAAGGACCTCTACTAGAACAGTAGCGACCAGAGGAAATTGGTGCTCAAGGATAAGCTTCGAACAATCAAGATGGAGAATGGTGATATTATTTCCACATATCTAAACAAACTCATCACTTGCAGAGATGAGCTTGGAAGTGTGGGAATAACTACTATCGATGATGATATGGTGAGCCTCACTCTCGTTGTCCTTCTGGTTGAAGGGAAAGTACCCCTAGGGTCCTTTGGGCTAAGACTCTACCAGACTGAAAATTGCTTATACAAAGAAACACACACACACAGCCATCTTTTTACTTTTAAGAAAATTCTAATGTTTAGGGTACATACCTAAGGTCCTACGTTCGAGAAGACCGTTAGGGTGCAAACCCTTCTTGGAGTTCCCTTCTTCTTTCTTTGACCTGCAAGATAAACAAATCAAAGAACACAACAGTACATGTATAGAAGTTTATATATAAATCATCTTTATGCTATAAAGTTAGTTATAAAAAAAATCTTTAAGTAACCACTTTCATAAGAATTCAACACAAGAATCTCATAAGCATAAAGAAATATTATTCGGGAACAAAGACGTGTTTCTTTATATATAAAGGCAAATAAAGTACATATATCGGAAAGATATCACCTGAACACCTTCAGCAGGCTCCAAGCAAGCTTCCTCCCGGATTCGTTCCAGCCTCCAGCCTCCAACAAGAGCTCCTTCCAAGTCTTACTCAATGATGATGTCAAGGATGAATGATCACCAATACACATGGAAACAAGGGTTTCCTATGCAAAATGGGGGAAGTGCAGAATGCACCAAGGACTTCAGACCTGGTCTAAGGGAAAAATCTCAGCATAATAATCTTGCTCTCCTTTCTCTCCCCCTTGGCCTTCCCTTTGATGTCTTTTTATACCCTCTCCAAAGTAGTTTTTTAGTTAGGAGTTGGTTGGGAACAGTTGGGCCACGGGCACTAACAGGTGATCCAGCAGGTAAACCCGCGATCACCGCCCGAAAAAGAGGAAATTATATTTTTTTAAGTGTTTTAATAGATACACGCGGGTTGGGTATGACAGACCCGCGTGTACACGCGTTTAACACAGGGCAAAGTCGCATATAGGGAATAAAACACTGTTTTTTAAATTTTTGGACCAGGTCTGGAAGGAGGGGTTGCCCTAGGCCATAAGTGCAGCATCACAAACCATAAGAGTGAGATTTGGAGCTATAACAGATGCCCCCTAATGTATGAGGTCAGAAGGGGAACATGATGGCCGAAATACATTAAGTAAGTACAAGGAAAGGAACTCTGCCAAAAAACCGAGGAGGACTTCACCAGAATTCAGCCTGCCAAGCCACCGAAAGGAGATCAGAAAGAAACACTGTCTGAGGCGGGCATACCCATGCTCAGGAAAAGTAAAGCATGTCCGCATATCAAGTACAAGCGGATCCACTAAGTATACAAGTATAAATGACTGTAAAATACATAATGGATCATCTGATCATAATGAGTAAGTACATGTCTGAATATCACATATAAAACTGTCAATGATGCTGAAAGATGCAACGGATCACTGAAATCAAAGACTGATCCCATAAGGTACCAACTGAACATGATGGAATAGGATGGTACTACACTGCAAACTTAGGTGCCAGCATATAGAATGTCGCCATGACTGACTGCAACATATAAGGTGGAATGGTATCAACTAGCAGCAACAGGAGCAACTGTCAAGTGAACCAATGAATGCTGATAGAACCTGAGGTCTTCACCGACCGCCGTGGTACATTTCTACACCATGGGAATAAATGATCTGAAGTCGACCATGTGAGAAATCGTTTGATTACCGGTCATTGATGTATACCGTTAACAAACGCGAGACTACTCACCGATAATGATAATGAGCGTCAAGGTACCCAGTACAATCTAACAAGTGTGAATAGATGAGCTGAAGTCGAACACCTGTAAGAATCTATCAATCAGGAGACAATGATGGTTTCCCACTGTCGATAGCGAGGAATCTGCCACTAATGACTGCAAACCCCAAGGTACTGCCAAATGGACTCTAGATCTTTGCCCCAGAGCAATGAGTCGGAGTCGATAGGGAAAGATCCGCTAGAAGGAAGGCATTAAGGCATCCTCCATCAATCTAGCGCGAGTGTAACCCGTAGGCCAATAATGTGGAAGGAATCGGACGAAAAAGATGTAGTAACCCAACCGAAGTACGTTTCCGGCGTACACAAGATGTGGCTAGCGCACGGCAGAAACCCGCTGAACCAACCAATAATGAAAGCTGACACAGAGGCGAGGTATCCACCAATAGGGTCAAATGGAAACCAAGGTACTGCACGAATCCCAATGTGTGATAGTGTATGCTGATGTCGAACACAAGGGAAACCACTCAGTCAAAGACCCATGATACTGATCGATGCTGAGCACAAGGTGACCTATCAATAATGAAAATAGGGCCAGGGTGCGGTCTCTAGGTCTGCCCTCAGAGCAATGTGTCGTCGTCGATAAGGACAAGACCCGCCAGCAAGAAGTCAATGGGGACCTTCTCAAACTGGCACGAGTGAAGGACCAATATAACTGATGTGATGATAGACATGACACTGACAACCAGGGATGGCCGACTGAAAAATGAGTCAAGAGACACCGCAGAAAGGCCGACTCAGGCTAACTTCCCTTGAACAAAAGCACGACTCAATGTGACTATGTGGCAGCATATAATGAATCTGTATAAGTTCGTCATGCAGGAGGCACGAACGAACCCTCCATATGATTGGAAGAGATAACTAATCGGGGGAGGACTGACTCGATAACAAGGTTATGGCTTACCTAAGTCAAACTAAATCCCACCCATGCGGAGGAGACTTTGTTTTGAGTGCTTTGTTCAAGGGCGACACGACTGACTCTAGCTGCCAACAATAAATGGAAATAATGTCCCTGTTCCCGCTCTTTTTGGAATATTTAATTTTTTTGTCTTTTTCTGATAAGCCGGAAAAAGAATAAAAGAATGCTATGGTACAGTGGAAAGAACGAGTGTCGGTGAAACAGATGATCTAGTTCCTGGGAAAGGAACGTTCCTATGCTCAATGCAGGGAGGTGAAAAACTGGTCAGTGACACTCAGAGGTATGTCAAGCTGCAGAGGTCAAGGGTATGCAAGGTCGATTTTTGCAGACGTCATGGTCAAAAGTGGGCTTAAACACGAGTCCAAGTGAAGCCGGCTATAGGCCAAAAGGTGCAAATGGTCAACATGCAATGCAGAAGTACAACTCAACACACATAGGAGCCTCTAGGGTATAAGGCCAGAATGAAGCGAAGAAGCAAAGAAGAATGAGTCTTCAACGCATAAGTCATGGCGGGACTACAGAGGACTCCCGAGCCTACTCAAAACGAAGCAGCATGGGCAACAAATGTCAGTGAGGTGCTAACTAGGATGCCCATGTAAAAGGATGGCTCTACCATCATGTCATGATTTAAAGAATCGGCGAGTGAAAATGGCTTGCGAACCATAACATGATGGGGTCGACCCTACGGCAGATGTATCGGTCAAATGGAGGCTAGTATGCATAATGCAACGGAAAAATGGTGTCCCTAACCTATATGCCAGTGAGAACACGATACCTGCCATGACGGGTCAGCAGTCATGGAACCGTCTCGAACCGTCGAAAAATGTCCAAAATGTCCTGAAAAACAACTCAATCTCGACATTCCAAGCTCCCAAGTTAAAAGTGACATGAAACCAAACAAAATAAAATTTTGAAAAAATTTTGCATTTTCAAAACTTATAAAAAGAAATTTTGGACTTACCATTTTCACCGTTTGACTTGGAGAGCAAATTGTGGAGCAAAAGGAGCAAACTTTCCCCGTGACTTATTCAACCGTTCAATCTTGCCGAAAACTTCCAGGTAAGCACTAAACTTGTCTTGCAATCAATTGTGATAGTTTTTAGGAAGTTTAATTAATGTTTCACCGTTAGATTTTTGCAAAAAATTGCTCTGCGGCGTACACGCGGGTTTGATGTATATAAATCGCGTATACGACGGCCCTACACGCGACTGTGTATAGGGTAAACCGCGTGTGCGCAACGAAAAATTTTTATACAAAAAACTAATGGATGAAAATGATTTTTTCTTCCAGGATGACTCTCACATGGCGTGAAAGAGAGCACTCAGCTGTAGATAATGAAGTTATGGACAATGATGAGGCATTAGATGCCTTACGGGGATGCGGATTGTTAAAATTCTTCAAGTTGCCGAATATGAAAGAAAATGTGCGTCTGCTCGAGAGACTTATTGATTATTGGGATGTCGAGGAAGAAGCTTTTATGATTGATCAGATGCCACTCAGGATAGAAGTGGAAGATATATATTTCATCACGGGCCTTTCCCGAAGGGGAGAGGTAGTACACTCCCGGGGCAGGACCCGGAATAGTCTCAGCGTAGACGACTATGTACAACTTTACTGCCCAGGTCATCGGAAGGTCGGGAGTCAGATCTCGATCCCACACGTGGCGAGTTTGTCACTGCGGATAATCTTGTTCACCATAGCTCGAGTGAACGGATCATCTTCGCTACATCAGGCATCACGGGTAAACATGAGCGTAGCAGTGGACTGTCTTACCACGGTGTTTGACTGGTGTACTCCTCTACTTGCCAACATGAAGGAGCAGCTTGCTTCTATCAGGAAGGGACAGACCAAGAACTTTGGGTACGGAACCATTTTATGCACGTTTTTCTTCGAGAAGGTTCCCGCACTCCGCCCCAGGGTAGTAGTTCCCATCAGTAGTCCACGTGATCCACGCATGGGCCGGTGGGCTGACTTGATGAAATGTCTGGGGGGTGGGGAAGTGCCCAGGAATGCATTCGACGACGACTTTTTTGCTTGGTGGGAGCAACAGATCATCGCCATAGACGACTACCCCTATGCTGGACTGGATTTCCGAGGAGATCCTGACCTAGTGTTACCACCAGACGCAGCATGGGGCGAGATCGGTAAGATTTTTTTGATTTTTATGATTTTAGGATTTTTAGGATTTTTCAAGCATAATGATGAACTTTGAAAAATATATATATATATTTTTTTTTTGATGAGATTCAAATGACTGATATGATGATCATGTTCCAGACATTGGGCCCGTGCGACCAGATGGATTCCCACGGCATGGACGGCGTGGCCGAGGAGCCGAAGAGGAGGCTGCGAATGCGGAAAGGACGCTCAACAACGTCCAGCGACACTTGGCGAGATTGAGCTACTAAGTACCGATGGCCGAGATAGAGGACCTTCCTCCAGATATGCAGCGTCATGTGGTTGGGATGCCACGTGACTGGGTTCGCGTCTTTCGGCGCGTGGCCACTGCTATAGTTAGTTATTTAGATGCTCATCCAGAGCCGAGGCATTAGATATGCCTGACATGATTATGGGCATTTGAGTCCCAATTTTGTATATTTTTGACACGCATATGTACACTCGAGACGCTTTGCGATATATATATATACAGTTTGACTTTTTGATGCATGATTTTATGATGATGAATGATTGATATGCCAGTCTAATGCTTGATTAGCGATAGAATCAGCTAACCAATTTTGAGATCTTGGAATGTGCAAATAATTAATGTAAGTAAATGATCTTTGCAACAACCTCACCCTTAAATATTGGCGATATAATGATGGATCTCTAACCCGATAAATGTTATTTAACTGAGACACTATCAATTGAGAATCAAGATATACTACCAACGAGTCGATCCCATGAGAGATTGCCTCGGATAATAAATTGATAACAGCTGTATACTCGGCCATATTGTTTGAAGTAGGACCGATACACACGCCTCTCGATGTCATCAACTGACCAGTTGGGTAATAAAGTACCCAAGCTGCGGAAGCAAGATTCCGAGTGTGCCGACTAGCACCATCGGCGAATCCAAAATAAACCAGATCATCCATCAACACCTGCCAAAGCAGACCAAAAGTGCTGATATCAGAAAACGCTCGATAAGATATGTACAAATATACATAAAATACAAAGAAGCCATTGCCTGGCCAAAGCTAAGCAAAGCACTTCCTGAGGTAGAGCCCGTCAGGGGGCTCCGCCAACTGACTCCTAGGGATGTTTATAGGTACGACGATCGAACCAATCAATATACTCTCTTCGGCAAATAAATGTGTCGGAGCCAAAGGGACCGTACAAACATCACTAGTCGAACTGGAGGACCGAGATTCTACTTCATGCACAGGGGAATGAAAGTATAACCGACGATGTAAATCTTCCAAAGGTCGATCTACGGCCGTCATTGCTTCGAATATCGCTTCATCCGATGGAAAAACAATATCCGAGCAATCCGATGCAGAGGTGGAATCAGGGGTCCGAAAATGAGCCACATCACCATCTATTTCTTTCCCAGAGGAAATAGTAGAATGGTTATCTACAGAGTTATCGATAGATTCACATCTAGGTTCTGCTGCAGACATAAGAGATTCTATTTCACCCACCTTGTCGTCACCTGATGTGGTCACAGATGAAGCTAAGGTTCCAAGATTCGAAGAATAAAGAGTTTGGACAAACTCTCTCCGTAAAGGATCCCTGGAGGATGAAATTGTATCTATACCAGCTGTAGGAGGGGGAAGGTTAAACGTACCCATCAATGAAGAATACATCCCGACTCCTAGACTCTCAATAGGCGGACGGGGGTTACCCACTAAAGGAATGGTAGAGTCAGAGTTTGCTTGAGGATCAGCTGGACAATAGTCCAATTGGTCAACCTTAACGATTTTCCCCTCATAAGGAAAGCAAATGACACGAAATAGAGTCGAAACAACGGCTTTCATCTCGTATACCCAGTTCCTTCCTAATAGGAGATTATAATCTAGGTTAGCGTCTATGACTTCTACTTCAATATTAACGACCTTTCCTCCAACACATATAGGAAAAGCCGGGATAATCCCGTATGGTCTATGAGAGTGACCATCAAATGCTGTCAATAGGGTGGGTGAAGGAACAACCGTCGGTGATCCAATGGCCTTCCAGCATGACATAGACATGACACACGTGGAAGCTCCCTCATCTACAACCGTCCGGAAAATATTCGTTTTCTGGTAGGTAGACTTTATCTGGAAAGCCATGTGATGAGGAAGTCTCTTTTTGACATTACTCATATCAAAAGAGAGAGCTAAGGAATTACTTGGATCTACTGCCCCCATTGCCAATAGCAAGGCACTTCGTTGAGTAGGACATGTCTGGAGAACCTCTAACGCGGACATAGCACATGGACTCTGAGCCAGATCCTCGACAATGGAGTAATTCTGGGCTGCCCTAATATTAGGGTTGATAGTCGCGCATTTAGCTGAACCTTTCGGCACCCGACGTATAGTCTCAACAGAAGGTCGCTCAATATGAAGTGGGTTGTTAGTTTCGGGAACTGATTTACCCTTAGAATTTTCACCTTCACCATAATCGCGTGACCGTGTGGCCACATTAGCGTGAGCACCCATCATGAAAACATTTGATGACTTGTCCCCTACCTGGTTGCCCCCTGCGGAGGTACCAGGGTTCGAACTTGCGCCAGCAAGAAGTTGCTGCCCTTGGGGAAACGGGTTAGTTAACACAGCTTGCGAACTAGAAGTCCCTTGTTGTCCTAACAAGCACTGAGCGTCTTCAATTCTAGGGCAGAGATGAGTTAGATGGTCTCCTTTGCATAACTTGCAAGGAAACTTAACTTTCTTTCTCGACTCATTTCCACCACCACCAGCGTTGTTGCCGGATTTATTTGCATCGGGCTTCCCATCCTGGTTCTTCTTCTTACCACGTCCTTTCTTTTTTCCATCGGAATTTTGATTTCCTTTGGGGTTATCGGATTGGACGGCATTAATGGAAGAATTTTGGGAAGCTTGAGGATTAGACATTGTGACTTGGTTGTTAGAAGCAGTTTGTAATGACAACTGCTGCAATTGATTCAACAAGTTCACTGTAGTCGAGTCTACTGACCCTACGATACCATCCGCGTGTGGACCTGGCTTTGGCTTAGCTAAATCAACCTTAGATCCAGGAGCATCTGGCAAGTACTTTTGGAGGATCCCAGACTGAGAGTAAATCAGTTCTAACTGCTGGGCCCTGAAAATGGCTTGCTCCTCAGAATAGACCCCAGACATGGAGACATCCTTGGAGATCTCAGGTTGCAAAGACTTCAAAAACCACTCTAGACGGTACTCCGGAGGGATTTCGGCTTTAATGAGCCTTTTTCTCCGTCTCCATTCCTGTATGTGATCAGAAATGTGGGTTGCCTTATCCTGACGAAAGGTAGCCAGAAGTTCAGTTCCGGCATCATAGCGGACAGGCAACTGAAAGTGATTCAAGAAGATATTAGCTAAGTCTGCGAACGATGTAAAGCTGCCCCCTGGCAACTCTATGTACCATTTAGCCCCATTACCAGTCAAGGTGCGCTGAAAAAGTCTCAACCTAACCGAATCTTCGATGAGGGAGTTAGATGAGCACCACAAATGGAATGTGGTTACATGATCGCCCGGATCTTCACCACTCTTCCCTTCGAATTTTGGGATGTCCGAAGGGAGTTTGGTTGGGACCGGAGGCCAGGCCGGATTGTATCTGATAGGGTCGTTCGTTAGCTTAGTGAGATCTGGCAAGTTTAACGTTGCCAGAAATGGAAGCCTAGGAGGACCTAGGGGATTCCACCTAGACTGGGCAGAACTCCCCAAGTTCTGAAAAGATTGTCCTGGGATTTGAGAGGCACCAGGCTGCCCCAAGTGACCAGTAGAACCAGCTGAACCAAAAGGCAAGCCTTGTGGTCCAGCAAAACTCGGAGTTTGACCAACTCCTGCCGTATAAGCTCCATAGCTTGCAAAGTTTCCTCCTAAAGAATTGTAAGGAGTCGATAACCCCTGATATGGGTTCCAAGCCGAAGCGAGGGGAGGAATACTTTGAAACATGCTAACCGTGGAATACGGCCTACTTCCTTGTTGGCCAATGAATGGATTCGCAGTTCCTGCGTTACTAACCCCAGGGTTATTCCAACCTTGGAAAGGATTGCTGCTTTGTCCTATTGAAGAAAAAGGCATGGATCTTACCGTTGGGTTGGAATGTGGAATATGACCACTTCCAAAAGGAAAACCCTGAAATGAAGCCGATCCGCCCATCATGGACGTAGCGGCACTGAACGGAACTGACGGAATACCCTGTGATTGGGTGCCAAAAAGGAAGGAACCAGTACTAAAAGCATTGGTTTGGGCATTTCCACTCGTGGACGGAATGGAGGTAGACCCAACCAAAGATGTGCTAGCAAACGATCCGAACAAGGAAGCGGAGGGGATGGAAATGGTTCCTCCCCCTTGCACCGATGTTGGGGTTTGCATAGTCGCAGCATTCGTGGAATCCATGCTTCCAGTAGTGATCATAAATGGTAAGCGCGTAGCGTAACCTGGAATCGCTGGTCTATATAATGGAGGCCCAACGTATTGCAATACGTCTGGGTAACTAGATGGTAGTGGAGAATTTGGAATCACTAATGATTCTGAAAGTTCTTCTACCTCTACGTTATCCTCCGCTTGAAAGCAAACTTGAGAAAAGACTGGAGCGTCCCTCTCTTGTTCAAAAGTACCAGGCCTTGCTTGGCCGCTAATATCCCCGAGAGGAGGATCAATCCTCGATGCGTCAGCCGGCGTGGGACGGACCCCACCGGTAGTATTCCCTCTGTGCCTTCTAGGAGAAGGTTCTAAACTAGGTGGCGAGAGACCACGAAGTCTTCGAGACCGTCTTGGAGACCGGTCAGCCACTTTGAATTTTTTGTTAAGATCTAACTAAAGACTCAAAAAAATTAAAAGCTAAGCCGACTAGGAGCACAGAGCACACAGTATAAAGTTCCTAAAGATACAGCCAGTCAAACAACCTTCAAGTATTTCCGCTCTGGGTGATTGAGACCGGACACCAAAATACGAGAAAGTGAATCAAAGGGCCTTCCGAGGATAGTCTGGGATGATGAGGGCCCAGTCCTATCAGCGAAGGTATCAGAGGAAGTTACGCTGACCTCCTAACAACAGCCTGCGCCGGTGCAAGCCCCCAAGCTTCGCAAGGGTGCCCTCCGGAAGTACTGTCGAGAGTGATACAACGTCGACCTCAGGTGCCACGGGATTCCCCTCCGCAGCCACCTATGCAGATCCCTAGGAGAGGCAACTATGGGTACCAACTCGTCGCAGAAGCCAGGCGGAACAGTCGTGAGGTAAGTTCGGACAAGTAGGAGAGGGGGTATCTCTCTTTCCTGTCTTCACAGACCCTTGTGCTTAACTCCCAGATCCGGAGCTTTCCTGGTCTCGCTAACGCTATTGGATTTACTCTCTTTAATCAGACTCTTATGTTTGACGTTTTGTGTGGCCTTGGAGAGTTAACTCTCCACTCGCCTAATCCAAGGCCCTAAAATCCTAAACTTGTTGGTGTAATAACTAAAACAAAAAGTTCTAGTGGATTTTAATTAAGCGCTTGATTTTATTAGGCTGTTCTTTAAGTCAAAGGTAATGGAGGTGAAACTTGTGGTGTTTTATGGACGCAAAAGAAATTAATAAAACCTAGCTACATGCACATGCACTTTTGTTTTCGATGAATAGCAATTTCTATGAGGTTCAGAAGGCACTTGTAATATAAACAAAAAAATTTTTCCTTTTTCTTTTCAGACTCCACACTCACAAAAAATAACAAAACTAAATATGCCTAAAAAGAGATGCAAATCTTACCCTAATGCAAGAACTAAATGTGGATGCACGATTCAAAGACTACTCTAAAAACAAAGAAGGAAAGTTACTGCTTTACCAAATTTTGTCTTGCCACTGAAATGCTTAGATAGAAGATGATTTGTTACTAATCATTTCGTCCAAACAATAAAAACAAGTTTTAAGATAAAAAACAAAGCACTTTCACTTCGCAAAAAAGGAAATCAAATGAGAAGCAAGTTTAAGAAAGCGAAACTCAAAAACTTTCAAAATATTTTCTTTCAATCAAACCAAAAAGTCTTTTTCAAAGGAAAACTCTCAAAAAAAAAACTGACACTAATGATTGATAAACAAGCCACCAAACACTTTTGTGAATTGACACCTTTCAAATGATGAAAACTCAACAAAAATAAAATGTGTTCGAAAACACTTTTGACAATCAAAAGCAGCAATGAAAGTCCAAATTATCAAAAGACAAGTTTCAAGAAACTGGTAACAAACAAATTTCCCGAAACAAAGGAGTAAATGGTCATAAAAATGATTTCGTTAAGCAAACACAAATGCCATGAAAACAAAATGGACACAAAGATTTTAAGACAATCTTCCCACTCTGCCGAAACAGAGCAATCAAGATTCTTAAACAGAAACCTTGTGTGTCAAAAATCAATGACGCTTGCAATCAACGAAAAACAAGACTAGCACTCCTTATAACTAGAGAGAGTTCGAAACAAGATGCCCCCTGTTAAACAGAGAACTGTCACTGGGAATTGACTGTTTTAAACTAACCCAAACCACCAGACAGACATTCAGCAAAAGAAAAATTATAAATCTTGAAAATTATGTGATATACGCGCCTGCAATTATTTGCAGAATGCGTGTACACGCGACTGTAACTAAGGAAACCTGCGTATACGCGGGTTTACTTAGTGCAACTTGCGTATATACGCTTCTGTAATCCAGAAAAAGTGCGTATATGAAGTGTTTCAAGAAAAATAAAAAACACAAACTGAAAAACTGGAAAAGCTTGGAGTTCAAGAAAATATCAGACAGTCAGAACCAACAAACAGAGGGACTGAGCCTTGATTGGCTTGAGGACTACCCAAACTAGGAACAACAAGAGTGTTGTCCCCAGTGGAGTCGCCAATTCTGGTTGAAGGGAAAGTACCCCTAGGGTCCTTTGGGCTAAGACTCTACCAGACTGAAAATTGCTTATACAAAGAAACACACACACACAGCCATCTTTTTACTTTTAAGCAAATTCTAATGTTTAGGGTACATACCTAAGGTCCTACGTTCGAGAAGACCGTTAGGGTGCAAACCCTTCTTGGAGTTCCCTTCTTCTTTCTTTGACCTGCAAGACAAACAAATCAAAGAACACAACAGTACATGTATAGAAGTTTATATATAAATCATCTTTATGCTATAAAGTTAGTTATAAAAAAAATCTTTAAGTAACCACTTTCATAAGAATTCAACACAAGAATCTCATAAGCATAAAGAAAGATTATTCGGGAACAAAGACGTGTTTCTTTATATATAAAGGCAAATAAAGTACATATATCGGAAAGATATCACCTGAACACCTTCAGCAGGCTCCAAGCAAGCTTCCTCCCGGATTCGTTCCAGCCTCCAGCCTCCAACAAGAGCTCCTTCCAAGTCTTACTCAATGATGATGTCAAGGATGAATGATCACCAATACACATGGAAACAAGGGTTTCCTATGCAAAATGGGGGAAGTGCAGAATGCACCAAGGACTTCAGACCTGGTCTAAGGGAAAAATCTCAGCATAATAATCTTGCTCTCCTTTCTCTCTCCCCCTTGGCCTTCCCTTTGATGTCTTTTTATACCCTCTCCAAAGTAGTTTTTTAGTTAGGAGTTGGTTGGGAACAGTTGGGCCACGGGCACTAACAGGTGATCCAGCAGGTAAACCCGCGATCACCGCCCGAAAAAGAGGAAATTATATTTTTTTAAGTGTTTTAATAGATACACGCGGGTTGGGTATGACAGACCCGCGTGTACACGCGTTTAACACAGGGCAAAGTCGCGTATAGGGAATAAAACACTGTTTTTTAAATTTTTGGACCAGGTCTGGAAGGAGGGGTTGCCCTAGGCCATAAGTGCAGCATCACAAACCATAAGAGTGAGATTTGGAGCTATAACACCTTCCAAAGATCTAGAATAGCTACTAGGACTCTGTGAATGGAAGGGAGAAACTACTAGATTGGGAACAATTGTGGTCAGAAATCATGCAAGAGGAGATCAGGAGGAGCACACGAGATGGTTCTTCATCCAAGGATGGTGAAGAAAATGTGGCCTTAGAGAGTAGGGCAAGGAAAGGGAAGGAGAAGGATTCTCATTCCAAATTGATTTCTTCTCATGGAGGGAAGAAGGTTGACAAGTCTAAAGTGAGATGCTTGAATTGTCATGAAATGGGTCATTATGCGACTAATTTCCCATTGAATAAGGCTAAGAAGTGATCCTCGGAAGGATCAGAAGGTGAGGCATTAGCCTCTCAGTTCGATATGGACTTTACCCTCATCACATGCATGGTGTCATTGATGGTGGGTTGTGGTTATTATCTTGACAGTGGAGCCTCATTCCACATGATTGGCAATAAAAGTTTATTCAGTACCCTGGAGGAAAGACCTCAAGATGCACATAGAGATGGGTGATGATGAAAGGTACAGTGTTTCAGGAGTGGGCACAGTTTCTTTTCAGAGGGAGCATGGAGCTCTTATCGCCTTGACAGATGTGAAGTATGTGCCTGGACTGAAGAAGAACTTGGTATCGATTGCGATGTTGGGGGGACAAAGGCTACAATGTTGTCTTCAATAAGGGAAAGTTTTTCCTTAGACACAGGTGAAATAGATCAGTTTATGAGTCAAGAACCTGCATGCTTTTGAGGTTCAAGATGCATGCAAAGGCTTGAGGAGCAAGGAAAATGTTAGAGACTTGGTGGTTGAGAGGGAGAGTAAATTACCTCTCAACATGTAGTCGAAGAAGAAGTCTTAGAAAATTGTGGGGGAGCCACAGTTAGAGTCAGCATAGGGATCACATGCAGCCATACCTCCAGGTGTGAGGTGGGGTGATGTGAAGAGATAGTCCCAAGAACACTGAAATTGGGCAGGGTCCATTGAGAGGTTTTATCTCATGGATCGTACCTTGCTACGAGAGCCCAAACTACATAGTAGCAGAAGGAATTAGTGGGATTGGTGCAGTCAGAGATCAAAGTACAGAGGCTAGAGCGGTCAGATACTGAAGAGAGCAGAGAAGGATTGACAATAGTGCAGAAAGGCTGAGTCAGCAGAAGCACAGAGTTTTTAGTCAACAGAGGCAATAGTAGTCAGAGACTTTGATGACAAGGCATCATTCTGATTCAAGTTGGATGTTTTTTTTGTTTCTGGAGTTGCTAGAGAAACAACACTAGAGAGAAGTGTTGCAAGAAGAACATTCCAAAGGTTTAGGATTGGGATTGTGTTGAATTCCTTTCTTTTTGAGAGGGAGTGTTGAAAATAGCAACAAGAAATGATAAAATTAGAATCTAGAATATTCCAATTTTAATTTGTCCTTGAATTAAAATTCAAATTTAGTCTCACCAATTGCTTGAAAAATAATTAATTAATTCATATTGAGTTAATTAGTTGGAGAAATTCAAGCTAGAAGTCTTTCTGAAGTCATGCAATAGTTATCCCATAAATTAAGGAGATTATCCCTTAATCAAGGAGATAAGATTGAGTTATATTTGAGTTGTAATTGGTTAGCTCAATTTACTGAGTTAAGTCCAGTTAAATTAGTTCCAAACTATATGAGGAACTAATTGTGAGTTCAGTCAGTTAATGCATGCATGCATCCAACTAGTGTACTCTAGATAACTAAAGATTCTCTCATCAGTAACTCATGCATGTTTATTCTAAGAAAGATCCAGTTGAGATTAAAGACAGAGACAGTGTACTATCAGTTGCATGTTTTCTCCTATAAAGGAAACTCATGCATGCAGAAGGAATAAGATTCCTTGAGGATTGCGCAGTTTTATAGGGTGTGAAATAAGTGTGAGTGATCAGTGTTACACTTGGTAACAGGAGGATCACTTAGAGAAACTGCGCAAGGAAATAGGACACTTGGAGGGTGGAGGAGAAGGTTTATGAGAAGCCTTGTTTTCCTGTGAGTATCTAGGAGGATTGTACTAAGAGCTGGTTAGCTGTGAGAGCTAAGGATTTGTGTAATTCTGAGATATTTCCACCTTGTATGATAATACAAATAGTGGGGTCTTTAGCTAAGGCTTTCCCCTGAGTATTTTTCGTGTTTCATGTGCATTGATTCTTCTTCTGGTTATATGTGTTCCGATTGATATTGCCCAAATCTTTTAAGCTTCCGCTAATTGATTGTAGAAGTAGATTAAAGTATTTTTCTCTAGTTATATTGCATTATTAGATTAATCTACAGCCAAAATTTCTACAATAATTTATGAAGTTTCAAGGTCTAATTTTTAAAAGTCTAATTCTTTAAAGGGTGATAGCTCAATGGAAGAGCATTTTCTTTACAATCAAGAGGTTGGTGGTTCAATTACATTGTGTCCTGATATCTTTTTTGGTGACAGAGGCTCTTTTTCCCATCACTATTGAGCTTATGGTGACATTTTTTGACCCTCACCAAAATATGAAATGGTGATGGTCAACGAACGCCACTATATATATGCATCAATAGTGACAACCTTGAAAGGTAAGTAACCATAAATCGTTGTTGTTGATATGAAATGGTGATGATCAATGTTTGTCATTATATTCATTATTCGTGACGGACCTTGAATGTTACCACAACACCTATACTTTTGGCAATGCGTATTTTGTGACGGTCAACGAACGTCACCATATATATGCACCAATAGTGATGGCCATGAAAGATCCATCACAATAAATCGTTTCAGCTCATATGAAATTATAATGGTCACTATCCATCATATTAATCAATATTCGTGATGGACCTTGAATGGCACCATAACACCTATACCTTTCACAAACACCACTTTTAGTGATGTCCAATTTTTAGTGGTCGAGGCTATGGTCCATCACCATTTCTCATATGAAATGGTGACGGTCGCTTTCTTTCATTATAAATTATTATTGGTGACGTAATTTGAATGTCACCACAACACTTATACTTTTGGTGATGCCACATTTGGTGATGTTTAGTTTTTGGTGATGAAGACTCCTTTTACTATCACCAATGAGCTTATGGTGACCTTTTTTGCCCCTAACCAATGTCATTTTTTCTTGTAGTGATAGAAACATTATGGGTTACTTCTATGAAGTTTATTATTATAAAATCTTGCAAATCTCTTTGTATTATTTGATCATTTTTTATCACAAAGGTATTATTACCTCCCAAGGGTAAACTAGTTGGGGGGGTACTCCCAAAAATGTACAATGTTTAATTTCACAGGTTCTTTTGCTCAAACTAGATCTTGACACATTCAACAAACTCAGTCATATTCTATGGAATTCACATTCTAGAGGCTTTAATGAAAATAATGTCTATGAAAATCTATCTTAAAATTATGAATCCTTACACCAAATTCTTTTGTTTTCTTATACATTTCTTCTCTAATAGTTAGATACTTCTCGAATTCCTTGGCTTTGAATAAACACATTGAATGCCTATAGAATAATTGAAGCCATATATTAAGCCTAATGCCATTATTATATTTCTCAAACAAACATGACAAAAGGATAAGAAAATGGATTATTTACTCAAAAAGAGTCTTTAACTTTAACCCAAACCCTTAAGTCAATAAAAATTAGATGAAACCAATCATGCAACAACAAAAAGTTCAATTCAAAATTAAAAAAAACAATTAGCCATACTCCCTATTAACAATTAGTTTTTAATTCCTTGGCTTTTAATTAAAAAGTTCAATTAAAAGAAAAAAAAATCAATTAAGGAAAAATCAATTACAAATAATAAAAACTTTTATTAAGCCACATATTGTTGCTCAAATTCTTGGTGAACATTGTTGAGCATGGTTGTTAATCTTTAATTATAAATGAATATAATTTACCATGTTCACAGTAGTTGACGATGTTAATCATTATGATCATGGATGAAAATTATTTAACCGGTCTCACCGTGGTGAATATAGTTGCATGTTTGGGAAAAGTTATTAAAGTTATATTAAAAATTAGATATTGAAAAAACTTAAATATTAAATAATATTAAACCTATATTAAGTTTTTTATCTAGAGCTATTTCACTTAAAATTATTAAGTGTAATGACTATATTAATTTATATGTCAATATTGACTATGGTTAACCAGGTGATTGACATGAGTTAATATATATATTAATATATTAATGTATAGCTTAATATATTAATGTGTAGACAAAATATTATTAATCTCTTATTATGTACAGATAAATATATTATTAATATGTTAATGTATAAATTGATGTATTGATGTATAAATTAATGGGAGATGTATCATAAAGTGTTTTGATGCTTATCATGGATTGATTCATATTACTCTTTACTAGCCATTTAATTTATATGGTTGCATTAGTTATATGAACATATTGCATATATGGTCATTATATATTATTTCATATACTCAACTACATACATAGCACAACAAGAAAATTTTGTAAAAAAAACTACATTACTAACAAATAGTTACTATAAATTCCATATTGTTAAAAATATTACTCATACATGTATTCTTAGTGTAAATCTATTCCATAATAAAATAAGTTAAGTATTTTTTATTACATGAAATCCTATATCAATTATATTAGTAAATTAGAAAGAAATTACATATAGTATATAGGGACTCAAATCTACACTAGTCTTTTATAACATTAAACATGGTAACTTCGGTCATCCTTAACAAAGAGGATTACCGTAAGAAGATGTTAGATCATCTTTACAATAGTGGTAGTTATAAAAAACTGCCCAAGAACCCTCTTAAGAAAGTTTCTAGGACTGTGGCTCTGGCCATCAAGTCTAGTAGTTCGGTGAGCTCTCTAAGCCACAAACTCATTGAGAGCAGTCCCCTTACTCCTAGTATCTATGGGTTACCTAAGATTCACAAAGAAGGAATCCCTCTGAGGCCTATCATCAATACCATTGGTGGTCCGACCTACCTTCTTATTAAGTTCCTCACCCTGAAACTTAAGCCCCTGGTTGGCCACACTGAGTCCTTCGTGAAAGACTCTACTTCCTTCATTAAGGAGCTTAAGGTTATTAAAATTTACCCTGAGGACATCTTAGTCAGCTTTGATGTGGTCTCCCTTTATACCTGCATCCCTATAAAGGAGGCCTCGGAAGTGATCTATCGCCTAACAGATCCCAATGCCGCGCATTTGGTTGAGATCTGTCTCACTTCCACTTTCTTCTATTTTGAGGGTGAGTTCTTTGAACAGACTTGTGGTGTTGCCATGGGCTCCCCCCTTCCCCTATTGTCGCCAATCTCTTTATGGAAGATTTCGAAGCCAAAGCTCTAGCCTCGGCTCGTCTCCTTCCTAAGCTTTGGCGAAGGTTTGTAGATGACACTAATGTCATCTGGTCCCATGGCCATGAGGAGCTGGATCGCTTCTTCAATCACCTCAACTGTTAGTCCTCTGCCATTAAGTTCACCATGGAAAAAGAGGTCAATGGTTGCCTCCCTTTCCTAGATATTCTTATTTCTAAGAATATGGATGGCTCTCTCTCCCACTCAGTATTCCGTAAGAAAATGCATACTGAGTAGTATCTTCATGCCGATTCCCATCATTTCCCTGCTCAAAAGATGGGTGTTCTTAACACCCTTGCTACTCGTGCCCTGAGGATTTCTGATAATAAGAGCTTTGATAAGGAGAGATCCCATCTCCTTAATGTCTTTGTGGAGAATGGTTACAGTAGGCGCCTAGGTCAGAAGGCTTTCCTTAAAGCCTCTAAAAATGTGATGATTAATAAAGAACTGAAGGAGCGCCGACTAGGGGTCCATCTTCCCTATGTTCAAGGAACCACAGACAAAATTGCTCGGATCCTTAAGAGGTATGATATCCCCTCTACCTTTAGGCCCCTCAACACCATTCGTAAGTCCCTCCGATCGGTGAAAGATCCTGTTGACCCCATGGACATGAAGGGTGTCTACTTGATCCCCTGTTCTTGTGGAACCCCCTACATTGGGGAAACAGGACGCTCTATCCATCAAAGGATAAGCGAACATGCAGCTGACTAAGACATGGGAGAACCATGTCTTCAGCGTTAGCAGAGCATGTGGAAAAGACCAAGCATCAGGTTTGTATTGAAGAGGCCAAGGTTGTCGCTAAGATTGCTCATTTCCATCATCGCGAATTCAAGGAATTGAGATTGAAAGAAGGCCTAACAATCTCAATAGAGATGACACCTGGAAAATCAGTAGCTATTGGATCCCTGCCCTATCATCGTAGTTTTCTGTGTTCCCCCTGGAGCCTTCCTTCTGGGGTTGATCCGTTTTGCTCTGTGGTTGGTTTTGGTCTTTTTCCTGTCCATCCCCTTTTTTGTCGTTCTCTCTATTTTATTTATTTATTCATTTATATACCCTATATTTACAAGTATTTAGGATTATTATTATTATTATTATTATATATTTTTTTATATTTTTTATTTTATTTTATTTTATTTATTTATTTATTTATTTATTTTTAAGCATTATTATTATTATTAGTTTGATTATTATTATTTAATTTATTTTTATTTTCATTTCATTTTATTTTTTTTTTTTTTTTTTTTTTATTTTTTTTTTTTTATTTATTTATTTATTTTTATTTATTTTAATTTTTTTTTTCAACTGTCTTTTACCTAACTTTTATCTAAATAACTGAATATTATTACTTTAATATATATATATATATATATATATATATATATATATATATATATATATATATATAAGTAATTATTAATAAATAATTTAAATAAATAAATTAAATTAAAGTTTTTAACTAATCTTTAAAGTATTTTATCTTACCTATTTTCACTCTTTTCCATAAATAATAATATTAATAATAATAATACTAATATTAATATTAATATTAATATGAATAATATTAAATTAATAATGGTATTTTGTCTACCAATTTTAATAATATATTAATATCAAGACTATTTTACTAATATAATATTAATTAATAAATAACTTAATTAAACAAAAAAATTACTTATATATAATAACAAATAAGTTAATTAAATTAAATATTACCTTTTCTAACTAACCATTTATATTATTTTATTTATTGATATTTTTAACCTTAACTATATATTTTAATTGGAATATATATATATATATATATATATATATATATATATATATATATATATATATATATATATATATTTATTTATTTATTTATTTTATATTAACAAAAGTTAGTGAATAAATAAATAAGTGAATTACCTCCTTAAACTAACCCTAATAGTATTTTATTTATTTTGAATCCTAACTTTTATTAATAACCTATTATTAATACTTCAATATATATATATATATATATATATACATATATTAATAAATAAATTAATTAATTTTTTAAAACTAACCATTAAATAAATATTTTATGTATTAATATTAAAAATAATAATAAAATTAAATTAATGAACTGTAATTTGACCTGGGTCCGTAGGTCAAAATTAGTCGTTGGTCGATTTAGCCGTTGGAGTCTCTGCTCAGACTATTTAACATGCTTAGCTGGATCTGTTTCTTCAACTTGTCCTGACGATGAACCACACTGGTTGGTTCGAAACGCGTCGACAAAGGTCTTTCCTCATGTGATTTTCGCCGAAGTTCTGCTTACAACTATTATGGATCACAGAAGCCTCAATTAAATAATTAATAATTTTAATCTTTTTTTTAATGTAAATATCATTTTAATATATAAAAACTATTTTATTATATAAAATAATAATAATTTGATTGATTTAATTTATTTTAATGTGCATGATTTATTTTTTATTGATGTAGGGATTAATATATGGGTAGATGGACAAGAAAACCTCTCAAGATTCCCAGAACCTAAGGCAAACAGATCAAGGGATTTAAGGTTTTCCAAGAAAGAAATATTCAATCATACCAATCTTAGACAATAATTGAAAAAACAAGGACGAGTGGAGACCTGATTTTCCTTTGCACGATTTTGTTGGAGTAGTCAGTGTGGTAGGGAAGGAACCTTCAAAGAACTCCAAGAGTGAGACTTGCACACAAGGTGGATAACAAGTGATTTGAAAAACATATATAAACCTTAACAATTCAATATACTAACATATAACAACATATAAAAAATTGAATGCATAAATATCAAAGAATTTGTCTAAATCATAGAAGCATAACATATAAAATATGAACATTAGACTACGATGTAGATAGAACAATAATATATCTATATTAGTAAATCAATGATGGAATATTATAGCTATTAGGTGTTGTAACAAGTCTTCCTCCTCAGTCTCTCTCTCAAAAGTATCTTGGCAGCATGACAATGCATGAATTATGATACCAATTACAAAGTCACAGCCTCCAATATATATGCAATAGAAGGCTCTAATTTTGAAAAGTTCTTCAGCAATTCACATTAGGAAAAATCCAAAAGGTTGGAGGATGTCTCCTTGATTTATTTATTTCTACCTGCTTAAAAGGCTTTGTCGGGATAGGAAACATCTATAGATAGGTTCGAGGTGATCCTTTCCAGCTTTTCATATTCAACTTTGAGTGGATGATGGAGTCACAATGAGCTAACTCATTATTTTTTCTTGTGACCCCGTGAAAGTTAGGTAACACACCCGTATAGAGGATACATATCATGTATAGCTAGGGTAACGTGTTCTGCTGGTTACTGAAAAATGTTAGCATGCATCTTGCTAGTTTATGGGGTGCGTTACTATCAAAAATAGGCCTGCAAATTAGGATTTTATTCCAGTCCAAGTTACTCTTATCCTCTGAGCTAATGAGGAGGTTAATTCCAATGTAACAGATGCCCCATAAACTGTGAGATCAGAGAGGAAGACGATGGTCAAAATACTTTAGATAATGTAACTAAAGAGAGTTTTTTGGAGCATAAAATATGAAGGAGACATGTGAACAACAAGCATATGTAAGAATATAAAATGATGTCTTGAGTTGGGAATTCCCATGCTCAGTAGAAAAGCCATAATGATATCTAATGAAGGTATGAATACGTGTCCAACAATAGGCACAATGTGGATAGATGTCATTATCTGATCAATCTGATAAGTTGTCTCTGAAAATAATAGTCGCAACTTGGGAGAGGAAACAAGGTTGAGTGATGTAAGCCTTTACCCAAGGTCTTCATCATTGCTTCTGAAATAACATATTTCTGTGCATGCAAATAAATGAGTTGAATTCGGACATATGAGAAATCATTTAATTACCAAATAATGATGAAATTTCTTAATAGATGCGAGGATGGATAACAATAGGGATGATAGTCTCCAAGATGCACAGTACAGTCTAATGAGTGTGAATAAAATGATTTGGCAGAAAAAACTCATAGAATCGTTCAAGTGGGTGTCAATGATGAAAAACCCCAATCAAATGCATGGAAACCTTCTACTGAGGACTGCAAGCTCTAAGGTACTGAAATGTTTCTCAATCTACTTCCTATATAAGATGTTGAAGTCGATAGGAAGATACGTGTCAAAGGTAGGAAATATGGATTCCTACATCTGTTGACGTGAAACAGGACATGGTAAGTTATTTTGGAGATAGTTTATAAGAATGGACAAATTGACTCGGGAAAAATATTTCATATGAGTAGATGGTCAATACAAGAAGAAGAGAATAGTTTTATCCATTGAGAAATAGAAGACACAACACCAGGAAGGCCAGGTAGCTTAGATTTAGGAACATAAAGAGGAATTAGAAAAAAAGATGCAGGCATATCTAGGTGTCAAGACAAGACTCATAAAATGGTAAGGTTCACAAAGAAGCTAACAGAAAGAGGAATATTCTCACAAAATTCTATGTTCAAGGTATTAACAAGGTACTATTGCCAAAAATTCCTTCAAAATATAGATAGTATAATTATTGTTCTGCTCAAATTTTCCCAATATGCTTAGGTTTAACGAGCATAGAAAGGGTAAACTCAACGGTTTTTTCAAATTCTGGGAGTTTAAAAATAGGTTAAAGAAGACTCTAATGGGGTGCCTTTTTCATGGTTGATGACCAGGTGTGACAAAGGGTTAATAATAATATACCTGGAATAGTTTATTTTCCTAGTTGGTCCATTGAGCCCGAATAAATTCATACACCTATGCTCAATAGGCATCGACCTCATTTTGTTATGAGTGAAAAGGGCATGAAGTGAACTTGATATTCTCTGTAAAAAATTTAACAAAGTCAAAAGAAGAAAAACCATAGTATCCTTTTCACTTTACAGCAAGAAAAATATAGAAAAATAATCACTCAAATCTTCTTCATAGGAGTTTTACGAGCCCGAAGAAGATAACTCAGGGTTTTTTCATTTAATGAGAGAGAAAAAGTCCCTAAAAAGAATGCTTAGACAAAGTCAATGTTAGTCAATTATACATAAAATCACTTAGGATAGCATTATAACATGTAAAAATATTTGAAATATAGTTACAAGGAGCTTTAGAAAATAAGAGGAAAAACTAGTCTTAAATGACAAAAACTCAGTTCAAGCATACCTCCAAAGTTTTATAAAACAGAATTTTGGTCTTCATTTTCACAAGTTTATGTTTGGTGAGAGAATTTGAAGGTGAAATAGAAGAATATCTTCTTAGGGTGATTGTGATAAATATGGGAAACCACTCAACTTCCATTTAGTTCTATGTAAGAGCACTAATCTTGTTCTTTCATTTACTTCCTTAATTATTGTTTTTCACTAGTAATTTTTAATTTTTAGGCTCACCGAGATGTATTTGGTGTGTAAAACGAGTTCTCAGTTTATAGTTTCGTGTGCTCATGCCTTTCCTAAGATGGGAGAGCACATTAGCATGCAATGTGGACTTAGGGGTGCCCACATTAGCCATTCTGACGTAAGAAAAAATAAAATTCTTCAAATGGCAGGGTAGTGCAAACAAGAATATTTAACCAAGGGTTTTGAATTATGTAGGAATCAGTTAATCAAAATAAGCCTATGGATAGAAAGATCTCTTAGCTAGGAATAATTTTAAATTATAAATTATCTAGCATGTTTGGCCACTCTGAGATGATGCAGTTTACTCAAGTATGCTAGACATGATCTAATGAAGGCTAAGGAGGAACTATTAGCATGGATTATCTAGCGGTGGGATGAACACCAAGGGGTCTTCAAAATTGGGGATGATGAGCTTTCCATAGACAAATATGGCATATATTTCCTCACTAGATTATCATGTAGAGGTGCATGATGAAACTTATCAGGAGGGAGATCAGATCCTAGAACCACAAATGATTTAATCAACACTTATTATGGGCCATGTGTATGCAAAATTAGCAACATAATTTCAATATAATGAGTGAGGGGAAGACCATTAAGGTATATCTTATGGATGATAGTTTGACTGGAAGGGGTTAAGATCCAAAATGTGGTCATGAAAGCCCAGATTATTTTGGCATTGGATTTCCCACAACCACAGGTGTTTTTCTATTACAAGAGTGTCCTAAGGCGAGTGAAGGTAAAATTACAACATGTAAGACTCGAGCCCAAAGAGAGTTTGGGTATGGTACATTGATAGTAGCCTTCAGGCTAGAGAGAGTGCCCATTTTGAGACCATGGGTGAGTCTAGCTATAGAAGGTCCAAGAGAGCCCATACTAGAGAGATGGGCAACCTTCTTACCTTGGATGGGAGGTGGACCTATTAGACACTATTTTGATGCAGTTTACTGGTTACAACCCCGAATTCCAATGATCAAGGACTTATCATATGTTAGGATGAACTATTAAAGGGATCCATAGTTGATCTTTCCACCCAAGACATAATGGGGACCAATCGGTGAGAAGGAAACTCAGCGACAAAAGTATTTTTTGACTTTTGAATTTTTTTCAATTTATTTGTTAGGGTGAAACAATCTAGCACGATCTCTGGCATGACATAGATGTGACACTTGTACGTCCTATGGGTAGGCTTCGACATGTCATGCGTGATGATCAACTACTTGGGGCTGCAATAGCAGCAAGGGTTGTGGTAGCTACCAAAGAGAGGGATGACACTCAAAGTTTGTATGAGGCTACTAGGAACCTCAAAGGTCTTACTATGGGTGTGCCACCTCTTCCCGTGAGGGAGATATTGATCCACTTGTAGCGGCACACAGTGGGTGTACCGAAGAGGTTTTTGGTACCTCTTAGGAGGATAGCTAGGGCTGTGATATGCTACCATGATCAATAGGAGTAGAAAATAGGTGATAGTCATAGGGTGTAAGTGCCAGCCTTAATGAAGCCATTTCATATAAAACACCTAATCTTTTGAACGTTTTTTTTAGGTACAAGACTTGAAACAATATATAGATATCTATATATAGATATCTATCTATATATATATATATATATATATATATATATATATATATATATATATATATATATATATATATATATAGATATTGGCATTATTTGGTTTATTTGATGTTTTTTATGTAAAATTTTCAACGAAACTACACAAACATGAATGTGACTAAGATAAATGTGGAAGATGCCATTATAATACATAGTTTTCTAATGAATCAACTAATGCATTAGATTCTCTTGGAATGTGTTCATAAGTAAGATACTCAAAATTACGTTCCAAAAGTCTAACTATTAAAAAATGACACAATAAAATTGGATTACAAATATGATAATGATTGTTCAAATGCATAAAAACTAGTTGGGACTCTAACCCAATCACCAAATTTGAAATTCCAATAGATATAGCCTCTATAAGAAGTTTGATGATAAACATATACTCAACAACATTGTTAGTAGTATGAGTAAGGAAGACCCCTCTAAAACTAAGTAGCTCTAAATAGGTTGTGTAAAGTACCCATGTAGTTGATGCAATGTTCCATGTGTGATGATTGGCACCATCTGCATATCCGACGTATGGCAAGGGTGAAGTTGAAATATATGAAAAAAGAGAAAAACGCATGAGAGAAATAGCCAAATATATCACAAATAAACCAAGCACACTAAAAATAAACAAAATTTATATTAATAAATTATAAAGCATACACTTAGTGCGGGACTAACCATAATACCTTTTCAGAGAGAGCTTGTTATGGGGCTCAACGAGTGAGATTCCATCACAGTCCTAAAGTTTATAGGCTCCTTTAGAAAGGACCTTAGTGACAATGTAGGTACTGATCCATAATTTTTGAATTGTTCCTGGCCCCAAGAGGTCGTGCTTTTGATCATACACTAAAACAAGATCACCCTCTTGGTAAGAACGTGGCTTAACTCCTTTTTCATATTGAGCCTTAACATGATGTTTGTGTGCTTCAAGTCCTAGTATAACATCTCAATTATTCTCATCCAAAAGACGTAGTGATAACAAGGATTCCTCTTTGGCAATAATAATGAGAAAGTGTTTAACATTGAGTTTGAGTGATGAGATATGACACTCGATTAGAACGACTACTTCCAGACCATTAAAAAGTTGAAATGGTGTAAATCCTGTAGTAGTCTTGATTGACGTTCTATATGCCCAAAGTGAAGAATATAACATTATGTGCTAGCTGGTCTTTTGATTGACTACTAATTGGGAGATCATGGTCTTGAGGACACCGTTAATAGCTTCGACCTAGCCATTGGCTCGTGGGTAGTAGAAAGATGAATGGTCATGGAAAAAACCAAGCATAGAGGTTAAGTTACACGTCATGTGATTCTGGAAATTTGATCCATGGTTGGTAATGATTATGTATGGAACACCAAAGTGGTTGATTACTTAATTAAATCGGAATAATTCAACAGTCTCTCTATCGGCCTTATAAGTAGGAATGGCTTCAACCCATTTCATGAACTAGTCGACACTGACAACGATGTAACCGTGACCATTTGATAATGTGATATTGCAAGTGATGAAGTCTATTCCCCATTTAGAGAAAGGACCAACAACAAGTAATGGGTGTAGGGTATCAGGGGGCATGCACATTTAATTTGTATATATTTAACAAGGGTGACACTACTGGATTGCAATGATGCAATATTTGAACAAAGTTGGCTGGGAGTATTCTACAGGAAATATTCTTTAGTGATGTAGCCATGATCAAAAGTTTACTGTTACATGCCCCAACATGGAAGTCATTGAGAACATGTTCCGCTTTGTCATGTGTGAGACAACGTCGAAGAAATGAGTCAACACCATGACAATACAAGGTATAATTTAGCACTAAGTAGTGCTTTTCTTGGTAGCGGATGCAGCGACAATCATATTTCTATAGATCTAAGAAGAACCATTGGGTATGAAGATACACAAGGATATTTATATATTAGGAGTCAAAAGATTCAACCATATAAATTGATTCCTCTGGCATTGGATCATGTGCTACCTCTCATGTGTCAAATTTGGGAAGATCTAATAAGAGTTCAATGAAAACTAAACACTTATTTTAATAAGTGGTGGTGAAGGCCAAATCAAATTGCTAGAGGATTACTATATGCTTGCAACACTTACCTCCAATAATTTGATGAGACAAAATATGTCTCGTAGGGCTCTCTAGGGAAATGAAATTAGTTTTACATAAAAGAATATAATGCCAGAAGTAGTTGACAATAAAAAATACTACCAATGAAAGTTTCTCCACATGTGAATACCTAAGCTCAAGTCTACCTACACCTTTCGAAAGTCAATATCACATGCTCACTATGATCATTTTCTTCTTGAACCAGAACCATACCAATGAAGGATGGTGAGGTTGTGAGGTATAATAAAATGTCATGTGAGTAGTCAGGGGAACTTAGAAGTGGGGTTGAAGTAAGAGATTTTTTCAAGGCATCAAAAGATATGTGATCCTGATCGTCCCACAAGAAAGGAACTCCTTTCTTCAATAAGCAGCTGAAACCTTTTTTCAATTCAACATAGTTGATAATGAAGCAGTGTAAGAATTTTTCCTTCCCTTGTAATCTTTGGAGTTGAGAAATTGATTTTGGTGGGGACAATTACCTAATCGCCTTAAAATTTTCAAGATCAACTCATATCCTGCGCTTTGATACAATGAATCCAACCAAATGATTTGACAATGAACATGCACTTTTTTGGATTGAGATAGATGTGGTAGAACCAACACCTAAGAAAGATATCTCAGAGATGAGCTAGGTGTTGTGCCCGATGCTTGGAGTAAGTAGGGAGCTCATCCAAATAAACTTGAACAATCTATCTGATGTCATGAAAAGCATAGTCCATCACCCTCTGAAAATAGGTTCCTACATTCTTAAGACTGCACAAAAGTTTTTAGTATGCAAAAGTACCCCAAGGAAAAAGAAAGAAAGTTTTATGTTGATCGACCGGTTTGATAGTGATCTGGTTATAACCCGAGAAGCCATCCATGAAGGAAATTGATCCACATCTAGCACAATCATCGATAATTTGGTCAATGAACAAGGTAGGATATTTTTCTTTGGTACAAACAATGGTCAAATCATGATAATAGATACATACCCTGATGGTTCCTTATTTTTTTCAACATGAACCAGGTTAGATACCCATTCTGTCAAGGGAACACGATAGATAAAACGAACTTTCAACAAATTTTAAACTTTTATCTTGATGGAAACTATCTTTTGAGGGTGTAGTGGCCAAATTATTTCCTAAATGAGCTTGGAATCCACGTAAGTCTTGATCTCATGCTTGAAAATAGATGGATCTATGCCAGGGATAAGACCAAAAAACATCGCAAAATTGCTTAAATAGGCAAGGGAAACTTCCAATATCCTCAGGAGTGTAGTCTGCTTCAATCTAAAACTTTTCCATGATAACTATCTTTATTAAGGTGTTGACAAGGAAAGTATTCAATATATTAGCTAATTTACTTTTCATATCCATATCATGAATAGTCATGTGGAGGGAAGGAACAGTCTCAAGATGATTAAAAGGTAGTACTTCTAGAGAATCTTCGTTCAAGCTAAATGGGCAGGATACTAAGACACAATGATGAAAAAAATCCCAAGCTTTCTTTTCTAGAGACATGATCTCCATGATACCCTCATCTGAAGGTAAGACTTCATTAAGGAAATCAATAGAAGGAGAAGTGATGAGAGAACTAGAGTTACCATTAGTCATAACCAAAGCACACAAAGAGTTAGATGAAAATTCAATAGTCTAATAAGAAATTTCCCCTATTGACAATGACATGTTCTCTCCATAGGAATCAATGGAAGAAGCTGTTGGGAGGATCCAAATATCTGTTTCACCATTCAAAATAGTAGAGACCATTGACATGACCAGTGGAACGTCAGGTGGTGGGAGAGGAAAAACCTAAGAGCAAGGAACCCTTTAGAAGCCTCTAAACAACACTAACATAAGAGTCAAGTATGCCACCCACTAAAGGAATGTATTCACTAGGTAACATGTGAAAATCATGAGCACAAAAGGAAAATTGATCCACAGTTATAATTTTCCCATCCAAAGGGAAAAGGACGAGATGAAATACATATGAAACAATGGAAATCATATAATAGGTCCAACTACGCTCGAAAAGCGTATTGTAGTCAATATTGTGATCTATGACTTCAATATCCATCATTATAGTTTTCTCACCAAGAGTGATGGGGTAGCTAGATGGATATCCCCTTGGGATGAAAGTGTGGCCATTAAAATATTTAAGGGAATTTGATGGAGGTGAAAGAATGGGTGAACCCAAGGCAAGTTGACTAGAATTATCCATGACACAAGTTGACTCCTTTTCATCAATGATGGTGTAGTGAATGGATTTGCCTTTATTTATAACTTGCACTTGTAATTCAAGCTAATAGGAGAGAGGAGGTTTACTTTTCTCCATGTCAAAAATAGCTAGATTGGAATCTTAGGATCAATCCCACCTATGAACGAAAGAAAATCTTTTTGTTTTCTAGGAAACATTGTAATATTTTGAGTGCCGACATAACATAGGTTGCTTGTGTTGATCCTCTACCATAATGTAGTTTTGGGTAGCATGGATGGATGGATCATGTGTCATACATCGAAGTGTCCCCTTTGGGGGACGAATCACAGGGTTAGAAAAAGGCCTTTAGATATGTTGACCATTGGGTAGTAGCGGAATGGAACTCAAGGAAATATCTGAAGTGTTTAGGACAAGATTTCTATATTTTTTGGCTCTTATTCATAAATAAACTATTTCAAAGGTATAAACAGCTGATGATCCTTCTTCAGGAGGAGGGGAATGTGGGCTTCCATTTCCCCCTTTTTTTGATACTTTGACATCTACAGATAAATACTAATTCACTAGACAAGTAGTTGTGCCTAAAACAAAAGTTTAAAGTGTTTTATACTTTCTCTATAAGAAATATATAAGAAGAGAGGATAGAAGGCCTACCTGTAGTTCCGCTTTCCTCTCTTCTCCCTTGTATCAATTTCGTCGCTCCTTCCCATACTTAATCCGCTTGAAAAGTACCCTATCAACACAACAGAAGACAAAAACTGATCAAATCATATGATCCATGGGATATAAATGAAAGGAATCAGAAGCAATTCATACATATAAGAATTATGAAAGAACACATCATATGGAAGAAGGTTAAAACATTTTATTAGATATAAGAAGGAATTACAACCATCAGTATTTGATTCAAAGTCAATCCTCCAGCTTGGATCCCATCCACATCACATCAAAAGTAAGACAAGTGTGCGTAATCACATCATTTTCTCCAAATTCAAGTCTCATAACATCATTATCTCCTTACAATTCAACATAATCCAACCCCTGATCACTTATATGAGTGGTCAATTTATAGGAAGATGAAGGAGGTTTTCTCATTAATGGTGACAATGAATGGCCTTCCATACTTAGAATTAGTTCCATGGAGGAAGGGATGAGAGGATAGGATGATCCTTAACACATTCCTCATCCATTTTCGAGCTCATAGGAGTTGATAAGAGAGGGAAACTTCTAGATGACTCCAAAATATAAGAATATTCCCCAAACCCTATGTGAATTTCGCTCATTCTCACCTAGTGTAGGTGAAAGGAAGCTTAAGTGCTCTGCAGACCACCCTAGAAGTGGACTTAATTTCTCTGCAGTGCACCTTCATAAGGGCTTACCTTTGCTGGTCCTTCTAGAGGCAATTTCTGGATGTCTTAAGTCGTGAAACTTTCTAGGAAGGAGGCATTCAAATGGGTGACTTGTTTAGGGCATGTAGTAGTAGAAAGTAGGGTTAGATGAGCCCTAAAACACTGATCTGAATGTTGGGATTTGATGTGCCCAAATGGATCTATAACAGCAGTCCCCTAAAGCATGAAGTCAAAAAAATGCCAATGTTGAATGAAATGCTTTACGATGTGATGAGGAGTTATCGAAGTGGAAGGTGACCTACATCAATTACAATACATATATCATGATATTTCATTTTACATGAATTGCTGAGGGAAGGCATACCCATGCTCAGCTTATAAACTTTCATTACATGTACATAAATAGTCATCTACAGATATAGACCCATGATCAAAATGACTATCAATATAATGCCATTTTACATATGATTTAGTACTCTTGATATCACAGCCTAGATGGATGAAACTAGATCCAGGGTATTTAATCTCCTTCTACTATTCGCTCAAGTACAAGTCTAACCATGTGAATATGTGATCTAAGTCGAACATGGGAAGACACCATCTGACCACCAGCCGATGATGTAAGCTGTTAATAGTTGCGAGAGAAATCACCGATAATGATAATGATCCTAAAGGTCCTGTCATACATTCTGCATGGTGTGAATGGATGATTTGATGTTGAAAACCATACAAATTCTTTTGGTCAAAGGCCATTTATGTATGCCTATCTCCAAAAGTGAGAAACCTGCCATTGATGCATGCAAGCCCCAAGATACTGAATGGGTGTTTCTAGGTCAACTTCTTAGATAATGAGTTGATGTCAACAAGAAGAGACTCGTCGCAGGAAGACCTTGATGTATCCCACATAAATGACACGAAATGAGTGTAGTGATTTTAGAGATGGAATTTTACTAACGACACAAGGTTCAAGAATGGCGGTTATGAAAATGAAGGTTTATGGTATTGCAAAAGATGGATTTTGACTAAATGACTTCTCTTGAACATGTTGGCGACACTAAAGTGAATTGGTAGCATTGACTCAAAACAAAGTGATGGATGGTATGATAGACCAATAGTATGATAACTATCAAGCTAATAACCCAACCTAGATAGTCATAGTGATGGAATGAAAGTGTCATGTTCAAGAGCAACCTACTACCATAAAGTGGTTTTCCCTTTTTTCCAATTTCCCCAGTCATTGCTGACTGGTACCTCTTTATTTTTATCAAGCTTTAGGACGATAACATATTCGTGTTGTATACTTTCACCCATTGGGAAAATCCATCACTATTTGATGTTTTAACAAGTTTAGTGAAGGTGACAATCGGTCTTGTCTAGATGGACAAGTTTGTCGCTATTTGATGTTTTTAACAAGCTTAACGATAAAGATAACTTGGTCCTTTTCATGTTTAGAGAGTTTGAAAAGGTACAAAAAGAAAACTACAAAAGTTATTTTTTGTAAATTAATCTCCCAAGTCTAAAAAAGCGTAAAATAATAAAAGAGAGATATCTTTTCCAATCCGTTAACGAGCTGGAAAGGACAAGCGCTCGACAATCTTTTCATATTTAGAGAGTCTTAAAAGAGCTTAAACAGGACTCCATTTTGATCAATGAGTGGTGTCTAGGGTAGCAAATGATTCCAGTGATGTTGGAACTCCTCAAAACATGTTGATTTATGTGAAGAGGTTGACTAATAAGACCACTCATTGCAATTGTTCCTCAAAAAAGGTAAAACAACCAAGTGAAAGTGTATGATCGGCCAAAGAGATGGTGGTGATAGAATGAAACAACCGAGGCTCATCTAATAGAAAAGGATGATAGAATGGCAATCAAAAGGGTTAAAATGGAGATGGGTTAATTTTTACATAATCTTGAACCATAGGGAACTATGCTTGGATTCAGTTTCATGTTTACACAAGCTTGAAATGATAAAACTATGCTTGGATTCAGTTTCAGTTTTAGACAATACTGAAATGAACAACTATGCCTGAATTCAGTTCCATTTTTACGCAAGCTTGAAATGAAGAACTATGATTGAAATTGTTTTACATTCCCCCAGCATGATGAAAAGGAGAGTCTTCTGTAACCGGATGGAAGTCGCTGCGGTGAAGCAGGACGGTTATCCAACACTTTTTGGGCTTTGTCCTGATAGGGACAAAGGTGAATGGGGTGATTCCTTTCAAATAACCTAGAGGGAAACTTAACTTTACCTAGGTGCATGGCCCCCAAGCTTCATTACATTCACCTAAGTAGACTACTCGTGGCTATCAGCTCGATGGAATGAAGGTTCGTTTACGAGATCAAGTGAAAGACTCGACTGGGATTTTATGAGATCTAATCAATGACTCGACGTGGAACTTCCTTCAGGGGACCTTGTTTAATTTTTTAATGAGCTTGAAACAAGACAAGGAACTTTGCTCAGATTCGACCAAGAATTATCCTCGTATCCTTGGTTTCATTTTTTAATGACACAAGACATGGAATTATCCTCATACTCCTTGTTTCATTTTTTAACGAGCTTGACACAAGACAAGGAACTATGCTCATGGGAACTGTTCATTTTTTAATGAGGTTGACACAGTAAAAGAACTATCCTCATATTCCTTGTTTCATTTTTTAACAAGGCTGACACAAGACCAGGAACTATCCTCAGATCTTTGATTTCATTTTTTAACGAGGTTGACACAAGACCAGGAACTATCTTCATGGGAGTTGTTTCATTTTTTAATGAGGTTGACAAAGTAAAAGAACTATCCTCATATACCCTTGTTTCATTTTTTAATGAGGTTGACACAAGACAAGGAATTATCCTCATTAGTCAATCACAAATCATAAGAGGTCATGAGGGAGAGATCTAGTTCCAATGCCCCCAATACATGATGTACAACATCACTGAATTGATCATTAGTTGATGTAGGTATGGAATGGGTTGCCACATAATTAACTCATGGCGGGGATGATACCACTGGTACAAAAGGACCATTTAAGGAGGATGGTTGACTTGCAACCATATTTGGACCGGGAAATGAAAGCTGGTCAACGATGACAATTTGGCCTTCAAGTGGGAAGCAAATCACTCGAAAGAGTGTTGAAACAATAGCTCCCATGTCATAAACATAGTCGCGCGCTACAAGTAAATTGTAATCTAAAGGGCTTGGGACTACCATCACATTTAGATAAATGATTTTTCCTCCAAAAGTAATAGGTAACTAATGGAGGATTCTTAATGGTTGACTGGTTCCTCTGTTAAAACCCAACAAATTTTGGGTAACAGGCATAAGCAACGGTGAACCAAGCGCTTTCCAAGCAGTTGAGGAAAGGATACTCATAGATGCACCTTCATCTATAATAGTTCCAGATATAATCATATTACAAACTTGTACTATGATTTGGAAAGGTACATATGAAGGAAGACAGAATCCTACCAGTCAAGTCCAATCAAAGGAAGTGACTAGACTACTTGGAGGGGGTACTGTAGAAATGGAAGAATTAACCCCTTGAGTTACACGAGTGGGAGGATTTGCCTCCTATCTTGATGGAATAGGAGTATTGCCCCCAAGCTCATTGGAATCGGAAGAAACAAAAAGAACTTCAATGGTATCATATTCACTCTCTTCGAGAAAGGTATGATTAGTTGAAGGTGAAATCGGGTCAACTGTTACCTCGACCTATTGATTTGGGTTAGGTATAGACTCATAGGATTCACTTTCAAAGAGAGTAGGTTCAACCAACAGTTCATTTGGTTAGTCAATTCATCAACTAGTGATGGATTTAGAGAGAGTTTCCTGTGACTAGATGGAAGTCGTTGCGGTGAAGCAGGACAATTATCCAGCACTTTTTCTGCTTCATCTAGATAGGGACAAAGGTGAATGGGGTGATTCCATTCACATAACCTATAGGGAAACTTAACTTTTCCCTTATTTCCATGAACTTTACTACCACTAGTTGATGGTGTGTCACCAAAATGATCTCGAGAAGTTGATGACATAGGATGATGTGAACGAGAAGACCACTCTTCTAAGATCTAAGGAATATCAAGATAATTTCAAAGAAGATGGTCTCCCGCATAAATTTTGAATGGATATCGAACTTTGTGAGGCTTGATAGACGGTTTCTCATCAGATGTTGCATTCAAAGTAATGGTTGCTTGGTTTCCCCTCTACTGAAATTGCTTCTTCTTCTTCTTAACCTCCTAGTTACTAGTACCAATACTTTCACCAAGCAAATAGGAAGAAGTGGAGGAAGAAACAACTAAGGAAGAAGGAAAAGGGTCAACTGGAGGTTAATATTTTCCAGTTGGAGGTGTACTCGATTGGGGAGAAATCATGATATTTTAAACCAAGGAGGTTGAAAACAACCATACTGGGAAGACAATGGTAAATCCCAGTAGGGATAATGCAACCAAATAAGGAGCACCAATATTTCCGAAAGGGGGAAAAGGACTAGGATTCCCATCAAAAGGAATTCCTTGATTGGTGGACTCCGAATTTATCACCATATGTTTCAACCTAAGATCAACTAAGGAGCGAGTGTGGAGGATATTATCCATAGTCAATTAATTTTATTTTAATCAAAGTAACATAACAAAACAAAAGAGGGATAATCTAGGCAAAAGGTTTACCAAGTACTTATGAACTACAGAATACCTCCTAGCGAACTGAGAAGTACGGGCAGGAAATCTCTCCAAATGCTGTGTTCGGTGTATCATAATGTACAATGCGTCTGACTCGGTTACCTAAGGATGCATAGAAACCTAGTGTTGTCCTCCCATATATACCTGAAAGTACGTGGACGCCAATGCGTATAAGCACTACCTAATGCAAAATCGCATAGTGAGAGCATTCCCATATACTTTACGTACTGTAACATCGCCCTATATATGTGAAGGTACGTGGACAAGCTACGATATACTCATGTATGTGGAATGAGGTATCACACTCGGGATGTATTGCAAACAAGTTTGCGACAACTTCTTTGTTTTACAACGCCTGAACACGTTAGCCTAGACCTCTAAATGTTTTTCGTTAAGTGAGAATGCTCCATTAGGTAAATTCAGATAAATTTTAAGTTGATCTTCTTTAGAATTTTCCTTTCAAGGTTCACCACGTGATGTGTGTTTACAATTCCTAAAATGCAACAAATATGATGAGCATTATTCTCATTCAATTTAACAATGAAAATGCTTAGCTAGTAGGGATAGAGCAATCAGATTTTTGACAAAGAGGAAAGAGCACAATCTATATGCAATTTCCCTACACTATTCCGATCAGCACACACAAACTTTTTCAATATGAACGATGCAAGTTTTTATTGTCGGATCTCTTAATGTTATGATGAACAAAAAGAAATATGCACATACAATCAATCAATCTTTCATAAGAATGAAGACTTTTACGACAATTCTAATTTGAAGAAAGAGAAGACTTTACGGCACTTTCTTTCGAATGAAGAGTAATCAACCATATTATAACTTTGACTATAGACTAATAATGACAAAGAAAAAATTAAATAAACATTAATCAATCAAATCAAATAAGGCTAGAAAAGAATATAAAAATTTGTTCTCTGAGACATGACATTCATTGATCAATCAGCAAGAAAAAAACCAGAGAAAAGTTGGCAAAAATACTTTTTAAAGGTGGGAATTTGACCTAGGGTTGATCAACGCAGGTCAAAGAGGGCCTAACTACGTTGCAGAGCATTGTCTCTCACTCAAGGGTGCTCTGTAGAGCATTGTCCCCTGACCAAGCCTACGCTAATTTCTGAGAGGCCACTCAAGTGTCGTCTAACCTCCATTTTTGACCAAAATTCAATGTAAAAGAGCTGAAATACAGTCAATGAACACAAGTAGGGTCTACAAGAATGTCTTAGGAGGTGAATAAGCTACTAGGAAAGGTGATAATTTCCCCAATGGAGTCACCAATTTGTTTTTGAAAATTTAGCATCTATGGATAAACACTAATTCACTAGACAAGTAGCTATGCCTAGAACAATAGTTTAAAGTGTTTTAGACTTTCCCTATAAGTAATAGATAAGAAGAGAGGATAGAAGGCTGACTTTTAGTTCTACTTTCCTCTTGTCTCCCTTGTATCAATTCCATCACTCCTTCCTGTACTTAATCCACTCGAAAAGTACCCTGTCAACACAACAGAAGATGAAAATCGATCAAATAATATGATCCATTGAATATAAATGAAAGGAATCAGAAGAAATTCATACATATAAGCATTATGAATGAACACATCATATGGAAAAATTTTCAAACACTTTATTAGATAGAAGAAGGAATTACAACCATCAATGTCTGATTCAAAGTCATTCCTCCAGCTTGGATCCCATCCACATCACATCATTTTCTCCAAAGTCAAGTCTCATAGCAGCATTATCTCCTTACAATTCAACATAATCCAACCCCTGATCACTTAGATGAGTGGTCAATTTATAGGAAGATGAAGGAGGTTTTGTCATTAATAGTGACATTGAATGGCCTCGCATACTTAGAATTACTTCCATGAAGGAAGGGATGAAAAGATAGGATGATCCTTAACTCATTCCTCATGCATTTTCAAGCTCATAGGAGTTGATAAGAGACAGAAACTTCTAGATAACTCCAAAAGATAAGAATATTCCGCAAACCCTATGTGATTTTCACTCATTCTCGCCCAGCGCAGGTGAAAGGAAGACTAAGTTCTCTGTAGAGCACCCTGGCAGTGGACTTAACTTCTCTGCAGCGCACCTTCATAAGGGCTTACCTGCGTTGGTCCTTATAGAGGTAATTTCCTGATGTCTTAGGTCATGAAACTTTTTGGGAAGGGGACATTCAAAGGGGTGACTTGTTTAAGGGATTTGATGTGCCCAAATGGATCTATAACACCCCTTACGGAGGTGGTGCTAGGTTATATACAAGATGTTGTTGCTACTGCTGAGAAGGAAAATTGTTATAAGGACTACGAGGCTCCAACCAATGTCATTTTGTGCAAAGAAGTTTGTTCACTCTTTTAGATGACGAAATTTATAGTTTGAATGTTCCTCAATGCATGTCTTTTAAGGGAACTTGAAAAATTTCTCCTTTCCTTTCTTAGATTTAGCATTAACAGGGTATTTTTGATTTGGGTTGTTTTGGGTCATCTACTACTCTTCAAAAGGAGTGGTCCTTTTCTTAGTCTTCTTGTTCTTACCATTGGGTTTTTGTGTAGACTACATAGAGTTAATCACTCTAGTTGGAGTAGAAAATTGGGTAGTAGGAATGAGATCAACAGTAACATACAATTGGGCCACTTTCCTGCTCAATGTTTTGCAGCAAATCTAGTGGTAGTGTTGACAATACTATTAGCATGAGTACCAAGTTGCTGAGTATCGAGAGAATCGAAGGTTTTAGGGAAATTAGGGATCAAATCATAAAGCATGTTAGATTATGAATAAATCAAGTATAAATGTTGGGCACAATGAATATATTGATCTTTAGTAACCATGCCAGACATGGGAACGTACTTGATGATGGGACGTAGAAGAGACTTGTAAAACTAGTCTTCTAAGAGGTAATCTAGAATGGGGACCTTGACTAGCCTCCACCGACGTCTCCATTCATGGATATGATCAAATATTTGGATGGATGTGCATTCATGCATTGTAGTCATAAGTTATGTTCTAGTTTCATAGTGGATAGGTAATTGAAAGTTCTCTAGTAATTCCATGGCAAGGGTGTTCAAATTATTCATTGAAGCTCATGGTAATTCAATGTACCATTTTGCTACATTGCCAATCAAGGTGCAGGGGAAGATTTTGATTTAGATACTATCATCAATAATAGAGTTTGATACACATTGAAAGTGGTAAGTTGTGATGTGTGTTGTCTGGTCATCTCCTTGTTTTTGGTCAGACTTTGAGATGTTTGTAGGAATTTTATGTAGAATCATAGGCCAAAGCAAGTTATGGTTGATGGGTTCATTCGTTAATTTGTAAAAATCTAGGATTCCTAAAGTATGCAAGAAGGTAAAATGTGTAGGTTTCCTTGAATTAGACTACGGAACAATAGGTTGAGTAGAGGGACCAGAAGCCCCCCCCATCAACTAGTTTGCAGGAGGGTACACAGATTGCAACTCAGAGTAGTTTCCTGGTGGTGGAGGTGGGGTTGTATAAAGTGGAAAGCCATAAGGCACACTTCCTACTTGAGGGAGATCACCATAGCATAGGTTTTCCCTAGAATAGAAGTTACCCCCTTGATTCAATTGATATTAAGGGAGGCCACAAATAGATGTAATAGGACTGAGATGAGGGATACTGCTAGCCACGTAAGGCACAGTGTGTGCAAGACCAACACTGAAAATATAACCATTGGAAGGAAAGATTTCAATCAACAACATACCAAATTGTATTGTAGAAGGTATAGGGAATTTCGTGTCCCTAATAAGTATATGCATGCTGGAAACATTGCCCCCAGTTGTAACTATATGGGGGTTATAAATTGGAAAAGGATTTCAACCAAATGGATTGTTGAAGGTAGTGGTACTAACAACACCTATGGGGGTGATAGTAAAAGGTCCAATAGTTGACACAAAATGGCTAGAGATAGAAAGGTGTTGAGCTCAAATCATTGTGGGTGTAGTTGGGATGTCTGGGCTAGGCATAATTTGAATAGTAGGATAACCAATCAACTTAGTTGAACTAGTTATATGTGGGGGAAGTGGCAATGGATAAATTTTTTCCAAAAAGGACTAAAATCCACTAGTAGTCATTGGGACACTGGGAGTGGAAACTAACAAATATTTAATAGGAAAATGTGCAACCTGAATCAAAATAGGACCAAGAGGTAAGTAAGTGGAGGATTCGAATGAGGCAAGATACCTTCAGTAAAGAATTCATCTAGTGAAAGAGACTTTTGGGAAGTATTGTTTGATTCATTATTTGACACTGGCGATTGATTCCTTTGTGCAATGGGGGAATATGATTCACTTGAAAATTCATCCATTGTCAATAGAGGAAGGTTTTATTGGTGTCGAGACAGATGATGGTGACCTAAGGTAGCCATGGTGAATGATATTTTTTAACAAAATTTAAAATTAAGTGTGATATATATATTAGTCTTAATAGCAAAGAGGACACACCTAAGAATACAAAAAAAACTCTAAAAGAGATTAACAAGCATCCAACAAAAAATGTATCTGATAGCCACAACTAGATGGAGATGAAACTCAGTATCAAAGGGCTATAAGAGAGAGTTGGTCTAATGTAACAGTTATGATTACTCCTGAGATTTTCTCGAACCTCGGTAAGAAGGGGCCAAACACCCTTATGAAGATGACGACTCTCCAAAAAAACTAAATATGGAAGAGGTTCATTTATTTAGGTATTGGGGCATCACCCTAGTCACCTTATGTTTGTCCCTAAAATTATGGCCACTAAGTTGACCTCAATTCACAGATACAACTGTGGGGGTCACAGTCATGGGCAGTACGTTGTGTGGGAAGGACACCTGAATCCCCAAATGAACTTTGATATCTATGAAAGGATCCTCGATACATAGAATAGCCACTAAAATGGAATCAAAGGTAGGATACTTTCTCTCACACTCTAATGTTGCCTTGCACTTAACTCCCTTGTTATAGGAGTAGTCCTAGTTGATGTGTGTGCAATATGATTTTCTCTCTTTAATGACACTAGTTTAAGTTTTGCAGACATGGGGAGTTGAATCACACAACCTATCCCAAGACTCTAACCTAAACTAATATGTTCCTATCTTAAAAAAGAAATCATTGGTAAATTTTATTACAATATTGATTTTAAAAGTAGTTGACTAATGTCTTCAGAGTGGTGTTGACTTTTGGAATTTGTGAGACCCAACTAAAATCATGCATAATTTTTAGTTTCAATTCGATGAAGATGACTTTATATAAAGAGAGAGTAACTAAACGTCTTTTCCAAAACCAAGCAGTCCTAATGCATCTCTAACGCAAAGAAAATAAATGCATACATACAATGCTCATATGACAAACCCAATGTAAACTTGAACAAACAAGCTAAAATGACAGAATTTTTTTTTTTCTTTTTATTTTTCCAAACTAATGTAATTAATGTATTTCAAAATAAAATAAAAATATGCATTCATCCAACTAAAACATTGTCGAGCAGAAACAGGCTCAAGGATGTACCAACAAGTAAAACTTCCAAATAGTGAAATCTAAAAAAATATTTGGACAACAAAGGTTCGGCTCTGTAATGTAGGTCTCAAGGATACACATGGAATTATCAACTAGGGTAACACTCTATGTTACAATGAGAATGACATTATAATTCTGTTATGAAACCAGCTCAAGAAAAGATAGAGAAGATAGATCAACGCCTTAGAATTCAGCCTCTTCGAGGGGGCAACCTCCTTTACATTACATAAATGAACAATTCTTGGATGATTCAAATGACAAAACCTCCTTTCTATATATAGGAGTCTAAGGAGTCACAATATAATCCAGCCGACCTAACAATAATAATATAAAGCCACAAAAATAACAATAGAGGGATTCTATGGGGCACAGAAATAACAATATGGGGGTAATAGGGGCACAACAATATAAATAAGGGGTATAACTACAATAGTAATGGGGTAATCACTAGTATTATAGGGACCCAACATGCCCCTCTCCTTCAAAAAAGTGTTGTCCTCAACGCTTGAGTAGTTCTGGATACTTCTGCATAAAATTCTCATCCTCCCATGTGGAATCTTCAGCGGATAAGTTCTTCCACTTGATAAGATACTCTGAAATTGATCGATTTCGTAGCTGTCGAGTTCTTGTTTTTGTGACTGCTTCCGGTTCCAATATAATTTTTCCTTCCTCGTCAAGTTCTGGCAATATTGTTTGAATTGGGAGCTTGTCGCCTATAACCTTCTTTAAACATGAAACATGGAAAACTGGGTGCAATCGAGAAGCTGCAGGAAGCTCCAATTTGTATGCCATAGTACCAATCTTTTGCAACACCTTGTACGGACCATAATACTTTGGTGATAATTTATTATCCTTCTTAGCTTGCTTTAGGGACATTTGCTTATATGGTTGTAGCCGTAGGAATACCCAATCACCTACATCAAAACTTCTTTCACTGCGATGTTGATCTGCCTGTTGTTTCATTCTATTTTGTGCCAACACGAGGTTATCCTTTAAGAGTTGGAGGACTTGTTGTTGATGTTCGATGTGATGTTCCACTGCCTGAACCTTAGAATTTTCTCTTAAATATGATGTGATGGATGGTGGTTGATACCCATAAAGTGCCATAAATGGGGTCATTTTTGTTGCTGTATGGAAGGAAGTGTTATACCACCATTCAGCCAGAGGCAACCATTTGACCCATTGTGTCTGTTTATCAGATACAAAGCAACGAAGATATCCTTCCAAACATTTGTTTACTATCTCAGTTTGCCCATCAGATTGAGGATGATAAGATGAGCTATGAGCTAACTGAGTACCAAGACAAGAAAATAATTCTGTCCAAAAATTTCCAGTGAAAATGGGATCTCTGTCACTTACAATAATCTTTGGGTTTCCATGTAGCTTTTGAACTGTTTCCATAAATGCAGTAGAAACTGTACTGGCTTTAAATGGATGTGATAATGCACAAAAGTGTGCATACTTGGTAAGTCTGTCAACTACCACCATGATGACACTCTTTCCCTCAGACTTGGGTAAACCTGTGATAAAATCCATTGAAACCTCCTCCCAACGTTGGCTTGGAATGGATAAAGGTTGTAATAGACCCGGTGTCTTAATTGTTTCAACTTTATTTTGTTGGCAAACCAAACATTCCGCCACAAACTTTTGAATATCTGATTTAAGGCCATCCCAAAAAAATTCCTTCTTAACCCTGTGGTAAGTTTTTAAAAATCCTGAGTGCCCTCCTAAGGGAGAAGTGTGCAATTCCATAAGAATCTTTTGTTTTAGCTGGGAATTCTTACAGAGGTATAAGCGATCTTTGTACCATAACGAATCATTTTGCCAGCTAAATGTATCAGAAGTACTGGAATCTTGTTGTAGCTTTCGAATAAGTGCCCACACTTCTTCGTCATTCTTCCATTCCTCCCTTGCTTCGTTTATCCAATCTGGTTGGATAATAGAAATGGCACACAACAATGCTTCCACATCCTCATCCTTTCTTGAGAGTGCATCTGCCACCACATTTTGCTTCCCTTTTTTGTAGATGATTTCAAAGTCATAACCCAACATCTTTGTGACCCACTTTTGTTGCTCTTCAGAGGATAATCTTTGTTCTAAAAAGTATTTAAGGCTATCATGATCCGTTTTTACCTTGAAGTGTCTTCCCATTAGGTAGGGTCGCCATTTCTTAAGTGCATGGAGTATTGCCAACATTTCCTTCTCATAAATAGCTTTCTTAAAAACTTTCCCTTGATTGGACGACTTTCAAAAGCAATGGGTCTTTCATCTTGCATTAGAACAACACCAATTCCATTTCCTGAAGCATCACATTCCACAATAAAGGTTTTTGTGAAGTCCGGTGTAGCTAAGACCGGTGCTTGGCACATTGCCTCTTTAAGATGTTCAAAGGCCTTTGTTGCTTCCGGAGTCCATGAAAATGAATCTTTCTTCAATAATGTTGTTAGAGGTGCTGCTATTCTCCCATAATTCTTAACAAACTTGCGATAATACCCTGTCAACCCAAGAAATCCTCGCAGATGCTTTATGGATGTGGGGATTTTCCATTCCTTAATGGCTTTAATTTTGCTAGGGTCTACCTTAACTCCTTCATGAGATACAATATGACCCAAATATTCCACCTCCTGGACTCCAAAGAAACATTTGGATCTTTTTGCATATAATTGTTTCTCCTCCAATAGTTGTAGCACCCTGTCAACATGTTCAACATGATCCTTCCAAGACTTGCTGTAGATTAGTATATCATCAAAAAATACTAACACAAATTTTCTAAGGAATGGTTTGAAAATTGAATTCATCAAACCTTGAAATGTTGAAGGTGCATTGGTAAGGCCAAAAGGCATGACCAAAAATTCATAATGACCCTCATGAGTTCTAAATGCTGTTTTCGGAATGTCTTCAATCTTCATTCTGATTTGATGATATCCCGAACGAAGATCCAACTTGGTGAAGTAAATTGATCCATGCAATTCATCCAGTAATTCATCAATGACAGGAATGGGGAACTTATCTTTAATAGTGAGCTTGTTGAGCTCCCTATAATCCGGACACATGCGCCATGATCCATCCTTCTTGTGCACCAATACTACTGGAGCTGAGAAAGAACTTTGACTCGGTTGAATTATACCAGCCTCTAGCATTTCTGCAACCATACGTTCAATTTCACTTTTTTGGACATAGGGATATCTGTACGGCCTGATGTTTGGAGGAACACTTCCTGGAATCAGATGAATAGCATGATCATGATCACGCATAGGTGGGAGACCTTTGGGAGTCTCAAATACCTTGGAATGATTGTCCAAGACTTTTTGGAGATCTGGAGAAATAGATGATTCCAATGTGGAAACATCTAGCGAACATAATTGTGCAATTACACCTCTTTGCTCCTTTTTTAGAAGCTTTGTCATGCCATTAGAGCTGATTATCTTTCCTGGTTTCCCTGCAATACCCCTTAATTCAACTTCCTTTCCTTCCGTAGAAAATTTGATGAAAAGTTCTTGAAAATTAAAAGCTATTGTACCCAAGGATTGTAGCCATTGGACTCCTAGTACAACATCAGCACCTCCCATTGGAATGGAAAGCATTGGGCTAGTCAATACATATTCTCCCATGGATAGCTTGATATTATGGCACTTTCCAGAGAAATTTATTGTTCCTCCATTTGCAATCATCACTTGACACTCTGGTGCTGGATATAGGAAGCAATTCAATTCTTTTGCTACCCTACAATGAATAAAATTGTGGGTGCTTCCTGAATCAATCAACACTATTACCTTTTTCTTCTTGATTTGTCCTTCTATCTTGATGGTTTGAGGAGTGGTAATTCCCGCCAATGCATTACAAGATATGGTCGGATTTATTTTTTCTTCATCTAGGCTTTGTTCCTGGAGTATATCCTCTTCTTTTGACCTTTCTTGCTCCTTTTCTTCTTCCTCTTCACAATCTATGTAGAATAATTTCTTCTCAGCACACTTATGACCTTTTTTGTATTTGCTATCACAACTGTAACAAAGCCCTTTTGCTCTTTTTTCTTCCAATTGTTGTGGTGTCAACCTTATAGGTTGTGGAAGACTATGGGCAACAACACTTCCATCTTTATAGTTGTGAGTGGTATGCTTCCTAGTTGCCATAATTTTGCTTTCCATTTTTCTTGCTAACCTGAATGCCTTCTCTAATGAATCAGGTTCCCAAAGGCGAACATCATGTTGGATATTATCCTTTAAAGACCCTATGAACACATCAATCCTATGCTCCTCTGGAATATCTTTTACCCTTATGTTCAATTTTTGGAACTCCTCAATGTGCTCCATTATTGAACCCTTTTGTTTGAGACTTATCAATTGGCTAAAAAAAGTGTTGCTTTTTGTATCCTCATAATGTGCTATCAATTCTTCCGTAAAAATTGCCCAAGTGATAAATTGTTTACGAGAACAAAGCCATTGATACCATACAAACTGATTTGGTTCCAAATATACAGTTGCCATACGTACCTTTTGTGTGTTTTGCACATTATTGAGATCGAAGAATTGCTCCATCTGTAATATCCATGTGGCGGGATCCTTGCCATCAAACTTCCTCATATCGATTTTTGGAACATGGTGAGTCTTTGATCCAACATTAGAGTCTATGGAATCATGATTAACATTTCTTTTGTTCTCATCATGAGTTTCCTTTAGTACCCTTTCACCCTTAGTGACCATTTCTTGTAGCAACTTATTCATATTTATCTTCAATTCTTCCATCTTATCATCCATGCCATCAATTTTAGCGTCCATGCCATTCACCTTAGCTTCCATGCCATCCATCTTAGATTCTAAACCTTTCTTTAAACCATCCATATTATCTTCTACATCTTTCCTTAAACCATCCATTTTAGATTCTGTTGCTTTTTGTGCAAGTGACACTTGTTGCACTTGTTCTTGTAATTTTGATATATCATATAGCATTTCTTCTTCTTCTTCATGAGTCATGCTAGAGCTTTCAGGTTCCTTACTAGGTGTTTGCATTTTCTTTCCTCGGGGCATCAGTTACCGATAATAATTCTCTATTATGCCTTTTGAATTCCTTCAAAATAAATTTTCAAACCAAGCTTAAGCAAAAATTTAAGAAAATCTACACCTTTTTTCACTTTGTAGGAGCTCGATATTGCCTCTGATGTATCTCTGTACTTTTCGATCATATAGTTCTAAATTTGTGACCTATAGTAGCCCTCTGTGTCCTCTTTCCAATGCCATAAGTCTGACCCAAATTGGATTCTCCAAGGAAGAGTTATGCGAAATCTCCCATAGTGACTTGATTATAGACTAGTTCAGTAGAGCGAACTTGTATGACGTGCCACGAGTCACTGTTTCAATCTTTGGATCTGAAAAATGCATACAAGAAACTATATTCTGTCCCCTCTCTGTACCTTCTTACGAAATTTCAATCTGATCCCCAGAGAGAAAGTTATGACAATTTTCCCCAGGTCACCTGTTTTGAATGTAATTCAGGACTCTGCAAAAAGACCAACTTCCTCAAATCATATCTCCCCAAATATCGCGCGAAAAGCTCGAAAATTTCGACCCAAGGTTCAACGCGATTTATTCTAAAATGGGTTTTTTCTGTGACTTCTTAAACGTCACAGAAAAAAGTTATAGCTAAAATGCCACGATGACCTGTTTGGAGTAGCGAAACCCTAGAATCCAAAGCTCTGATACCAAATGTTATGAAACCAGCTCAAGAAAAGATAGAGAAGATAGATCAATGCCTTAGAATTCAGCCTCTTTGAGGCGGCAACCTCCTTTACATTACATAAATGAACAATTCTTGGATGATTCAAATGACAAAACCTCCTTTCTATATATAGGAGTCTAAGGAGTCACAATTTAATCCAGCCGACCTAACAATAATAATATAAAGCCACAAAAATAACAATAGAGGGATTCTATGGGGCACAAAAATAACAATATGGGGTTAATAGGGGCACAACAATATAAATAAGGGGTATAACTACAATAGTAATGAGGTAGTCACGTAATCACTAGTTTTTTAGATTTCACTATTTGGAAGTTTTACTTGTTGGTACGTCCTTGAGCCTATCCCTGCTCGACAATGTTTTAGTTGGATGCATGCATATTTTTATTTTTCCAAACTAATGTAATTAATCTATTTCAAAATAAAATAAAAATATGCATGCATCCAACTAAAACATTGTCGAGCAGAGACAGGCTCAAGGACGTACCAACAAGTAAAACTTCCAAATAGTGAAATCTAAAAAACTATTTGGACAACAAAGGTTCGGCTCTGTAATGTAGGTCTCAAGGATACACATGGCATTATCAACTAGGGTAACACTCTATGTTACAATGAGAATGACATTATAATTCTCTACAAGGCATTGGGAGGGTGCATTATTGAAGCTTTAGTCAGAAAAATGGAAATCCAGGCTAAAGCAAAGGCTAAGAAAAAAACACTAGTTGCAAGTAAGAAAAATGAATAGAATCCAAGTTGAAAAGAAAGAAATAATACGAAAGAGGACCATAGATCTGGGATCTAGGAGACATGAATCAAGAATCAAAGAACGATCCCTAGTGGAGTTTACAATTCTACTGTAGGATTAATGCATGAGTAGATGGATAAGAAACCCTCTCAGGTTTCTTAGAACCTAAGGCAGATAGATCAAGGGATCTAAGGTTTTCCAAGCAAGAAACATTTAATCATACCAATGTTAGGAAATAATTGATAAAGAAAGGATGAGTGGACACTTGTTTTCCCTTTGCACAGTTCTATTGGAGCGGTTAATGTGGCAAAGAAGGAACCCTCAACCAACTCCAAGAGTGAGACCTGCACACAAGGTGGAAAACAAGTGATCTGCACAACATATATAAACCTTAACAATTCAACATACTAACATATAACAACATATAAAAAATCAAATGCATTAATGTCAAAGAATTAGTTTAAATCATAGAAGAATAACTTATAAAATGCGAACATCAAACAAAAATGTAGAAATAACAATAATAGATCTATATTATTAAATCAATGAAGGAAGATTACAACCATGAGGTGTTGCAACAGGCCTTCCTCCAACTCCTAGCTCCTCAATCTCTCTCTCAACAATATCTTGGTAGCATGATAATGCATGAATTCTGATCCCAATTACAAAGGCCTAGCCTCCAATATATAGGCAATGGAAGGCTTTGATTTTGCTAATTTCTTCCCCAGTTCACATTAGGAAAAATTGAAAAGGTTGGCGGATGTTTTATTGCTTTATTGGTTTATGTCTGCTTAATATTCTCTATCATGATAGGAAACATCTATAAATAGGCTTGAGGTGACCCTTTCCAGCTTTTCATAGTCAACTTTGAGTGAATGATATAGTGAAAATGAGTTAACTGGTGATTTTTTCTCATGAACCCGTGAAAGTCGGGTAATGCACCCTTGTGGATGATACAAAGCATGAATAGCTAAGGTAATGCTTGTTGAAAAGTGTGCAATAAGAAATGCTAAATTTAGGAAGTGGTAAAAATAGAACTACTAAAAATAGAACTTCTAAAAATAGTAGTTTGGCCAATGAGCATTTTGGCCACCTTGGGTGAGAGGTGACGCTGCTAAAAGTAGCATCTTCTAAAAATAGCATTTCTGGGTCCCTTCCTATTTATAGCAGTCCCTAGTTTTTCTATAGGAGGTAAATTCGAATTTGGTCTTACCAGCAGCTTGGAATATTAATTAATTAATTCTCCATGAGTTAATTGGTTAAGGAAAAGCAAACTTGAAGTCTTTCTGAGAAAATGCAATTATTTCTCCACTAATTGGGGAATGTGTCCCTGATTTGCTCCACTAATTGAGGAATTAAGGATGAGTTCTATAATGGGAGTATCAGTTGACTTAGTTTAACTTAGTCAAGTCTAGTTATATTAATTTAACAAGTTGTTAAATTAATGAGATATAGTTTGTTGATTCTTGCATGCATGTGGAAACTATTATTTTTTAGATAATTGAGTATTCTATCATGGATAACTGATGCATGGTAGTTCAAACAAATACCCAGTTGAGATCATATGGTGGGACAGTGTTCTGTTAGTTTCTAGGATATTTCTAGTAAGTATTCCTTGCATGCAGGAGGAACTTGAGTCCTCAAGTATTGCGTAGTTGGACCTGAGGTTGACAGCAAGTATGATCAGGCCAATTTACCTGTTTTTTGTAATTAGACCCCAATCAAAATTGCACAAGGAAATAGGAGCTTGGACCTGAGGTGCAACCTTTATATACAGGGCTAGGTAGTCCATGAGCTTTATCATCAGAGTACAAAGAGAGAAAGATAGCTTTTGAGCTGATTCTTTTTTATGTTGTTGAGGATTTCCACATGATTGATAATACAGTGTTGGGGTTTTATGCTGGTGCTTTCCCCAAAGATGTATTTTGTGTTATGTGTGATTGATTCCTTCTTATCAGTTATATGTGTTCATGCTTGATGTTGTTCATGTTAAATTAACCTTCCAAAAAGTTTATGGTAGATGTAGATCTAGTATTATGCTTTAGTACATTACATACATCAGTTTGATCTACAGGTGAAATTTCTACATGATATCAGTGAGCTAGCTGATTTGTAGAGAAATTTCTACATGGTATCGTAGCACAGGTAATCAAGGAAAAAACGTATACAAGAAGGAATTCGAAGTTTATTATTCGAGATATAGATCTCAAGTTCATATCACATCTATTTCAGCGATGGTGTTCTATGGTTTGAGGCTTGAGTATGCCCTTGACAGCAGCTCAAACTATATAGCTTGGAAGTATAGCATGGAGGTAGTATTGGAAGACAACAGCCTTAAGGACTTCATTGATCAAGAAGTCCCTAAGCCTACTGATGCTACTCAACTGGTGGAATGGAAGAAGTGTGTGGCTAGAGCTAGGAGAATTCTCTTGGAAGAGTGCGAGATCGCATTGTCTCGAGCCTCCATAGGAAGGAGACTCCGTTTGCAATGTGGAAAACATTGAAAGATTTATATCAAAATAGCATTGATGAAAGGAAGCTGGCACTGAAGGACAACCTTCGAAAGAACAAGTGTGATAAGGATGAAACGATCTCTATGTATTTAACCAAGCTGATCACATGCAGGGATGAGCTTGCAAGTGTAGGGGTCATGACAGCTGATGATGATATGGTGAGTCTAGCACTCCTTAGCCTTCCTAAGAGTTGGCATAGCTACTAGGACTCGGTTAATGGAAGGGAGAAACTTCTAGATTGGGAACGACTATGGTCAGATTTGATGCAGAAGGAGATTAGATGGAGCACCAGAGATGGTTCTTCATCCATGGAGGATGAGGAGAGTTGTGCCTTAGCGAGTAAGGAAAAGAAGGGGAAGGAGCAGGTTTCTCTTTCTGAATCGAGTTCTTCCAATGGTGGGAAGAAGGTTGACAAATCGAAAGTGCGATGTTTTCGTTGTCATGAGGTAGACCATTATGCTGCAAATTTTCCACAGAGGAAATCCAAGAATGTATCCGAGGAAGGATATGAAGGTGAGGCACTTGCTTCAGAGTTCAATTTGGATTTCACACTCTTCGCATGCATGGTTTCATCCATGGTGGGAAGTGGTTGGTTTCATGACAGTGGAGCTTCTTTCCACATGACCGGTGATAAGAGTTTGTTCAGTACTTTGGACGAGAAAGATCTCCAGATACTCGTAGCGATGGGTAATGATGAAAAGTATAGTGTCTCAGGTGTAGGCATGGTTATTTTTCAAAGGGAGCATGGAGCTCACCTTACCTTGACCAATGTTAAATATGTACCAGGATTGAAGAGAAACTTGGTGTTGATTGCTATGCTGGAAGACAGAGGCTACGATGTAGTCTTCAGTAAGGGAAAGGTTTTCCTTCGACACATCATCACTAGAGAGGTGAAGCAGATTGGTTCACGGGTCAAGAACCTGTATGCTCTTGAGGTTAAAGATGCATGCTAAGCCTTCAGTAGCAAGGCAACTGATGGAGACTTAGTGGTTGAGAGGGAGGGTATATTACCTCTCAACATGCAGTGCCAGAAGAAGTCTAAAACAATTGTGGAGGAGCCACGATTGATGGAGCAGCTTCAGGAGGTTGTGGAGTAGCCACAATAGGAGAAGCTGAGGGGAGATCGAGTAGAGACATCTACTCATGTAAAGACCTCCAGTAGGGGGGAACTTCAAGCCACGTGGGCAGAGGGGTCACATGCAACCATACCTCTAGGTAGGAGGTGGGGCGATATAGAGTGATTGTCCCAAGGAGGAGGGGCAGGATCCTTGAGGTACTCACCCTCTTGGATGAGACCTTGCTATGGGAGCCCCGATGCGGAGTAGTAAGAATTGACTGATTGGGTAGAGACAGATGCAGATGGAGCACCAGAGGGAGCTATAGTGCAAGGAATCCTAGGACATCGTAGAGCATGCAGGCTATAACAATGCGGGAGGGACAAGTGTGTTGCACAATGTAGGGTAGCACAAAGAAGGGTGCAACGGTGAGAGATTCATGGAGATGTTCCAGTGGCGTAGAGGTTAGAGAGGGAGCACCTATTAGCAACACGTAGAGCTTTGGCATCAGAGTATCTTTCTAGCCCAATAGAGAGGTCAGTCGGGAGTTTTTTTGTTCCAAGTGTTGCTGGAGAAACCACACTTAGTAGATGTGTTGCATGCAAAACATTCCGGAGTTACAAGATCAGGTTCGAGAGGAAGCCTTTCTTTTTGAGAGGGAGTGTTGAAAAGTGTGCAACAAAAAATGCTAAATTTAGGAAGTGCTAAAAATAGTACTCCTAAAAATAGCACTTCTAAAAATAACAGTTTGGCCAATGAGCATTTTTTCCACCTTGGGTGAGAGGTGAAACTGCTCAAAATAACATCTTCTAAAAATAGCATTTCTAGGTCCCTTCCTATTTATAGCAGTCCCTGGTCTATCTATAGGAAGTAAATTCAAATTTGGTCTTACCAAAAGTTTGGAATATTAATTAATTAATTCTCCATGAGTTAATTAGTTAAGGAAAAGCAAACTTGAAGTCTTTGTGAGAACATGAAATTATCTCTCCACTAATTCGGGAATGTGTCCTTGATTTGCTCCACTGATTGAGGAATTAAGGATGAGTTCTATAATGGGAGGATCAGTTGACTTAGTTTAACTTAGTCAAGTCCAGTTAGATTAATTTAACAAGTTGTTAAATTAATGAGATATAATTTGTTGATGCTAGCATGCATGTGACAATTATTATTTTAAGATAACTAAGTATTCTCTCATGGATAACTGATGCATGGTAGTTCAGACAGAGACCCAGTTGAGATCAGATGGTGGGACAGTGTTCTATCAGTTGCTAGGATATTTCTAGTAAGTATTCCTTACACGCAGGAGGAACTTGAATCCTCAAGTATTGCATAGTTCGACCTGAGGTTGACAGCAGGTATGATCAGGCCAATTTACATGTGTTTTGTAATTGGACCCCAATCAAAACTGCGCAAGGAAATAGGAGCTTGGACCTGAGGTGTAGCCTTTATATATAGGGTTAGGTAGTCCATGAGTGTTATCATCAGAGTACAGAGAGAGCATGATAGCTTTTGAGATGATTCTTTTTGTATGTTATTGAGGATTTCCACTTGATTAATAATACAGTGTTGGGGTTTTATGCTGGTGCTTTCCCTAGTGATATATTTTGTGTTATGTGTGATTGATTCCTTCTTATCAATTATATGTGTTCATGCTTGATGTTGCTCATGTTCAATTAAGCTTCCATAAAGTTTATGGTAGATGTAGATCTAGTATTATGCTTTAGTACATTGCATATATCAATTTGATCTGCAGGTGAAATTTCTACATGATATCAGTGAGCTAGCTTATTTGTAGAGAAAATTCTACAATGCTAGTTGTTGGTTATTGGCCAATGTTGGCATACATATTGCTATTTTTTGGGATGCATTACTATGGAAAATAGACCTACAAATTATTGTTTTATTCCATTCCAAGTTGGTATTCTCCTCTGAGTTGATGAGGTTTTTATGATATTTAAGATGGGAAATTACTGAGAGGGGGGTGGTGAATCAGCAATTTAAATTCTTTGTTTTTCTCATCATGATCTTCCTCTTATGTACTTAATTTTTTATGTTTGTGCTCAATATTTATTGAATTCCTTTTGCAGATTTCATTTAGAGAGGTTTGCAGATTTGTTTACCAAGAATTAAAATCATTCACACAACACACAAGAATTAAACATTTGAAGACACCAGATATAAGTGAAAACCTCGGAGGGACAAAAGCACGAACTTTAGGCTGAGAGTGAAGAAGGAAAGTTGCTACTCCTTTTTACATGAGTTTTTTTGTAGGTTTCAACCTACAAGAGGCTCATACCTAAAAGGAAGCTCCAACAACCAGAAGTTTTCTGCAGGCTACAACCCACAAGAGGATCCTACCTCAACATGCTACAACATGTTCTTTTTCAACCTAGAACATAGAAAACAATAGAAATTTCTCAAATCACAAATGTTGGTTATCTCATATCCAATTCTGATGTCAAGTTTTCTATTGAATTGCTTCTTCTTTTCTCTCTTCTTCTCTTGTGCTAATGCTCATTCATTATTTGATGCAAACTCCTTCACGTCAAAAAAATGGATACTTCTCTTTTATTCCACATTGTATATATTATAAGCAAGCCCGCTTGGTTGTGTGTATTATTTGGAGGAATATGAAATGAAGCATACTATTTTGGACTTCCAAAACTTCTCACAAGCTTGTCTTTTCATTTTTAGTTCTGAAAATTATTTGTAATATAAATAGAGCGTAACTAACAGTTCATTCAATAATAATTACAAGAGAAAAATCAGATTTGGATTATCTACATTTCATGTTCAAAACAAATATATGTATTTAAGACTTTGTCTCAATGTTTAGCATTCACATTGATTAGCATAACCTTTGAACCTCACATCACTTTCAACCTTTTATATTCAACATCAAACATTTATGTACACTTTCCATTCAACATAAATTAATCAATCAACTTGATTTGATATCAATCCCAATATTACCGACATTCTCTCCCTTTGGCATTGATGGCAACATGACTAGTCCTCGTACTGGGCAAAAATAACATCTCTTCTTTTGCTTATGTCTATCGCATGCCTCCCCCTTTGGCATCAATGACAAGGAGTGGCTACGTCGAATTGGTTACTGAGTTTTATGCCCTTGAAGAGCCAAATAATTGTAAGATGATGATCAGACTGCTAAAAAAACCCTTATTGTTGCACTAAAACCCTTATTTCTAAGCAGGCCAAACACCTTCAATAATTGCAATGAAACTGAATCGTTTATGTTGATGTAATATTGTAGGCAACTCAGAATGTTACCTGGAACCCATCAGTTCTACTGGGATGATATTTTGGCTTGTAAATCCAAATAGTACCTCTGCAAATTCAATATGTTGCACTAAGAATGTTGGAGATATATCCATTTTATGACTGGAAATACTACTAGCTGCAATTTGGTTGTTTGAATCAGAAATAATTTGAGCTCTCTTGATTCACAAACGCGTCCATTAAAAAATTTAAAACAAATGATCTTTAAAGGTCAATGCACTGTCATTTCTTTATTGAACGTGTTGTAATTTATTAAGTTTTTTGAGGCAAATTCAAGCTAACAATCTCCAACAAGTGAGTTCAGATGTAAGTCTTCATGTTTCCTCTTGATATCATCACATTCTTGAGTTACAATATTAATTTACTGAACGCACTCATTACATAAAGTAGCTTTGTTCCAGTACTCTTGTATTGCATCCAAACTGGGCTTTGTCTCTTTAGGTTGAGCCTCAAATAATTCAACCTTTTCATGGTTTTCTTAGACTACAAGATTCAATAAATTGATCATCTCCTTTGTGCACTTCTCTGTTGGTGCATGAGTTCCATCCCTGGTCACAAAAGAAATCAGATAACATCCACTAGGAGGAACTCCAGAATTTGGATGGTCATCATTCAATGCTTCTTTTCCATCACCATATCTCAAACTTCTAGAACTACATATGCACTACTTGGATAGCCATATCTCAAATTATTAAAGCTAGATGCACCCCCTCTCAATTCACTCATGTTTCCATCACTTTCTCATTAACAAATTTTTTTTACATCCTCCATCCATTATATGAGTAGCAACAATTTCCCTTCATTTATTAAACATGAAGCTATTGAATTGAAGTTGAATTGATTGATTGCATTGAATTGCAGGAATAGGGTCATGATGCACTACTCATGTATCATCTTGCATATTGACTAAGTACCTTGCATCCCCCCCTATTCCATAAACTCGCTCGATAAGAACCCTTGGATAAGAAAATCAATACACATGTAGTGTCAGTCAGGATCATATCATCAGTGTGACTATGTGCATAAGTACTAAAGTGTCTTAGATGGAGTCGAATCAAATTCCTGAGTGCATTTTCACTTCTCGATAGCTTAGGATGAAGGTTCGTTCTTGTGACTACATATTTCATGATCTCTTAGCTTCTCTTGATCTCACTCAACGCTTTGAGTTCTCACACTGCATATCAAACCTTCTCAACTATTTTACTAACTATCATTAGTTACTAGCATTGGTTTGTAATGTGCATTAAATTGGGAGGTCACCAAAGGCCTTTTAACTTTTGAATGTCTAAGGTTCAAATCCAAAGGCATGAAATACATATAACGCTAGAAATAATAACACTACTAAAAAATAATAACATTGCTTTGAAATAATAAAGCTACTCCGAAATAATAACGCTTCACTTATCAATGCTAATAAAAAATGTTGAATATTGAATGATGCCTATATTATTTGAGCCATTCTCATAATATATTGAATGCTGGTATTGAAGGAGGATGTAGGAACTATATGTGACATATCATTTCGATTGCCTAAATGGCTAATTGTACGAATATAAATTTGAGTTGAGCAGCTACATATCCAATTGGAACTGCATGCTCGAAGGATGTTTTCCTGTGCCCCTCAGGGTCCTAACTCACTCAATTTAGAGGATGGTTGCAGTGAGTGTAGGCGTTATTTTTCGTATCATTGATAGTATCACTCTTGGGATGCTCATTCTATAGGAGGGAAAATTGGTGAACTTGTTGAATGGCCGATCTGTTAAGCTCCCGAATCGATGTGTCAGAGTTGAAGAGCTTAATGCCTTTGGTAATAGGGAGAGGATGCTCCAAGGCTGGCTACTTGACGAAATTACTACCATACCATATCATGTAATGCACTCTGAAATAATATGTGCCAACGCTCAATCAATTTCACAAATCGCTCTCTAAACCATTTAATATTTCCACGAAATTACTACCATACCATATGACATAGCGCACTCTGAAATAATATGTGCCAACACTTAGGCAATTTCATAAATAGCTATGTAAACCATTTAATATTTCCACAATAGTGGGAAATTTCACCAATAATTCTGTAAACCATTTAATATTTCCACAATAGTAGGCAAGCTTCTCTTTCAATGACATGACCTCTTTGCATGAATATAATTCATTATCGTTGCATTTAACACTGCCAACGTTGTCATTTTTGCATGAATATAATTCATATCGCCGCATTTAACAAAGCCAATTCTACCATTTCTACATGAATATAATTCATTATCGTTGTATTTAGAAGGAACTTTGTTATTAAATTAGGGAAGAAAATCCTAATTTCAACACTCAATGTCTATCATCATTTTATGGGCAAGTCTTTGGCATCTCTTGGTTGGAATATAATGTTCCCTCGCATATAAAGTCTGCATACCATGTAATAGCTGATTTGGTAGGTCTAATTCCCTTTGTCTTAACATAGACTTGTAATTCTTTCTATAGCATCAATATATGTTTTCGATGTCATATTGTTTCAACTATTCTCAATTGTAGAGATTCTAACTTCTAGCATCATTTTCCCAATAATAGAATGCTTCAGTATAATTGATTCTGCCAATGACCGTTGCACATTAAATTCTTATTCCTTATCACTATTAAACCCTGTGGATGTACCTCAGTGTTGCACACAATTTGTAATGCTCTTCAACCAGCTATTCATTTACTGCAATTGACAATGGATGAATCAACCCTATCCATGCTACTACATTTAATAGTGGAGTAAAACTAAGACTATTCAACGCATATCCTTCATGCTCCTGCTCCTACTCATGTGTTACATTCCACTGTCCTTAGCTTGTTTTATTTATTACCATTTGAGCTTGTCCAATTCCACCAAGTATACAAGTATGCATTCTTTAGATTGATTAAGTCTCTTCTTTCTTTGTCTCTTTCATATTTTTCAGGTTGTCTAATTGTATTGACAAAGGTTTGACATTGAAATCTATGTCAACAATATTTCTTTTTGAAAACCCATTAGAGATGCATTGCTTAGGATTATCAAATTTCTCCAAGTTCTTTTGTGTATCCAATGCAACTAGAGAGTAATGCATTTGGATCTTTATTTCTATTGGAAAACACTTAATGTTTTCCTTTCAAAGTCTATATTTTCTGAAATGGGTTCATTAAATGTGGATTTCATTGACTTGTTCATTTGCTTCAAGAGTCTACATACAGTATTGTGCCAAAAAAAATGAGAGATTTTGAGAATAGCCTTTTCCTGATGTTATTCCCTTTTATGGAAAAAATTAGTCATTTTGATGTTAAGGACTTGCTGATATTGTTAATTTATTTGGACATAGAGACGAGATATTGATGTGTTGATGAGATCTTGATGCGTTGTTCCTATGAGCATGTGGATTTCCATCCAAAAAATATTTAGTTTAATGTTTCCGAAGCACTTCGAGAGATTTCTTATTTTTATATTAGATCCATCTTACATTCTCATGCATTCAACATTTTCATTCAAATATTTTTGTTCATAATGACATTGTTGAAGGATTTTGATAAATCCTAGTGATTTAGTGAAATTGGTACAATATTTGATTAGTTGTTGAGATAGCAGTATTCACATGGAGATTGCAAATAATAAGGTTTGGATGTAGATCTCATGATGCTTCATGATGAATGCATCTATAAACCAAACATACAAATATATAGAGTCTGCTCCTCCACTTGATGGAAATGTCTTTGCTTTTGCTTCCATGTTTGTATTTGGATGGCTCTCAGGTTTTCATACATCAGATTTTTAACAGGGATCATTAAAATGTACATTGATGCATTCAGAAAAATGAATAATTTTGAGAAACATTGATGATGCAATTATACAATAAGTTATGCTTAACCTCCAACATGATTTGAATAGATATCCAATTTTCTTAGTAGTACTAGTATTGTGTCTACTTGCAGATATTTATTTACATGTTTATGCATCAAATATATATACATATATACATATACATATGCATATGCATATGCATATGCATATGCATATAGATATATATATAGATATATATATATATATATATATATATATATATATATATATATATTGAAGAATGGACTCTTGAATGGTGAACATGATTGATGTTGTTAGCTCCTGGAGAATGTGACTTGATTTCCCATTTTGATGATGATTTTGTTCTTGTTGCTTCTTTAACTTCTTCAAATTATTAACATGCTCATAAGCTTTGTGTTCCTCTTCATTACTCCTTCTTTCTCCTAATATAATCTCCCCCTTAGATCATGCTCGATTTCATATACTATGCAATCTTTTAGGTTCTTCTTTTGAAGTCACATGAGTGAAGGGAGTCTGTAGGTGCTATCCCTAGCTTGTTTCTCAGATATTCAAATGGTTCTTTAACAAGGGTTTTTGTAAATATTTTTTCTATGTGTTCCCTTATGGGTATGTACTCCATCTTCACTATTTTCTTAGCCACTTGTTCTCTGAGAAAGTGGTACTTTATAGGGATACGTTTAGTCTTCGAATGGAGCACTCGATTTTTTGAAATTCTTATTACACTCGTATTGTTGCACTTGATAGGTATAGGTTCATTACAATTTATCTTCATGTCATGTAGGGTTTGTTTAATCCAAAATACTTGTGTGCAACAAGTTGCAACTACTATGTATTTAGCTTCCGCGATAGATAGAGAAGGTAGAATGCACCAGCACTTGTACCTTTTATGTCATCGACATAGATTGCCCAAACTGCATATGTGTATGTTGTCAGAGTAAAATCCTTACCTTTTAGATGCCATAGACCATAGCTTGTAGTCCATTTCAAGGACCTGAATATTCTTTTTGTTGCTAAAAATGGCTTTGTTTGGGTGTTTATTGGTACCTTGCCATTAATCTGTCTCCCAACATTATATCTTGTCGAGAAGTTGTTAGATATAACAAAATTCCTATCATAGATCTATATATCTTTTGATCCACATCAAGTGATTCATCATATGCACATAGCTTATATCCCATAGTCATGGGGGTTGAGCCAGGTTTACAATCTCCCATTTGGAATATTTTCAACATATATTTTAGATATTTCTCTTGATAAATGAATATGCCTCTAGGGTTTTGTAGGATTTGGAACCCTAGGTTGAACGTAAGTTCTCCAATCATAGATATTCTGAACTCAGTCTTGATCTCTTCAGCAAACCATTCTACTAGATGAATCTTATTGCTTCCAAACATAATACCATCCATGTACAGAACTCATCTTCATCAGCCTTAATGTACAGATTACTATAAGCTCCTCCTCTCTTGAACCCCTATGTTTGAAGGTACTTGTCTAGTCTAGAGTACCATGCTTGAGGTGTGTGTTTAAGACCATATAGTGATTTCTTTAACCTATGGACATAATTAGGCTTATCCGTCAATGAGAAACCTTCAGGTTTTTCCATGTAGATTTCTTCCTCAAGATCACCATTTAGGAAAGAAGATTTCACATCCATTTGATACACCTTGAAATCATTGTAGAATGCAAAGTCCAAAAACATCCTGATTTCCTCCAATCTTGATATTGTTGGAAAGGTCTCTTCATAATCAAGTCCTTATATTTGTGAGTAACCCTTAGACATGAGCCTGGCTTTGCTTCTAAAAACTTGACCCTGTTCATTCATCTTATTTTTGAATAACCATTTTGTGCCAATAATATTCTTTCTGGCAGGTCTTGGTGTTAGTTCCCAAGTCTTGTTCTTCTCAATTTGGTCTAATTCATCATTCATAACGTCTATCCAATTTTTTTCTTTACTTTCCCCCTCAAATTTATTTGGCTCTATTTGTGACAACATGGCTATATGAACTTGCTAATATTTTTCTACTAGTTGCCTCCTTATGTGTACACCTTTAGTTTTATCTCCAATACTTTGATTTTCAGGGTGATTCTTTTGGGTGTATCTTGAAGCTCCTTTTGGATGAGTCCTAGTATCATCTAATTCTTCATCTTGTACTTCATTCTCCTTACCAATATGATGATGATGATCTGGAGGATTGATAAAACTTGTTTTCTTATTCTTATTGGGTAGCTCTTCATCAACCTTTACATCTATGCATTCCATAATCTTATGCAGTCTTCTATTATAACACCTATATACCTTACTTTTTGACAAATATCCCAAAAATATTCTTTCACAAATTGAGCATCAAAATTTCCCAACTTTTCATCATTATTTTTGGTATAACATTTACTTCTAAATACTTTAAAATGTTTGATTGTTGTTGGTTTCCCATGACTCAATTCATAACGTGTCTTATCTCAATTTGGTCTAAGATTTTCCTTATTGAGAATAGGTACTATTTTATGCACCACTTATGTCCGGTAGGTTTGCGCAATGTTTCTTTCTATCATCATAGCTCTGGCTATTTGCTAAACATACTTGTTTTGTCTCTCTCTGACTCCACTCTGTTGTGGTGAGTCTACAATACTATATTGTTGTTTTATCCCAAATTCATTACATAGGTTTGCAAACTCATTTGATGTAAATTAACCTCTTATATGTGAACTTAAGAAATTTATCTTGCACCCTGTTTGATTTTCTCTCATTGCCTTAAATGTTTTAAATTTCTCAAATGCTTCTGACTTATTTCTAAGAAATTCAACCAATGCTAACCTTGAATAGTCATCGATTACCAGCATGAAATATTATTCTTCTCCTAGTGCTTCTATTCTGGAAGTCCCACATAGATCCATATGAACTAGATGCAAGGGCTTATTGCTTGATAGTTAGTCTTTGACTTTGAATGACGTTCATGTTTGATTTCCCATTTGACATGACTTGCAGATAGTGTTCTGAGGATTTTTTATTATTAGTAGATCTCTAACTGCTTTCTTCTTGCTGAGTTTTATGATGTGATCAAAGTTGATATTCTCCAATCTCCTATTCCATAGCCAACGTTCATATTGTTTTCTGATGTAGCATTCCTCTTTCTCTTCTTTCAATATATATACATTATTCTCAATTTAAAATCCTTTAGCCAGAAACTCCCCTGTGGATGTTGACCTGATTTCATAGTCTTTAGCTCTAAAAGGAACATCACAACCTTTGTCACACATCTGACTTACACTCAACAGGTTATGTTTTAGACTATCTACAAACAGTACATATTGAGTCTTTCATATTCCGTTGTTGAAAATAATTGTACACTTTTCTTTAATTATTCCTGCTTCATCATTATCGAATGCGACATTTCTAGTTTTATTTTGATGTAGGGAAAAAAACTTGCTTTTATCTACTATCATATTTCTAGAGCAACCACTGTCCACATGCCATTTATTATTTTGATCATGAGCGTACAAAACTAAGTCAAACTTGTCGGGTTTCTTTTCTTCTACCTTCTTTCTCCATTGCATTCATCCAATTATTTTATACAGATTTTGATATGTTAATATATTGTCTTTAAGCTGACATTCATATGACTTGTGGCCAAAGTTGTGATAATATAAACATTAAGTGATATCAAGGAGTGGAGAAAATGCATTTTTGTCTAGATTCATAATTTTTTTTAACGTTCATGAATACATTCTTTCTGATCTTGAAATTTCCAAAATAAATTCTTCTGACATAAGCTCTACAATTTATGGATTTATGTCCAAATTCTTTACAACAATAACAATATCTATAAAACAAATATTTGTACTTGGTAGTGGATGTTTGCGAATCTAACCATCTTGAAATTTGATAATCATGTCTTCTGAAGAAGTGTGGTTCTAATAGGTTGTGCATTGATTTTCCATTTCTTTTTCCTTCTGTACCATATCGACAATGTTCCTATGCTTTTATTCACTTGAGGTTGAAGTCTTTCTCAAATTTTTGTTCTTAGATTGATGTGATTTATCATCCTCTCTCTTAGAAATTTTTACAAAGGTGATTCTCCTTTTATCCTCTGCCTTAGATTTACTAGATTATCCTTCATAACCTAACCCTATCTTTATGAGTGGAGACCTCTGAGAATTCAATATCACATCTAGTTTTTTAGATTCTTTTATCTGTTGAATATTTATATTTAGTTTAGTTTGAGCTTTCGCTATCTTTTTCATCAAACATACCACCTCTTCCTCCAATCTTTCACACTCCTGGTTTTTCTCTTTTATCTGTTGTAGTAAAATGTATTCCACCTTCTTTGCTTCTTCAAGCTCAACTTTAAACTTGATAATGTATTTGGAATTTGATTCTTCCTTTACATATTTTAATAGGATCTCTTTATGCTTTCTATTCTTTACTTTAAGGCTTTCTATTTCATCTAGGGCACTGATTAACTCCCCCTCAAGGTCTACCTCACCTTCCTCTTCTTCTTCATATTCCTGGCAATCCCTTTTAATTTCTTCCAAGGCTACCAGTATAAATTCACTTGTTCCATATTCACTAGAGGATTCATTAGGACTTTCAAATCCACTCTTATCTTCTTGAGCATAGAAATTTTTCTTTTTGTATTGTCTCTCTTTCTGCATTTTGTTAGACTTGTTCTTCTCTTTCCCTTTAAGATGGTTTTCCTCTTTCTTAGAAGGGAATTTTGATGCATAGTGTCCCACTCTTCCACAATTAAAAAACTTAAATGGAATATTTCCTTTATACTAACCTATCTTTTGTCAACCTTATGATAATTTTTTCTTCTTCTTCATCAGAACCTGAGCATGATCACTCCTTTTCTTCTATGGGCTTGTCTACCTTGAAAGATGCCTCTCTACTAGTTGCCTTCACTTTTAGAATTCTCATCTCATATGCTGTCAAAGAGCCACATAGTTTATCTATGTTCAAAGTATCAAGGTTTGTTGTTTCTTCTATAACTAAAACCTTAGGATTGAATTTAGAAGGTAATGACCTCAAATTTTTCTGAACTATTACACTTTCATTGATTGTTTCACCTACACCCAACATGATATTTATAGCTTAATCAACTCTTAAAAATAATTTATCAAATTGATTTCTATACACTTGTAATTTGGCCATCTTCATCTTTTTATCTCCTTCATGAATATTTCCTAATTTATCCCAAATATCTTTACCTATCTCACAATGCATTACTTTGATAAATTGAGACTCACATAGACCACTCAAAATTTCCTTCATCTCTTTTGCATTAGCTATAAAATTCATTTTAGCATCTTTGTCACTAGTTGTTTCCTTTGGTTCTTCATACCCCATCAACACAGCAAAAAAAATTTCTATTCCTAGAGACATTAAATATGTCTTCATTCTTACTTTCCAGAGGGCATAGTTTGTACCAGTAAATAGGGGGGCCATATTTTTTGAGCATCCTTATTGACTAGTCATTCTACTTACTTAGGACCTCCTTCCAGTTGTTAGACTACTATTGAAGGATATAGCTCTGATAGCAATTGATATTTAAGATGGGAAATTACTAAGAGCAGGTGCGTGGGTGAATCAGTAATTTAAATTCTTTCTTTTTTCTCAACTTAATCTTGTTCTCATGCAATTAATAATTTATATTTGTAATCAATAGTTATTGAATTCCTTTTGCAAATTTCAAGTAGAGAGGTTTGCATATTTGTTTAACAAGAATTCAAAGCATTCACACAACATGAAATAATTAAACATATGAAGACACCAGATATAAGTGGAAACCTCGAAGGAACAAAACCATAAACTTTAGGCTGAAACTGATGTGAAGGAAATCTACTACTCCTTCTTACATCAGTTTTTTGTAGGCTCCAACCTACGAGAGGCTCCTACCTCAAAGGAATCTCCAACTCCCACAAGTTTTCTACACGCTATAACCCACAGGAGGCTCCTACCTGAACATGCTACAACATGTTCTTTTTCAAGCTGCAACATAGAAAAGAAGAGAAATATCTCAAGTCACAAATGTTGGTTACCTCATATCCAATTATGTTGTCAAGTTCTCTGTTGAACTGCTTCTTCCTTTCACTCTTCTTATCTTGTGCTACTTCTCATTCATTCTTTGATGCGGACTTTTTAATCTCAAAAAAAGGGGTACTTATTTTTCATTCCACATTGTATATATTATAAGTAAGCCCTCTTGGTTGTTCATATTCTTTGGAGGAATATGAAATAAAGCATAGTCTTTTGGACTTCCAAAACTACTCACAAGCGTGTCTTTTCATTTTCAGTTGTGGAAATTATTTGTAATATAAAATAGAGTGAAACTAACAACTCATTCAGTAATAATTACAAGAGATAGATCAAATTTGGATTATCTACATTTTCTATTTAAATAAATATATGTATTTCAACTTTTGTCTCAATGGTTAGCCTTCACATTGATTAGCATAGCCTTTACACTTCACATCACTTTCAACCTTTTATAATCAACATTAAAAATTTATGTACACTTTCGAGTCAACATAAATTAATCAATAAGATTGATTTGACATCAATGCCAATATTGCCAACATTTTATTCCAGTCCAAGTTGGTCTTCTCCTCTGAGTTGATCAGTACGTCATTTCGAGTGTAACATTTACATAATTTAATTATTATTTGTTTGACTTTGACTTGACCTACATATAATAATTATATTAATAAATTTGAATTTTATATTTATATTAATATAATTAATTTTATTTAAAAATGTGATTATTAAAATCAATTTATGTTTATGGTTGCAAAATAGGGATACTTAAATTATTTGAAATTTGTAACTTAAATCATATTGGGTTATAATTTAATTGGTTTATTGAAAAAAATAAAGAAAATAAATCATATCATAGAAGAAAAATCATCTTCCCAAGAGAGTTTTTGTACTAGACCGTAAAAAAATAATATATGGAATGTTAATTTCATAATTAATTTCATCGTCCTTGAGAGAGTTGTTGCATCAATACAAAAAAAGATATGGTGGTGCAGAAGTAAAATTCATGGCACGTGATAGTTACTCCATTGGCTATTCCACACAGTGAGAAGAATAGTCATAAAGTGTGGATTGTCCATAGTGTCTAGATAGAAGGGAAGATATCCACACAAACAATGTTAATGATAGATATTATTAAAACACATTATACATGGAAAATAGTACAATTTATCACAATATTATCAATTTATCTTATAAGAAATTATATTTTACTATTTTAGTTTTTCTCAAGCTTTTTGTATTGAAACAAGGATTTGTTATCTAGTGCACAAAGCTAATGAAAATGAAAATGTTGAATTATTTACTAGATAGGCACACCTAATACTTTCTTGGTAGATTTATATATGTATGGGAAGGGAAGGGAATTTACTTGAGCTATTAGTTAAAATGGCAGTGTGAGTTTTGTATCACCCTTGAACATGACACATGTTTGCACAATTTCCTTAGAATTGGGTTTCATCTTTCCTATCAATCGTATCGTACATATGAGTCTCTCTACTCCTCCAGCTAGTTACTCTTCCAATTACTATGGAGCATGCTTAAATGCCTCACATTTTGTTTCATGATATTACATAGTGCTCAGTAGTCAATGCTACCAAGTCACTTTTGTGTCATGCCATTATATATTCAAGGGAAGTCGCAACCTAAGTCAATCATCTACATTCCTTATTGACCTTTCTGTGTCATCCATCCCTATTGTAGAGCTGTAACAAGGATCTCTTTCACCTCTAGTTATGCCACATTAATAAGTCAATCCGGGAACGCTTTGTTATTCCAAAGAGTATCTCATTCCAAGGCTATTCGTCAGAGTAATGCTTAGTAGTACAGTGTTCAGAAAATACAAAGGTAAATGGATGCTAGACTATCACTAAATTGCTCTAAAAGAATAAAATCACACAAGGCAGCTTATCAGTCAAGGGTGCGGAAGCGATAACCCATCCCTCTAGAAACTAATGGAAAGGAAATTAGAGCATGGACCATAGGTCTGGGAGCTAGGCAGCGACTGCTGAGGCTCACTACAACCTTAGACCTTCTCTCACACCAAAACAGCAAATGCAAGTAAATGGAACGGCAGAAAGTAAAATGGAACAGCAAACAGGAAATGGAACAGCAAATCTGAAATGGAACAGCAGTAAATGGAACAGCAATAAATGGAACTAAGCCTCGCGAGTCCGAACTAAACTTGTTCTATTGAACCAAACTCACACTCTGTAATAAAATAGCAGTCTTCTTTCTTAAAGCAACTTCGATGGAATGTACTTTATGGAACAACATTCACAAATGAATTATGTTACAACAATCATCAACCATATATACACAACATGCTTAATATAGCAATCTGATGATTAAAGAGAATATGACTATGTTTCCAAATAGAATAACATTACTTCCGGATTCCAATAATTGAGATTTCAAATGAATCCAATACAGCAATATTCAATATAAAAGCTCTGTAACAGAAACAGTTGGCTTAGATTGATAACATGCGATCAACTCTAAAAAGATTCACTCATACAATACAGAGTCACTACATAAATCTCTTGAAGAAACCATTAATGGAATAATTGTAACAGAGCATGGAATAACATATGAAAAACATGTCAGATTATTGTCTAGTCAATTTAACGTCTTAAATTGCTCTACATAAATTATCAATCCGGGTATCGTAAAATGATGAAGTGTGGTGCACTATATGTGCTTAGTTAACCTTTCTCTTACTTCGTTGTTTTATAGTTTATGTTGTTTTTGGGGTTTTGTTCTTGTTGGTTTTCTAAAGTGTTTAATGCAAATGGAAATCCTATTCTAAGGTCTTAAGAATACTTTTAAAGGACAAGTATGGATAAAGGTTTCAAGACAAGGCCTATGTCCCTAATGGTAACTTCCAAAACTTAGCACTTCAAAAGAACTTAAAACATGTTATTGATGGAGTTAGTATTTAAACAAAAGTGTAAATATACAACTAGTTCAATCAAAATAAAATGCAATAACCAAACAATGAGCTAATGAATATGAGACCCAGTATCCTTGCTGCTTCAGCAAAAGGACAAGATGATTCTATCATGTCATTAGTTCAATCAAAATAAAATGCAATAACCAAACAATGAGCTAGTGACTATGAGACCCAGTATCCTTGCTGCTTCAGCAAAAGGACAAGATGATTCTATCATGTCATTAGTCATTAAAAGGCTATGTGCATCACTAATCTACAATCAACTTGAAAGCAATTTATGTACAGCTAATATACATAAGCACAACAAAATTAAATGTAAAATTAAATGACAACTATACAAGGCAGGGGCCCTCTGCCACCTATGAAATCAAAGCAAAATTGAACACACTTGCATGAATTAAAATTGCATGAATGAAAAATCTAATCTATCAAACATGAAAGCAATCAAATCAAACCAAAACAATATTTACAAAATGAAATCTACTCTACCTTACATTCTACAAAGCAATGTTTACAAAATGAAATCTACTCTACCTTACATTATACAAAGCAATATTTACAAAATGAAATCTACTCTACCTTACATTCCAATATGCTCCATGACATCTACTTCACATCTCCTTCCATGTTGAGAACATCAAAGCTTTATTCAAATTCTTCAAAAGTACAAAGTACAACAAAGTTCTCCAAAGCTTTCAAAAGCCATCAAGGAAGAACTAAAAACTTAAGAACTAGGGACTAAAGACTAACAAATGAAGAAGAGAGATCTCCTATTTATACAAAAAGATGAGAGCCATCTCATTAATGAGAATCCATGAATCTCTCCCTCTACCTCTAGAGTCCTAATCAAAATAGGAACTGATAAGGCACATGTCTTTTTAGAGTTACAATACAGTTAGGAGATGTGACACATATCCTCATGATCCCATGATTCTTTCCAACCAAATTCGAATTTGGCCTTAGAGTGCCACATAAGGGTCTTCTAGAAGCCTTCTTTCAACCTACACATGTCAACAATCTCAACCCATTTGTTAGGTATAAGCATATGCACATTATTTTCTAATGTTTAACCACAAATTCACTTAAAAGGCTTAGAAATAATAAAGATTGGAAAAACATACAGGTGGCCCAATGATAATGAAAGTGGGATAAATGTGGTGACATAATAGTGAAATGGAGGTGAAATAATGGACATAATAGTGAAAGTGTAATGGAAATGAATGACATTTTCAAGACTCAACAATTACAAAACTATAAAGATAAACAAACCACGCAGAAACCAAATTATAATGATACAAAAGCAAGTGTCCTTCAGAGTCGGGCCCTTAGCTTCCAACAGTACACCGCCTTAGATTACTCCAGACGCAGAGATGAAATAAACACCAAGTCTTTTATATTAACGCATCAACAAATGTACAACAAATCAAGTCTCAGTGAGAGTCGATGATCAAAGTTTTGTCTGAAACTTCAGATTACATAAAAAAGTCCCTTTGCTTAACGATGCTGTTCCTTTTTATAAAAGTAACGGTGGAGGTATCTAGGTAGCAAAAATAAGCAAAACAACGATCCCTCAGGATCAAATATCCTGAGGGATTCGCCAAGCCGTTAATCCTTTACTTTTTTTTCCCTGTTCTGCCGAATTGATAACCCTTCTTTCTTTCCTCGGTCGTTCTGCTTCGATCTGTTCGATCTTGTTCACATCCGGTTCCCTTCTAAAGGGACAACAGTTATTCCTCCTTTGTCTTTTCCTTTTGAATGGCAGCCCTTCGTTTCCACCCTTTCCTGCATGGAAAAATAACAATTATCAGCGATTAAGCTTACCATGCTAATTCTCACACATTCTATTAAAATTCTTTATTTATTTAAGTTCATTATGCAGAAAGGGTTACAATTGTTACTGAAAAGTCACTAAATTGTTCGTCAAAAACATACCTTTCCAGTGCTCCACACACCCCCCTGCTTACCCTGTTTCATGCCCTCATGAAAACATTATAGTTGACATGCAAGGCGGTAAGAGAATAGGCTAGAGAGGGAACCTCGTGTGGAGGCCTACAACCGTGATGAGCAACTAGATCATCAAAGAACTGATTTGTTTGACCTTCAGGCATTTCATACAAGGCCTAATATCCGGGTGCAGGGTGCCAAATGATTGGACTACGAAATCGATACCCTAACTAGGATGGCCCTGCTTGCAAAATACGCTCGCCATAAAGGTTCAATCCGCTGGTAGCCAGCTCAAAATTTTCATATTTGAACGGTTCCTTGAGCTGGATGTTTGGGTTAGAAGTCTGGTATCGGAATTTTGTAGCATCGATGGCAAGGTCTTCAATAGTCAGAAAATATTCCAGATTTTGTCGGATTAGGTCCTCGTGCATGGGTCCTAATGTCTCCATAACACCCGGGGTTCTCATAAGGTTCCTATGTGCTCTCCATAACAGCACTGGGTCTCTAGACTCGGCTCTCACCCACAAGTCTAGGCTATTTTCCTGTCTCTGAAAAGTGTTATAAGCCCTGAGCCATTTTAGCTGATTAACCCCGAATGAAACGAAGGCTTGCAATTGTATGTCCCCAACAAAAGGGCCAGGATTTCAATCAGTTTCCTGGTCTAGCACGAGGTTATGCAAGTAAAATTCACATAATAATCTTTGAACCTTAATTCCATAATGCTTGCATCAATCTATGAAATCATTAACAGTATTGATTTGTATAGGGGCACCTACCCTGACAGCTTTTATCTTTAATCGTAAATATCGTTCAAGCAAAAATAAAGCATAGTTTTTAGCAGGGGCCCTACATGCCAGAACGTCATTATACAAAGAACACACAGTGTCCATCTGCCTAACAACAATATCTAATCGACGAGTTACCTTTGCAACCTTTTCTTGCTCCTTTTGCCAGCCTTCGAAGGCCTGGCTCTCAGACTGACTAATATCCCGAAGTTGTTGTTGCAACTCTTCATATTTCTCCTGGGGGACTATTTGTTCCCTCAACTGTTCAGCTTCTTGCTGAGCTTGCTTCATCATCTTGTGCAAGGTTCTTGTTTTTGGATCCTTTTTCCATAGGGCCGTAGAGGCCGGGAGTTTTACCTTAACCTTTTTGTTATACTGTTTGGAGTTCAGAATCCGGATCACCCCTGAGGGCAGTGCCTCTGTTTGGATCTCCTTATTCTCCTTTTCTTTCTTAACACGAATGAAAGGTTGTTGTGGTTCCTCTGTTAATGGAACATCATCCTGTCCCTCTGCCCCAATTGGAACGGCAGTCTGTTCTTCATTATCAATTGGAACAGCAGTCTGTTCCTCACTGTTATTTGGAACAACAGTCTGTTCTTCAGTGACAATTGGAACAGCAGTTTGTTCCTCGGCGTCATTTGGAACAGCAGTCTGTTGTTCAGTGACAATCGGAACAGCAGCAGGTCTTCTAACCGGGTTTCGACCAACAGGGCGACTATAAGTCCTTCGTCTTCTTGTTCTACGGGATTTTGCTGCAGTGGTCCTCTCTCTTTTCCTTATGGTCCTTCGTATCCTCAGACTGGCTTTCGGAATCCGAATTTGCTGTCGGAGCCGGGCTATAGTGTTCAGCAGCCTCTGTTGTTTCCTCCTTAATTTCTTGATTTCCCTTGCCTCAGCAGAGGGTTTACGGCTGTCCCTTAAATCTGCTCCTACTTTGTCTATAATTTCTTCTGGTGCCTTGGGAACAGATTGTTCCTAGTTGGTGTCCCTTATTTCTTCCTCATGAACGGGCGGGTTTTCTTCTCCTTCCTTTTTTGCATGTGAATTCTCAGGTATGTCTCCCTCTGGAGGTCCATCGGGAGGACCTGCTGGGCTGGAGGGTTGGCCATATTCCCCCATATTGGCCAGGATTGCGGCCAATTCATCTTCGCCCACAGGGTCTCGCAGCGGGCTGCTTTCTGGCTGTACTACTTCCTCCTCCCGATTGTCCTGCTCAGTGACTACCTTGGAGTGTTCAGCTTCTGTTTCTGTTTCGGAGTGCACTTCTCCCTCCTCACCTCCTTCTCCGGCTTGCTCAGCCTCACCCCCAGATTGTCCAGCATTTTCTTCAGAATGTCCTCCTTCTGGTTCTGGAGGTTCGTCTATAATCTCAATTGGTTGGCTGGTGCTTTCCCGAATCTTTTCTAGCCTTCGTCGTATTCGAGCTAGCCGGGCTGATTTTCTTGGTTTCTCAGGTTGTTCAGGTGTACAAGCAACATGTTTTTCTGCTATCACTTCTCTGCGTTTTTCTGGTCGTTCTGGTGTACTTGAAGAATGCTTACGTTTTGGAGCAACACGTTTTCCTGCTGCCACTTCTCTGCGTTTCTCTGATCGTTCCGGTGTGCTAGAGGAATGTTTAGGTTTTGGGGATGGTGCAGCCAATCCCCCCTCAATCAATGCAATGAGCTCCTCCCAGCTGCTCTACTGTTGAGTGAGACTATGGCTCACTATCAATCGAATCAATCCATGGTGGCTAACAACTGCTTCTACGTGCTGTGCCATTTTCAGGCTTCAGGCTGCATCATGCAATAGTGAATTTAAAAGTGCAGGCAGATTTACAGAACATTTTTCTTTCAAAACAGCTAATATTTTAAGATGACGTGGTCTTACCACGTCTTTCCTTCCTTCGCAAGTAATGTAGCTCTGTACTATCTTTGCTAGTTCGGTCCAGGGTTCTCCTAATGTTGCTGGCAGAACTCCCTTCCCCTTCACTTTCAAGCTTTGGCCTTCATCCTGAAAAATCTCCATAATCTTTTGTAGTCTCTCTTTCCTCAGCATCCATACAGGTCCGGTGGCTGGTAGTCCTGAGACTTCTGCAATTACATCGTCAGTGACCACTATCCGCCTTTCTCTTACTATGGAGTAGTCCTCCTGCAAGTTTTGCAGAAATTCCAACGCCACTGTCTCGTTTGATTCTTGTAGGCAACTGAAATAATTCAGCCATCCAGCCTTTTCCAGGATCTCCCGGGCAGCAACAGAGACTGTCGATTCCTGAGGTTCGCTTCAGACTACCTTTCCTCCCATGGTTCCACTAAGGATTTCCAATGGAACAGCAACTGCCTGTGCTGTTTTGAGACGCAGAGAAGGTGATCGTCGCGAAAAAAACAGAGTATGCAACAAAAATGGATTGTGGATGGAAACTTTGCGTAAAATAGAATCATCATACCGTTAAACCATGCCATACCTTCGTACACTATCTACCCCGAATGGTGTGCTGACACGTAACTCGTGGAGTAATGAGATAACCTTCCCCCCCGCGATGTGATAGGCTGCCCCAGCCATCAAAATAGAGGAGCAGCAGCCATCGTGTAACCAGTCATAAAGGAACAACATATAAAATTACGCCATGTTTTAGATGGACAACGAAATACCGAAATCGAGGCAAAAAGGTGGATTGCGTTTTACATAAGAGCCTGCGTAATATGATGCGAGGCCGGGGGATGGGACGTCTCTCAATCGTACGAAATCCCCAGAGGTCATTGTCAATTCCTTTGCCATGATTGGTAGTAATGAGTGTTCATGCGATATGTTCATCAGGAAATAAAATATGAATTATTCATAGGATAGAAGAGACAAAGAGGTATTAATATCATCCCTGTTGGTGTAACCATTATGACTTCGATAACATTAACAGAGCTCTGTTGCTGACAGGTGTTCATAACCTTGGCAGAGTTGTTTATTTCACCCCCAGAACCATGATCCTTTGTGTGTATAAAAGCATTTTGTCAAAATGCAGGCCATTATGCTGGCTTGGTAACCAGGTAGCCATAATGCCATTCACAAGGAAGGTGTGAAATGTGGACAGGCTGGCTTGTGATGAGACCCCCTATTCCAAGGTCTGTTTATTTAGTGTACCTTTTGGACCGTATCCCTGGTGTGGTGGCCATACTGGGAATGCCACTTCGCTTCCAACCTGATGATCATGGTAGGCTGGCTCTTGATGAGACCCCCTATCCTGCATTTGACAATTCATATTCATTTTTTCTTTTTGCAAAACACTTTTTCTTATTTATTTACACATAAGGGTGGTTCAGCACTCCTTAAGAGTGGGAATGGTGGAAGAAGTCTTATTATCCCAACAGGAAGATATGAATCCTCTGCTCTTACCCCTAAGTAATAATCAAAGAAATTTTTTAAGGAAATTTCCATGATAAAGATAACCAATCAAAACAATAGGAATAAGTCAATGACACAGAGATGAGAAGTAAGTATGTCCCTCCTCTTGTCCTCTTATCAATACTAGGCTCTATAAGATAGCGATCTTATGATCTGCTGACTTAGGTATTTCGTAATTTATGTTCATTGCATAAGTGCATAGCTGTAGCTTAAAGACTGGAGAGAACATGACTAAAAGCATCCTCAATATGAATCATCACAGAGAGCAAAAGCATGGCTATGGTGTTCTTTTTTGAAAAAGGAACAAGAGAGAACAATCCATGCAAAACAAATAGTTGAGATGTCGTTCTTTGAGATGGAATAGCTGAAGATCATAAATGCTATCTCCTTTGAAAAAGGAGTAGCAGAAACTCTCAAATGCTCTTTCTTTTGAAAAGGAACAACAAAAACTCACAAATGCTGTTCCTTTTGAAAAGGAACAGCAAAAACTCACAAATGTTGTTCCTTCTGAAAAGGAACAGCAAAAACTCACAAATGTTGTTCCTTCTGAAAAGGAACAGCAAAAACTCACAAATGTTGTTCCTTTTGAAAAGGAACAAAAAAAACTCACAAATGTTGTTCCTTTTGAAAAGGAACAGCAAAAAATCACAAATGTTATTCCTTTTGAAAAGGAACAACAAAAACTCACAAATGCTGTTCCTTTTGAAAAGGAACAACAAAAACTCACAAATGTTGTTCCTTTTGAAAATGAACAGCAAAAACTCACGAATGTTGTTCCTTTTGAAAAGGAACAGCGAAAACTCACAAATGTTGTTCCTTTTGAAAAGGAACAACAAAAACTCACAGATGTTGTTCCTTTTGAAAAGGAACAGCAAAAAAGCACAAATGTTGTTCCTTTTGAAAAGGAACAACAAAAACTCAGAAATGTTGTTCCTTTTGAAAAGGAACAGCAGAAACACAAAAACAAGCAAATGTTGTTCCTTTTGAAAAAGGAACAGCAAAAACACGCTGAATGCAAAAATCAAAATTAAAAAGAAAGATCAAAGAAATATTAAGAAAATGTATATACAAAAAATTATGTACAAGTCATAGGAAAAAAAATGCATTCCTTACTGAATTACAGGTGAGGAAGATTTTACTTCCTCTCCTAAAATTTCCATATCAGTGTCTTGACGTAGTTGCTGACAGAAGGATTCCCGAGTGAGTGGCTTGCGATAGAGACGAACTCAGTGGCCATTTACCTTGAATGCATATCCAGAACCGTCGATTGTGATGAGAGTAAGGGTCCCATTATCATGTACTTTCTAGATTTCGTATGGTCCCAACCAACGAGTCTGCAGTTTCCCAGGGAAATCCTGAAACTGAGAGTCATATAACAGGGCCCAGTCCCCTTCGTGAAAGACTTTGTTCTTGATAAGTGCATCATGCCATTTAGCTCGCTGCTGTTGAATAAGTGTTGTATTATGTAATGAAGAGAGCCTTATTTCGTCCAATTCATTAATCTGCTGTAGTCGATTGATTTGTGCCTCACTTAAATCTAGGCCAACTTCCTGTGCAGTTCGAAGTGTTTGGATTTCGAATTCTATGGGGAAAATAGGTTGTTTCCCAAACACTAATTGATAGGGTGAATAACCAGTGGTACTTCTCCATGTGGTTCTATAAGCCTAGAGTGCTTCAGGTAGTCGGGCGGCCCAATCACGCCTATGTGAAGCAATGGTTTTTGTTAAAATTGATTCTATTACCTTATTGCTACTTTCTACTTGCCCATTCGCCTGCGGGTGATATGGGGTAGTAATTTTATGCTGGGCGTGATAATTGTTAAGTGTTGCAGCTAATTTGTTTCCGGCAAATTGTGGTCCTCCATCTGTAATTATTTCTCTCGGAAGGCCATAACGTACAAACAAATGGAACAGGAACTGTATTACCGAATCTTCTGTAGCTCTAGGCAACGCTTCGACCTCAACCCATTTGGTGACATATTTTGTGGCTACCAAGATATATGTTCTCTGATTTGATGATGGGTTGATGGGTCCAACGAAGTCAAGAGCCCATCGTTCAAATGGTTCAATGACTAATTGTGGCCTCAGAGGCATTTCGTCGGCTTGACCAGGTCGTCCTGCTCCCTGGCAGCTGTCACAGGCTTGAACAAATTTCTTGGAATCCTTAAAAATTGTAGGCCAGTAGTATCCCGTCTGCAATACTTTATGTGTTGTTATTTTTTTCGGAAAAGTGTCCCCCACATGGTCCGTTATGACAAGCTTTTAAGATGTCGAAAATTTCATCTTCTCAAATACACGTCCTAATTTGCATGTCTGCCCCTGTGTGGAACAAATAACCCCCGATCCACGAAAACCGAGTACTCTTCTGAACAATCTGCTTACGTTCATTAGGGGTTAAGTGTTTTGGTAGCTTACCTACTGCAAGGTAATTCGCAACATCAGCATACTAGGGTGTTTGAACAGCAACAGCAAACAGGTGCTCATCCGGAAATTGATCTTCCACTACTACTGCCTCAATTGATTTTGGTATTCGCGAGAGAAAATCAGCTACAGGGTTTTCCTTGTCGGGTCTATCCTTGATTGTGATATCGAACTCCTGCAATAAGATCAACCATCTCGTTATTCTAGCATTTGTAACAGGCTTATTCGCTAAATATTTTTATATAAAACAATGGGATAGCCTGTAATATAATGTCTAAACTTATTGACAGCATGTATTACAGCGAGGAATTATTTTTCTGTGACAGTGTAATTTAATTCAGTAGTGGATAAATTTTTGCTGATATAGTAAATAGCATATGGTTTTTTATCCTCCTCCTACCCAAGGACTGCACCGATTGCTGTGTCTGAGGCATCAGATGAGATTTGGAATGGTAAATTCCAGTTTGGTCCTCGAAGGACTTGCGTTGTTGATACAAGCTTCTTTAATTCCTAGAAAGCGCAGTTGCATTTCTCTGTCCACATGAAATCAACATTACCAGTTAGTGTGTATAGAGGTGCGGCAATGTGTGAATAATGTTCTATAAATCGTCTATAATACCCAGAAAATCTAAGAAAGTTGCGTACCTTTGTTTGAGTAGGGGGGGTGGGGATAAGAAAAAGTATTTGAATTTTGGCCGGATCTACCTGAATGCCGGCTGCTGAGACAAAGTGTCCTAGAATAAGCCCTTCAGTCATCATCATATAACATTTTTCGTGGCTTAAGCAATGCCTGGTAGCAATGCAACGTTATAGGACTTTTTCTAGAGTATCTAGAGCTGGGTCAAAATCATCTCCATATGGTGTAAAGTCATCCATGTACACTTCAAGTCCATCATTTATTAAATCTGCAAAGATGTTAAGAACAACCCTTTGGAATGTGGCAACATCATTACATAGGCCAAAGGGTAAAACTCTATAGGCAAACGTTCCCCAAGGACAAGTAAAGGTAGTCTTATCCTGGTCCTCAGGGGCAATCTGAATCTGATTGTATCCACTGAAGCCATCCAGGAAAGAAAAGAATTTCTTTCCTGCTAAAGTGTCCAATACTTGGTCTATGAATAGGAGAGGGAAGTGATCTTTTTGTGTGGCTTTGTTTAACTCTCTATAATCCACGCAAATCCTCCATTTCTCATTCTTCTTGGGTACAACCACAAGTGGAGAGACCCACTTACTATCAGAAATAGGATAGATAAAATTAACATCTAAAAGCTTCTGAAGTTCAGCTTTTACAACATCTTTTAGATGAGGGTTGAGTCTTCTTTGCGGTTGATGGACAGGTCTTGCATATTTTTCTATATAAATATGGTGGGTGCACAATTGGGGATCAATCCCTTTCATATCAGGGTAATCCCACGCAAATGCTTCTTGATGCTTCCGTAACAAATGGATGAGTTTTATTTCTTGGTCCGGTGTAAGGTTGGCATTGATGTTTAGAGTTTTTCCCGGTTCAATTTCCCCTACTTTACTATTGGCAACAGAAGTCACAGGTATCGTTTGGTCGTGCGCGTCTTTCAAGGGATCTTCCTCTAGTTCGCTATCGAATGCAGCTTCTATCATGAAACACTGTGTATGAGATCTACGTTCAGTTTGACTAATGAAGTTATTGATAGCATCATCTTCTGTTTGGTCTTTAAAGTCCAGGGCCTCCTGTATAGTCAATGGTGATCTGATATTGTCAGTAAGGTATGATACAGGGTGCTGGTTGGTTTTTATCATTGTAAGACTTGGCTATGTTGGAGGGTATAGAACTAGATTTTTAATATCTGGTCCTCTGGTTATGGTCATGTTTCCCTGCCGGCAACCAATGTAAGCATCGGTGGTAGAAAGCCAAGGTCTACCTAAAATTAGCGGGTGTCCATCCAGTCAGGTTTTTGGATTAATTACCGGGAAATCAGTTGGGTATTCCCAGGAATCTATGGAAACCATGACATCGTATAAAGTACCTTCTGGTCGAACTACAGATCGGTCAACCAATTCTAACAAAGAAGAAGTGGGTTCTACCGATGTAATGCCCAGCTTTTGGAAAGTAGAAGTTGTCAAAATATTAATTGCAACTCCTAGATCAACTAAAGCATTAGTCAGGGTCTGACCATAGATTTGAACAGTTACGATTGGATTTCCTGGATCTTCATATTTAATGGGTGTTCCTGATAACAGGTTAGATAAAGTACCGACTACTTGGACTCTTGGGTTAGTGGTTACATTCCTCCTTGGTTTTTTTATGCACAATTCTTTTATAGTTTTTGCATATATAGGGATGTCTTGAATGGCTTGGAGGAAAGGAATTCTTATGTACAAGTTTTGTAGTTCTCCCAGAATGTCAAAGTCTAGATATTGTACAGGTCGTGGTATGACTAATCGTTCTGGGAAGGGAGGAGAGGGTGTATTCGCTTGATGATGAGTCTGCTCCTTATCTGCACCCTCTTGTTGTAATGGTTGTTCTATTGGTAACTGATCTTCAATGTGAACTATTTTATCTCCCTTTGTTTCTATTATACGTCCAGATCTTAACTGAAGATCATTGCACTCCCTCAGTTCAGGTCCGATTTCTGATGATTCTATGATTTGGAGGGATTGGACCGGCCTATTATTAAGATTAGGATTGGGTTGGGCTGGGAGTTGCGGTCTCAGATTAGACTGGGGATTTTGTTGCAAAGCTAGCAGAGTCGGTTGAGGGAGCGGAATAGTTCCTGTTGGCTGATATGTCGATCTTGGCCAATTTGTCTGCCAAGGTGAACCTTGTGAAGTAGGGGGGGTCCATTGTGGACGATATGAGCTATTCTGCCAATATGGTGGGGCGCAAGGAAAATTCGGCCAACCAAATTGGCTTGGCTGATTCATCCATGGATTTGGAGAAGGAAACAGTTGTGAAGACTAGTTTGGAAATGGGGGTTGAGATTGGTTTTTCCACATACTATATTGTTGAGCGTTATACTGTGGAGGCTGAAAAGAAGAAGTTGGGGCTGAAAACATACCCGATTGCCTTGGTTGCCATTGGCGACGCTGGTTAACGAAGAATGCTGATTCTGGCTCTTCTTCTGCCTCCTTATATACTGCCTTCAATCTAGGAAGTGAGGGGCAACTCTCAGTAAGGTGATCTTTTGTACAGATAGCACATGTTTGAACTGCATCCAGTGGACATTCCTTGTGGCTATGTTTTCTTCTACATCGGGGGCAGAAGATCGCCAAATTCTGTTCTGCCTCTATCTACTTCTGTTTAGCCTGCACAATATCACGTTGTGTAGTCAATGTCCCCAGAATATCAGTTTTAAAATTTTCTAATAAATTTCCAAGTTCTACACGTGTTACTCCTTCTGTTGATATTTTGTTGTCTCTGACAAACCGATCATATTCTGCTGGTTTTATCCTTGTGCTACCTCTCGAGCTCCTGATACATTATGATGTCAGCAAAATTCTCTTGATAAATATCCCCTTTTCCCATGATATTTAATGTTTCAATCCATTGTTCCTTCATGCCTCTAATCAATGCTGTTTTTAACACATTATCAGGCAGAGGTAGTGATGCATATGGAGATCTTTGTAAATTATACTGAAAACGTTCTACATATTCTTCTAGTGTTTCATTTGGTCTAGCTGTCATCTGAAATATTTCATCTTTCAGTTCTCTAGACCTACAGTAATCTTGATATTTCTTTAGGAAAGATTCTTTCATTTGCTCCTAGTTATTTATAACCCCTCCACCTAAACCCATAAACCATCTTAAAGCTACCCCTTTCAAAGTGGAGGGGAACAACTTTAATTTCTGGGGGTCAGTGGTGTAATCATATCCCCTGCATAACACATCAAATTCAAATAAGAATGCATCGGGGTCCTCTGATCTAAGTCCGTGAAATGTAGGAATGTGTTGAAGGGGAATTGCTTCCATAGGAGCATTTGCTGCGTAATCCACTATAGGATATTGTAATGTAGAAGTTTGAGTGTTTGGCTGATTCTGTGCCATGGGATCAAATATGTGCCAGTAACCTTCTGGGATTTCTAAGAGGGTATTCCTAGGTGGAGAAGGAACGGCCTTAACAGGGATTGTTTTAATAGCACTTCCTTCGTCTGGAATAACGAGAGTCCCTGTTGCTTGAGGAGATTGAATCCCTTCAACAATGATTTTTGCAGCGCTTCCCTTATCTGGGCTTTTTAATGGCTGAATTATCCTAGGAGGAGATCTTGGCTCCTCAACTTCTCCTGTTTCCCCTTCTCCTTCACAAAGATTGCTTAGATTCCCTTCCTGCAGTCGTTCTGGAATAGAATTTTCAATTTCTTGAAAGTCCTGTTCATCAGTCTGACTATGCACCTCAGCGAAGGATACAGATGGTGATCCTGTGGCCTGAAGGGAGCTAGTAGGTTGTTTAGAATTGGTTTTCCTGAACCCTATTGATGGCTGAGATTCAATTTTCTTATAGATTTCGTCTATGAAGGTTGTTCGGCCAAGGGTCACCGGCCCTTTGGATTTTTCGGGTTTGATCGGAGGTTTGATAATTTTCTCTGGCTTTTTCTGCTTAGTCATGCACTCTATAAACTACCAGATTCTATTCAACCCACAATTCTGCCAAGAGAGCGGACGGTGGAGCAGGGCTTTTACATGCTCCGTACGTAGGTTCTTACCTTCCGTTTTTAAAATCCAACTCTCCCCTAGCAGACTCGTACACTACTCTGTAAAATACAAATGGCTATACTCTTTCCCCGGCAACGACACCAAAATGTAGAGTTGTAACAAGGGTCTCTTTCACCTCTAGTTATGCCACATTAATAAGTCAATCCAGGAACGCTTTGTTATTGCAAAGAGTATCTCATTCCGAGGCTATTCGTCAGAGTAATGCTTAGTAGTACATTGCTCATAAAATACAAAGGTAAATGGATGCTAGACTATGACTAAATTGCTCTAAAAGAATAAAATCACACAAGGAAGCTTATCAGTCAAGGGTGCAGAAGCGATAACCCATCCCTCTAGAAACTGATGGAAAGGAAATTAGAGCATGGACCATAGGTCTGGGAGCTAGGCAGCGACTGCTGAGGCTCACTACAGCCTTAGACCTTTTCTCACACCAAAACAGCAAATGCAAGTAAATGGAACGGCAGAAAGTAAAATGGAACAACAAACAGGAAATGGAACAACAAATCTGAAATGGAACAGCAGTAAATGGAACAACAATAAATGGAACTAAGCCTCGTGAGTCCGAACTAAACTTATTCTATTGAACCAAACTCACACTCTGTAATAAAATAACAGTCTTCTTTTTTAAAGCAACTTCGATGGAATGTACTTTATGGAACAACATTCACAAATGAATTATGGAACAGCAATCATCAACCATATATACACAACACGCTAAATATAGCAATCTGATGATTAAAGAGAATATGACTATGTTTCCAAATAGAATAACATTACTTCCGGATTCCAATAATTGAGATTTCAAATGAATCCAATACAGCAATATTCAATATAAAAGCTCTGTAACAGAAACAGTTGGCTTAGATTGATAACATGCAATCAACTCTGAAAAGATTCACTCATACAATACAGAGTCACTACATAAATCTCTTGAAGAAACCATTAATGGAATAATCGTAACAGAGCATGGAATAACATATGAAAAACATGTCAGATTACCAAACTATAAAGATAAACAAACCACGCAGAAACCAAATTATAATGATACAAAAGCAAGCGTCCTTCGGAGCTGGGCCCTTAGCTTCCAACGGTACACCGCCTTAGATTACTCCAGATGCAGAGATGAAATAAACACCAAGTCTTTTATATTAACGCATCAACAAATGTACAGCAAATCAAGTCTCAGTGAGAGTCGATGATCAAAGTTTTGTCTGAAACTTCAGATTACATAAAAAAGTCCCTTTGCTTAACGATGTTGTTCCTTTTTATAAAAGTAACAGCGGAGGTATCTAGGTAGCAAAAATAAGCAAAACAGCGATCCCTCAGGATCAAAGATCCTGAGGGATTCGCCAAGTCGTTAATCCTTTACTTTTCTTTCCCTGTTCCGCCGAATTGATAACCCTTCTTTCTTTCCTGGGTCGTTCTGCTTCGATCTGTTCGATCTCGTTCGCATCCGGTTCCCTTCTAAAGGGGCAGCAGTTATTCCTCCTTTGTCTTTTCCTTTTGAACGGCAGCCCTTCGTTTCCACCCTTTCCTGCATGGAAAAATAACAATTATCAGCGATTAAGCTTTCCATGCTAATTCTCACACATTCTATTAAAATTCTTTATTTCTTTAAGTTCATTATGCAGAAAGGGTTACAATTGTTACTAAAAAGTCACTAAATTGTTCGTCAAAAACATACCTTTCCAGTGCTCCACACCTATGTTAATTTTACTTCATGAAATCGTCCATTAACATTATCTCTTAGTCTGTTCCATGTCTATTGATGGGGGATACATGAAGTCCCTCCTCTAACAAATCTTCTCCCATTGAATTTAGCTCATTATCAAGGAGCTTGATTGTTCAACGCGGGATGCCCCAAGGAAAGTTTTGGGGCTTAAAGCCCAATTTTTGGTTAAAAGATCTAAATCTGATATAAAGACTCCACACTTTGTGGAAACAGAGTGTGAAGTTGTCAACGAGTCATAGGGTTTTTCGCCCTCAATTTTGTAATGTAATGTTGGCTTTAGAGATGTACCCATGGTCCGCAGACCATGGGATTATATAAATAGAGCGAGGCTCTAAGTAGTTGAGACATAATAGGATTAGAAGGAATGATGATGGAATAGCAGGATAGTAGAAGATCTAAGCGTAGAGTCGAGTCTTTGGGTCATAGTGTAGGAGAAGGCTCTGCAGTTGAGTGTGCAAAGGACTAGTAGTCTACAGCTGAGTGCACGAACCCCTGCAGCTAAGTGCGCAAGGCGAGTCGAGTCTATAACTGTTGAAGCATTAATAAAGTGAAGTTTTACATCAATTCTATGTATTTATTTCATGTTTTTTGTATTGAATATATTGGATATAAATTGCATTTATATTGTTTATATGGTGCATGAACATATTAGATTGTGTTGATTAAGTAAATGTGAGATAAGGTATCTGTTTACACGAAGTTAACTAACAATTGTAAGAAGATAAGTAAGATACATAGTGTAACTTGGGCAAATAGCACAGATTGCTGCTCTAGCAGCGTGAAAGCATCTCAGCCCCTGGTTAGGGCTACACGAAAGCGATCCTAATAGATCGTGAAGGTCACACAGGTCAAGACAATGTGTGAAGCGACCTGCATGAAGGTAGGCACAGTTGGATTAAATTGATCCCTCAGAGATCTCCAGGGTGCACAAACTTCGTTGCAGCATCCCCACATACTTCTTTTGGTGAGATTTCAGTCCGCGCACCGCAGGCTGATGTTGAAAGGGCCAGTAGTGTAGGGATTTGTTTGGCTAATTAACTTCGAACCTGGGTCAGGCCCCCTCAAGCCAACAAATGGTTCCATTGTTGAGACTAGAATCTGCATAGAGATGTCTGATGTCATATCATTGGAATCCAACTAAGAACGAAATCGAAGGTTGGTTGGACAAGAGCATTCACAAGTTTGCAGCACAAGAGAACAGGAACATGCGATTGACAAAAGAAGAGTGGTTAGATTGCTACTTGTACACAAATATCCATGAAATTTTCTGTGTGTCTTTTCCTACTGAGCTATATGAGTGGGTCACGAAGCTAGTAGATAGCAAAGGAAGGTGGAAACTCGACAATCCTATTGTGTGGACCCCAGAGTTAGTGCAAATTTTGGAAGCATCGAAGGATAAGATCGTGGGCGCCATTGATCACTGGCTTGATTGAATAATAGGACGATTCATTACTGAGTTCATGGTTGACACTTCAATGAGCTACAGTGAGGCAGAGCGACACTTTCTCAAGGGACCACGAGTGGAAAAACTTATAGGAATGAAGGAAATAAGGGACCAAAAACTAGCCCCTTGATTTCACCTCCATGAGGGGACGAGGAAGAACTCGTGAAGGTCTTGCCGCGAAGTGTGATCCATTTGATAAGGAAAATAATTCCGTGAATACCACCCCCACCCACACCGCCACTAGCTTCATTGCCTTCACCTCCATCTTCACCCTTACCGCCTCCACCACCACCGTGAGTCAATATGGAAAGCACGATAAAGTTGCTTGCATTCAAGGAATTTGGAAATGAGGATCCGAACCAATTTTGGTTCATGGTAAGATCCATATGGGAAGCATAGGGAGTTACAGATAACAATATAAAGAAAGTGACACTAGTTAGTGCCCTGCAGGACCAAGCACTGACCTGGTATATTAAGCACTCCAATGATAATCCAAATGCGGGAATCATAGATATCCAAGTAGCGCTAAACAGAGAATTTAGCAGGCCGAAGCCTGAAGCACATCTGATCATTGGATTCAAAGAAATCATGGTGATACTGGGTGAGAATCCTTGGGAGTTGGATCAAAGGTTGAAGTATATGATTCATGAAGCTAATATGAATCTGACAGATGGACAACATCATGAATGGTTTGTAGCATCGTTAATGCCACATTTAAGGAGCACGTTATCACAACAGAAGTTAATGACTCAGGCAGAGGCCTTAGAGATCACGATGAGCCTTCATGAGATCCAAATGAAGGATCTTAACATGGGAGTTCAACAGATCCATGTGTATTTGAAAAATTTATGCTTGGAGATGCAGAGTCTGAAATAGGACAGAGGAGCTTGACCAGAAGTGCGTGAAGAGATGTGGTGCATAAAATGCAAGGGTCAAGGTCATGATAAGGACCACTGCCCAGTGTTCTCAAATTACCTCATGGGAGGAGGACCGATGCCGTTAAGGCCAGAAGCACAAGCAAGACCTAGCGCGGCACTTGCCTTGTGGTGCGTGATTTTCCAAATAGGTGGAAAACACGCTATGGACAACTGTCATTTGTTACAAAAGTATACACAAAATTCACAGCAATTGTTCTGTAATTTTTGTAGGTCAATGGGACATGATGAGCACACTTGTAGAAGCTATGAGCTAATGATGGATATAACTCCCAACTACAGAGTTTAGGCCGAATCGTGGACCCTAGAATAGAATGCAAGAGTTGCGCGAACCAGATTTCAAGGGCGCAGATGAGGCCGAGGTAGAGGAGGACCTGGAAGAGGTCACGGTTAGTTGATATGCTACAATTGCGGAGGGCTAGGACATTATGCCTGCGCTTGTACAAATCCAACGCGGTCTTCATGTTTATATTGCACCTTATTTGATCATGAGACAAAAGATTGTCCTATGCTGATAGCTAGGATATGTGACAAAGTAGAGATACAACCTCCCCCGACTTAGAACCTGCAAATGATGAGGTCTAAGTTGCACGACGAAGATCCAAATGTGAACAATGTGCTCCGAAGTGGAATTGTGATGGGAGATGACAAAGGAAAACAACTTGACGATAGTAATTGGGTTCACGAAGCTCTAGTGAAAGAAGCGGAGTTTGATTAGGAGCATGCTCGGGAAACCTTCATGGAAGCTAAGAGGAGCTTCATTATTGCCTCCACTACAAGAAACAAAGATAGACCAGAGTCGAAGATGGACCCATCTATGCTTACGAAATTCCTGTAAACATGCGTGAAGTTATTACGTGATAGTAAGGCTATAAAAGGATTATAGGAACTCATTAACAAATGCATTGAGACAGCGCCAGGAGAACCGTGCGTAGTCCAGAAGACTAGAAAGCATAAGACAAGGATGGGAAGAGAAATGAGGTTAACCGTGCAGATTGGAGAATATGAGATGCACCAAGTAATTCTGGATTTAGGATTGGACGCGAATGTTTTGCCGAAGCAGACATGGGAGTGCATGGGGAGGCCTACACTGTAGTGGTTTCTTATCCAGTTGTGAGTGATGAACCAATAGAAAATAATACCCATGGGGTGATTGTAGGGAATCACTATGGATATTGAGGGAGAAAGCACGCTAGTAGACTTTGAAGTGATAGAGACTGTTGATGACAACAATACCTACCCTGCACTCTTAAGAATTGATTAGGCCACTGACATGAACTGGTTTATTATTCTGAAGAAGCACAAGATTATTTTTGAGAAGAATTCACTAAGCGTAGTTATACCTCTGGACCCTGCTAAAGGATTGTGTTATAAAGAGCTGGTGCACGACTATGAAAGCGATGATGATTTGGACTGCATCTATAAGGTAACAACACAAAACCAGGATTGGGTGAATCCCATTGCAGATGGACGACTCGCATGGGAGCACGAGAGCTCCTATACTTCAAATTTGGATGATAAAACGGAGCGATGGAAGAATCAATGACATGATGTGACTACACTAAATTGTAATATGATGACAAAGTTATTGTGCTGTGTATTGACAAAAGTAAGGGAAATACCTACTAATGATGGCCTGAGTGAGGTAGATACCTTCTTGAATAAATTTGAAAGGGAGTTGATGGAAAAGCAATGCTTCCAGGCTTTGAATTAGGTACTGCACGCTACGCCCACAAGGTGGTGGGGTACACATAAAGGGAGCTTTGAGGACCGGTGTGAATGCAGGAGAATGATGCGCATGCATATTGGGAAGCCTATGATGAGACTAATAGACAAGTATGGTGGATGGGATGATCTACGTGCATATCTAGCCAGGTCGATACAAGCATATGGAAAACAACCTACGGAGATGATGCACATGAACTCCATGCTGAGATGTATGGTCAATAAGCGTGTGTTGGGGGGACAAATGTGCAACTAGATGTTAAGGTTGGACAGACAATATGTGTGAATAACAATCATGTAGAAGGTTATCCACGCAAAAGCATTTGCCAAGGTGTGCAACGCGCTGAACAAGGTATGCAACACACAGCAAAGTGGTTGGGACTTGCGCGTACCTGGACAGATGCCTTTTTGGTTGGTTGATGGAGTAGAAGATATAATGCCTATGGAGTCTATCATGTCTAGTTCGTGCATAGTGGTGCTTGCAGGGGTAATGGACTACAAAGCCCTGGAAGAAAGGCTCGTGTTGTTGGAAGAGCTCGAAGATGAACAGTCGTGACTCGATTACATTGATAGACTTGGGGACGACCACCGAGAGTTTCTTAGCTTGCTGCATGGGATGGGACCATATGTTATTAAGGAAATAAAAAATGGTGGAACGATGTAGTTGGAGAAGTTAAATGGTGAACTCTTCTCAGGAAAATTAAATGGTAGTCAGATGAAGCCTTACACAGGTGGCCTGGCCATCTGACTAGCCACGGGAAGCATAGTATTATCACTCTAGGAAGCTGAAATGAGGCACGGAACTATAAACTACTCTTCCTGAGAGCTTCGAGATATCAGGACTACGCTTAGTAGCGAGGTGTCATAGGGTCCAGGACGATGCAAGGATAGTTGTGTTGCCACATGGGTTGCTTGAAAAGTTACCGTTATAGTCACTATTCACGATGTGATGCTCGGTTTAACACCAAATGGAGCAGGCGGCAGGCATTTAAGGCGAACTTTATGGGCTAGATTTGGGAAAATCTACCACCAAAGGGGCATTAATAGACCGAAAGTGGGGGAAACAGTGTTGGCATTATGATGCATGTGTTGTACTTGATGGAAAACAACTCATAGAAGATCAACTCACTTATATATATCTAGATGAATCTACGGAAGAGATATCAGATGACAATTCTCAGTATGACAAGTCCAAAAGGGGAGATTGTTGGCATTATGAGACAAGTGATGGAAAATCACACAAATGATAAATTATAGTGCAGCAAATTTATTTGATAAATTATAGTGCAACAAAGTTTCCTTCATGTAGAGAAAAGTTCACGCACTTTTATGCAGAGAAACGTTTATTCCATGTAGAGAAAAGTTCACGCACTTTTATGCAGAGAAAAGTTTATTCCATGTAGAGAAAAGTTCACACACTTTTATGCAGAGAAAAGTTTATTCCATGTAGAGAAAAGTTCACGCATTTTTATGCAGAGAAACGTTTATTCCATGTAGAGAAAAGTTCACACACTTTTATGCAGAGAAAATTTTATTTCATGTAGAGAAAAGTTCACGCACTTTTATGCAAAGAAAAGTTTATTTCATGTAGAGAAAAGTTCACGCACTTTTATGCAGAGAAGAGTTTATTTCATGTAGAGAAATGTTCACGCACTTTCATGCAGAGAAAAGTTCCCTTCATGCAAGAGAAAAGTTCACGCACTTTCATGGTTGGTTCATGGTATTAGTTCGACAGTTTTTGTTCCTATGGTTTTGGCCCGTGGTATTGCATCCAAAAGTGTTGATCTCACGCACTTTCATGGTTGGTTCATGGTATTAGTCCGACAGTTTTTGATCCTATGGTTTTGGTCCGTGGTATTGCATCCAAAGGTGTTGATCTCACGCACTTTCATGGTTGGTTCATGGTATTAGTCCAACAGTTTTTTGATCCTATGGCTTTGGACCGTGGTATTGAGAAAGGACTAAGGCTATAAAAGAGGAAGGAGATCATTTGGCAAAGCATCATCTGAATTATTGAATATCTAGATCTGGAATACTGTGATTGGGTTATGGTGCAGATCTGGATCTGAGCTAAAGAGGGATCTCACCGATTGATGGAGAACAAGATCTAAGGATAGATCGGGATCAGATGGTTTGAAATGAACTATCTCTATATATTTGATTATGCTTATTCTAGATCTGTATACTGACGCTTGTAATGATCTGAACTGGGTATAACTTAAGTTTGAAATCGCTGCAAGTCATGATTGAATACTTATAGATCTGTATGCGGGTTGGCTTTGGTGAAAGAACATATGTACGCAGGTTTGGTTCATTGTAGTAGCATATACCATTTGAGCTATGATGTTTAAAGTTACAGGTGGTTCAGGTTGTTGATGTGTTCTGATGACTGTTTAATGGTGTCAGTATTCTACATATTCAGTTTGATTGATTGTGTTGATGGATGAGATCTAGTAATGGATCTAACGGACTAGATCGGGTTGCTAACACTCATATTATCCTTGTATATGTATTGATCTAGTGATTGGGTGATTCAGAAGATTGATTGATTATGTGCTTCAATGATATTTATGGGTCCAGTATGAAAATTGGATGAAACGTGGCCTTTCAGATTATGTGTTGTTCTTCAGGAGTATCCAGTATGAAAATGTATGAAACATTGTACCCGGAGGAGAAAAGATTGTAGGTCGGTGCCTACGTACTAGTATCTTAGCTAGTACAAGAGCTACGGGGGTGGTAGCTCCCTTCCGGTAGCAGTTGAAAACTTTGGAGCATTGTAGCAGGTAGCAGCCCGCGTACTAGTAAATGGATCGGCTAGTACAAGAACTATGGGGGTTGTAGCTCTCTGCAGGTAGAAGGCTGCGTACTGGTATAAGACTGCACCAGTACAGAAATATTGTAAAAGGATTTTCTTATTAAGAAGAGGATTGAGATGACTTGCAGCAGGTGGGTTTCTCCCACATTGGGTTTCCACCTTATATCATGGTGTTCATGTGTGTGGCTTATGTGTGATGATTTTTTCTATTTTACTGCACCTGTTTACTATTCATATGGTTGATAATGTTCTAATGCACTCATTAAGGATCAACTAACTGAATCATAAGAAGTTGTGGAAGTAGCATATATGAATCTGAATATGGAAATGAAAAAGTTTTATTGTTGTGATAATACTGATTCACCCCCCCCCCTCTCAGTATTATTTCCAACAATTGGTATCAGAGCAGGTCCTTTGGTAGAAGCTTGATCGCTTGAAGGAGATCCGTGGAACTATGGGAAAGGAGCTTAAGAAGAAAGCACCTAAGAAGAAGAAGACATATCATAAGAACTATGACAGTGGGAGAATCGATTGGGGATTAGGTATAAGAAGCTCTTCAGATTCAGAATCATTTCAGAATGAAGATGAACCATCAGGTATGAATTTGCTATCCTCTGATGTTCCAGCGATCTATCCATTTTGAAAAGATGAAAGTGATAGTGAAGCAACTGAATTTGCTTTTATGGGTGAGCAAGAAAAGTATCAAATAGAGGCAGTATTTAGAAGGCTTACAGAAAAAATTAAAGATCAACAAGATCTATTGAATAAAAGGGAATGTGCTTTCAAAGAGGAAGTTACCAAACTAAAAGCTCAATCAGAGGAAGGAAACAAGGTAAGAAAGTTACTCAAGGACAAGGAAAATCAATGTCAAAAGTTGCAGGGTGAAGTGACATCATTAAGAGATGAAGTCAATGAAAGAATCACAACCATCAAGAAACTCAGAGATAGATCTAGTTACTATGAAAGTCTTGAAGCCACGATCCGCTCGCTAAAGGAAGATCTTGAAGAATCAAAGAAGCAGAATAAAGATCTACTCCAAGCTATTGAAAAACAGGTAAATGAAGATATCAGCTGAAAATCTCAACTCGAATGTGCCTTCAGAATTCGTCAAATGTAGCAGGATCTGAATGAAGAACAAGAAAAGGAGATTCTCAAACTAAGGCATCAGTTGGAAGAAGGAAGGAAAGCTGAAGAAGACATGAAGAAGCAATGTCTAGAAAAGGAGCAACAACTTCAAGTTGAGGTAAATATCTTGAAAGGTAAATTAGAAGAAAAGGATAAACTGTTGAGATTTCAAGATAGTACTAAAGCCTTGGATGATATTCTTAGTAGTCAAAGGTCTCCTGCTATCAAGACTGGTCTTGGTTTTCATGAATCTGTTGAAGGTGAATCTAGTTCACAAGGTGAGGCAAGGAACTCTAAAGAGAAATCTAAAATGATCAACAAGGAGATGAAAGGTCAACCCCATCAACAATCAAGGAAAGAGACTCCTCAAGGAAAATCTTTTACTCCTCCTATGAATAATGTTGAATGTTATGTATGTCATAATCTTGGACATGTTGCAGCCAAATGTAGAAGAAGAAGGTTTCAAGACCATCATGCAGACAGATCATCACATTCAAGGTATTTTAATGGATATTGCTTTGCTTGCAATATGTTTGGTCACAAAGTTACTGATTGCTATAGAAGGAATATGAAACATGTAAGATGTTATGCATGCAACAAGCTTGGACATATAGCAATGGAATGCAGGAACAAAGTACAGGGACCATACCAAAAGAAGAAACCATCATCACACTTGAAGATATGGAAGAAGAAGGAAGTACAGTCAGAAAGATGTGGCACAACACAATATACTTAGACACAGCACAACACAGACATAACAGACTCAGGGGGAGCTGAAATTGTAAAACTTAAGTGTCCTAAATCTTATACGCCAGTTTCTTAAAGGGAAGTCGCGTATATACACGAGTTGGATACTGCACATTCACGTATATGATGTCTGAAGAAATGCAGTAGGGACAGGTTCAGGAAAAGGATTTGTTATGTTTCAGTCCATTATTTGCTTTGTTTGATAATGGTTACAATCTACTGAGGATGTGTGGAAATTTCTTGATACTTGTAAGATGTTTAGAAGTGTTTTGATCCTAACTTGATGATGATGATGTCTTGATACTTATAGATGATTTATGCATGATCAGATCTAACTGTAAACAGATGGCACAGGTTGAGGGGGAGCATATGTCTTTAATAATGCATTGTTGGAATTATGGTTAATAGTCCTTGGTGATGATGCTTATATGGCTAAATGATATATCTTGCTATGATGTGGTTGTGAGTTGTCTATGATAAATTCTCATATGATGCTTGGGGTTACATAGTAGATGTTCAGATCAGATTTATGGTTGATTCTTTGATGATGCATATATGGTGCTTACATGGTGATCTTCATAAGGATAAGGAGAAGTACAAAGCTTGAATATACATCTTCCTCACTTGATGATGAGTCTCTCATATGCTGCTGTCATCATATGCATAAAGATCATACAATTATGATGCAGGCACTCTTGTGGATAAGGATTGTTGCTGTTGATGATATCAAGAAGTTTTGCCAAATGAGCTTGAGCTCAAGATACATAGTGCTGATACATGGATGACTACTCAAAGTTGCTTTGTTGGAGACATGATGATGAGTTCTTATCTATATGATGATAGGTTGATACTTACATATGTTGATTGATGTAGATGTTCCCAAGCAATGATACTTGGATCATGTAGATCTTGATGTTGATGAAATGGCTATGGTGGTTTCACACATGATATAATGTGAATGACTCTGAATTCTGTTCAAAGGGATGAATTGATGCAGACATACCTTGTTATAGGTTGATGACTTATACTCTACAGGACATTTACAGGTTGCTGATCTGGAATTGTTTGTACGCGAGTTTCACAAGGAGTATCCGCGAATATACATTAGTTTCTATGGATTCAGTCACGTATATGTTGGTTTGAATAAAATCAATGGGCCAGACTCTGGTTGAAGAGAGTCTGATATGGGTCTGTCAAAGACCATCAGGCACAGGTTCAGGGGGAGCAGATAATCTTCTAACAATGCATCGTTGGCATTACCTTAGAAGCTCTTGGTTCTAGTACTCAAGCTGTTTGTGTTTCAGGTGGATCAGCTGCAGAAAGGAGAACAGAAGAACAACATGGTTGCTGATATATACAGTGATTGTCATATGTTGTTGATAGTAGTTTGTATAGTCTTGATATTTCGTTTCTATTTCATGTATATCTTTTTTTATCAAGGTCATGTAACGGCCTATTTTGGTTTCCCCACTATGCCTGGGATGAAGATGTAATTTATTTGGTTGTCATATTTCTGATGTATCCCCTCTTGGTTGGGTGATGGATGTATGTATTGAGTCTTTTGGTGATAGGAAGGTCTTTCATGATGTATAAGTCTTGGTTCTTCTTGAAGAACATCTTTTGTAGATCTATCCTACAGTCAGGGGGAGCATGAATAGCACAATTCAGAAAGAGCAGAGCTTTCAGCATGTAGCATGAACAGATTGGTACACCTTGGCATATACAAAGGGGGAGCTCATTCAGAGATTTCAACAGGTACTCAGGGGGAGTATGAACAGCGGAATGCCTTTCTAGGAAAGAGAATATCTTGGTTCGCCCTTTGCCCTTGATGTCAAAGGGGGAGAGTGATTTGGTATTGTTGCCATTAAGTCCAAAGGGGGAGATTGTTGGCATTATGATGCATGTGTTGTACTTGATGGAAAACAACTCATAGAAGATCAACTCACTTATATAGATCTAGATGAATCTACGGAAGAGATATCAGATGACAATTCTCAGTATGACAAGTCCAAAGGGGGAGATTGTTGGCATTATGAGACAAGTGATGGAAAATCACACAAATGATAAATTATAGTGCAGCAAATTTATTTGATAAATTATAGTGCAACAAAGTTTCCTTCATGTAGAGAAAAGTTCACGCACTTTTATGCAGAGAAACGTTTATTCCATGTAGAGAAAAGTTCACGCACTTTTATGCAGAGAAAATTTTATTCCATGTAGAGAAATGTTCACGCACTTTAATGCAGAGAAAATTTTATTCCATGTAGAGAAAAGTTCACGCACGTTTATGCAGAGAAAAGTTTATTCCATGTAGAGAAAAGTTCACGCACTTTTATGCAGAGAAAAGTTTATTTCATGTAGAGAAAAGTTCACGCACTTTTATGCAGAGAAAAGTTTATTTCATGTAGAGACAAGTTCACACACTTTTATGCAGAGAAGAGTTTATTTCATGTAGAGAAATTTTCACGCACTTTCATGCAGAGAAAAGTTCCCTTCATGCAAGAGAAAAGTTCATGCACTTTCATTGTTGGTTCATGGTATTAGTTCGACAGTTTTTGATCTTATGGTTTTTGCCCATGGTATTGCATCCAAAAGTGTCGACCTCACGCACTTTCATGGTTGGTTCATGATATTAGTCCGACAGTTTTTGATCCTGTGGTTTTGGTCCATGGTATTGCATCCAAAAGTGTTGACCTCACGCACTTTCATGGTTGGTTCATGGTATTAGTCCAACAGTTTTTTGATCCTATGGTTTTGGACCGTGGTATTGAGAAAGGACTAAGGCTATAAAAGAGGAAGGAGATCATTTGGCAAAGCATCATCTGAATTATTGAATATCTAGATCTGGAATACTGTGATTGGGTTATGGTGCAGATCTGGATCTGAGCTAAAGAGGGATCTCACCAGTTGATGGAGAACAAGATCTAAGGATAGATCGGGATCAAATGGTTTGAAATGAACTATCTCTATATAGTTGATTATGCTTATTCTAGATCTGTATACTGACGCTTGTAATGATCTGAACTGGGTATAACTTAAGTTTGAAATCGCTGCAAGTCATGATTGAATACTTATAGATCTGTACGCGGGTTGGCTTTGGTGAAAGCACGTATGTACGCAGGTTTGGTTCATTGTAGTAGCATATACCATTTGAGCTATGATGTTTAAAGTTACAGGTGGTTCAGGTTGTTGATGTGTTCTGATGACTGTTTAATGGTGTCAGTATTCTACATATTCAGTTTGATTGATTATGTTGATGGATGAGATCTAGTAATGGATCTAATGGACTAGATCGGGTTGCTAACACTCATACTATCCTTGTATATGTATTGATCTAGTGATTGGGTGATTCAGAAGATTGATTGATTATGTGCTTCAATGATATCTATGGGTCCAGTATGAAAATTGGATGAAACGTGGCCTTTTAGATTATGTGTTGTGCTTCAGGAGTATCCAGTATGAAAATGTATGAAACGTGGTACCCGGAGGAGAAAATATTGTAGGCCGGTGCCTACGTACTAGTGTCTTAGCTAGTACAAGAGCTACGGGGGTGGTAGCTCCCTTCCAGTAGCAGTTGAAAACTTTGGAGCATTGTAGCAGGTAGCAGCCTGCGTACTAGTAAATGGATCGGCTAGTACAAGAACTATGGGGGTTGTAGCTCTCTGCAGGTAGAAGCCTGCGTACTGGTATAAGACTGCACCAATACAGAAATATTGTAAAAGGATTTTCTTATTAAGAAGAAGATTGAGATGACTTGCAGCAGGTGGTTTTCTCCCACATTGGGTTTCCACCTTATATCATGGTGTTCATGTGTGTGGCTTATGTGTGATGATTTGTTCTATTTTACTGCACTTGTTTACTATTAATATGGTTGATAATGTTCTAATGCACTCATTAAGGATCAACTAACTGAATCATAAGAAGTTGTGGAAGTAGCATATATGAATCTGAATATGGAAATGAAAAAGTTTTATTGATGTGATAATACTAATTCACCCCCCCCCTCTCAGTATTATTTCCAACAAACAGTAGAATTCAAATTCAAAAGGCATTATAAAGTGGAAAGGGCTATCCAACAAACAACAATTGTAAATTTGATAATTGAGCTACTGTGCACGCAAATATTCATGAACCCCAATTTGTTCAATCTTTTGAAGCTGAAGACATTTTTTAAGCACTTACCTGAGCTGTTGAGAGATTTGTGGAACAAAAATATTGCAGAGTCTAAAGAAGCCATGGATATTGGAGAGATGACCACTAAAGAGGCCATGCAGGCCATGACAGTAGGAGAAGCCCTAGAAAGCATTGGGATAGTCGCAGAAATCCCTAAATCTTCGCACGCACCGAGACCCAAGAAAGATAAGCAGCCTATGGTACTAGTGCGCATGTTTCCCTGGAATCCGTTAAGGGTGAGGCTCACCATGGAAGAAAAAGGAAAGGTGATCAATTTGGAAGCTGATGACTCGGAGGAACAATACTTTGAAGAAATCCTGGTGGAAGAGGAGGAGGACAAAGAAATGGAGGAAGAAACCCAGGGTGTGGACCCTCTAACTAGGTTGCCTGCATATGTTCCTCCACGGAAGGGGAAAGCAAGGGTGCCCAAGGACCTAGATGAGAACAAGAGCTCTCTGCAGACTCTGCTACTACCCGATGATATCGGTTTTGGTGGAGCGCACTTGGGACAAGTGCTGGTTCTAAAATTTGAAAACTGGGATCTCACGGACCATGAAAAATTCCCAATCGTGTAGATAATGTGGCCAAAGAAAAATACAATAGCAGGAGTCATAGAATTAGATCTAAACAAGTGGTTGTGAGGAGTAGAGAAAGCAGGGCTGTTAAACCTACTCTGGGCGCTGCATTACCATCTCACCCCAGTGACTATTTTCATCATTAGGCAACTGCTCTGCCTGGTGCATGATGAGCGTTTGTGGCTAGAGGAGCCCATCCCCATTACGGATCATCTAATTCACATAATTACCTAGCTCCCTTGCAAAGGGAGGATCCAGAAAACATATCTGAGGGTAAAACTAATGATTTGGCCATCGCAGCGGCCATGAAGAAAAAGTTCAAGATGGAGAAGGAAAAGAGGGGGTACACAATCTCCAATATCGATAATGCTGCGGCCAAAGTCGTGAAATAGATATTAGCCGGGAAATTTATGTGGAAGTGTCACGTGGATGAGGTGCCCACGCCAGTGGTTGCACTTGCCATGCCATGTGCATAGTAGGTCCAATTTAACTAGGTAGATTAGTTGTGCAGGGAGTTCCTAGAAAATTGTCGCAAGGCACACGAACATGGGAAGACTTTCCACTATGAATGGCTTCTACTATCCATAGTGTTGGTGGCTTGGGAATGGCCTGAGGATAGCCAATTCGCCACGATTGGGAAGGATCTTCCGGAGGTAGCGAAGTACGCTTTGCTGTGGGCAACTAAAGACGCACAGAGGATTAGATACACCAAGATATTTTGGGTGTTCATGGAGATGAACATCAAAATGGGGATTAACCATAAGCTGTGGCTATCACCCACTATCTATAACAGTCTGCAGAACTTCACAAAGTTCAAGGCAGACTTTCATCACGTGTACATCAGGGCGAGGAAGGATCCTGCAAAGGGATGGAAGGAGATACCTTACCTTGCCATAGATGATGTCATATTTGTCATGCTTGAATCGTGACCACTAGAGTTGTGTGCTCCCACCAGCTCCACGGTGGAATAAGAGAAGTTTGCTGCACAGAGGAAGAAGGAGGAGGCAAAAATGCGGATGGTGCAGTTGGCAGAGAATAGAAGGAACGAAGCAGCGGCAGCAAAGGCGCAGGAGGCGTGAGATGCTACGAAGGCAGCAGAAGAAAAAAAAGGCAGCAGAGAAGGAGCGCACGGCCCAAAAGTCACCTTCACCTAAATAGGAGACAGAAACAGAGGAAGGTGGCGTAGACCCACAGACGACGTCCACACAGCTGAAGCGACAGTTCCCGAGAGAGTAGATGGGGCCACAGAAGAAGTTGAAAGCCTCCAAGACATCTTTCCACCCAATCACCCTCACTGAGCGGGATCTCCATGACATTCTACAATCTGTGTGAGTCTATCACCACTCATACTTTCCTCCTTTGCAAGTCTCAAACCTGAGTTCTTCTTGTCAAGCTTTGAAAATAAGAGAAAGCCCTCAAAAGTCTCTAAAACTCTGGTTCCACACTTTCTCTTAGCATTACCTACGGTCCTGCACCTACTGGTCATGTCCCCTGAATACCTGACCGCTCTGTCTCTGTGAAATGGGTGCGGACCATTGTAAAAGTCAAAAAGGTGCAAGTACATTCTTAAAAACTCACTTTAAGTCATTTCTGGAAGCTTCTAGAAGGAATATTGAGGTGGCAAGTTCGCTCCTTTAAGGTTCATGCGTCCCATACCTTAAGGAGCTAACCCCTTGATGTGAGGAGATTATCCCTTTGAAGGAGTACTCTATCCCTTCACAGGTGGACCTGTAACCTCCTTCCTTTACACTATAAAATGAAGCATTGGGCTGGTTACTTGGGAGGTTGAAAGCTAAAGATTTTTGAGGTGAAATGTTGCTGGAACTTAGTCTTCCTAATTGAGCTTTTGTGAGGAAAGATTACATACCTTGTTGATATCATTTGGAAGAGTGTGAGGCTTGTCAAAGTAGAGGAGATTCCTATTTCAGACCCTGGGAGGAGCTTGTACAACATCAAGGCACCAAAGGTTGTAAAGTTCTTCTATTTTCAAAGTTAATACAATCAAGTTTATTTTTATCAATAAGCTATGTTTTATGGTTTATTTCATGGATTCCTTGATCACCATGATGAATATGATTTATTATATTATCTATGCAAGTGTTATTGGATGTGTTCTTATTTGTGATTGCAGGTTCTCAAAAGGAAACTCTTTCGGACGGTCGAAGCGTGGCTACCACAAACTAGCGTTGGACTTAAGGTAGGGTATAAAACACCTCTTAGTTTTTATTTATGAATCGCAATATATTTAGTGAAAGGTAGATTTTCTTGTCTTGCTTGTGCTAGATATCTATTGATACTAGGGAGATCGGTCTTGTCCACAAGAACAATTTATCCATCCGACAAATTGGCGACTCCACTGGGGACCAGAATTTGGTTTTTTGCTTTTCCTTTTTCTTTGACATAAGAAACTTATCCCTGTTTCTGGTTTTTGCTTAATGTGTGTGGGATTGGGTAGTTTTTAGGATCTCGATTCTTTTTGTTTTTTCTGAAGTTTATAGGGAACCACACTTTCTTTTTACACACAGTGCGCACCTCTCCGCATCTTTCCTTTAGTACACAGAGTGGTCCCGCATCTGGTTCTACTGGAAGCCTGCAGACCCTGTTAAAATTTTGAAAAACCTGAATTGTTTTCGTCCAGTTAAGTTTAGTTTTTATTTATGAATTTTAGTGTCTACCCAGATCTACATGTGTTCTGTCAAGAATCTCTTGTGAGTGAGTTCCATTGGCATTTTTGTTTTAGGTGATTTTCTAGAAGTTTTGCATGCCTTGATTGATTTTCACTTGGTCTTTGTAGTGACTAAGAGATTAGACACCTAAGAAACCTTAGATTACCCTGGTCCTTTTGTCTTCTTGATGAGTCTGTCTGATTTGTGAAATCTACCCTTGCTGAGAAATAGATTTTGTTTTCTCTTTGCAAAGCTTTGAACAAACTTTCTTCTAAGTTTTGAATTTCATTTTTATAAAAGAAAACATAGCTGGGTGTTTTTTGATTGATTTGTTATTTTGAACAAATTAATCCTTAGTTTACTAAATAACTAAATAAAAAGTCCTCAAAATGATTTAAATCTTTTATTCGAATTAGGTTTTTAGAAGCTTTTAGATCTCAAGATTAGTTTCTTATAGTTTTGAGTGTTTTCTAGAAATTGTAGAAACGCTTTTGAAAGAAATTGTTTTCTGTAGTTTTTGAGTGTTGAAAAAGAAAGGGATTTTTTGTGAGCATAATTAGTAGTCTCATTTTGAGTTTATTGAAAAAGACATAAAGGATTTTCTTTTCATTTATATGTTGAAGGAAAGATTTGTTTTTCAAAGAATTGCATTCCAACACTTTCTTCTAGCTAGAAATTCATTGAAGGAAAAACAAATTGTTTATCATCTTAGGTGCATTTTTAGTGTTTTTGGAGTCAAGTCTTCACACCATAAAAGTTTCATCTCCATACCTATTGACTTAAGAAACAACCCATAAAAATAACGCTTAATTAAAATTGATCTAGCAATCTTTTTATTTCTAGGGCTCTTATCACCAATATAGCTTAGGCTAGTATCTTGGAGTAGGGAGTAATTAACTCTCCAAGATAGTTAAAACAAACAAGTAGCTATATCTTGTGGTAGGAAATAAATCCAATTGTAATTGATATAATCTAGGAAGCTCCTCTTAAAGGAGTCAATCACGAGATCATGTCCGAACCTTTGAGACAATCAAGTCTGTCTCATTGGGAAAGATAGAAGATTTGCGCGTATTAAAAACAGTAAACCTCAAATTAACCATTGTCGAGGAGCCTGGGGTCACTTGTTAGTAAACCTCAGATTGGTCATGTTGAGGAGCCTTCAAGGAGATTGAGGTTTGTTACTCTACCCTTGCGCGTAGATTGGATCGTAGACTGTTCCCCCAGTTGTATTTGTTCCTGTTAGTATCCTTAGTGACCATAATCTTAAGATTCTTTCCTAAGGTGACGGTGAAGGATGGGTCTCACTGTACTTGGAGCAGACCTCGACTAGACTCACTTGGACTCTCTGGGGGGTTCTCTTCACTCGAGACAGTTTTGTGAAGAAACTTGTGCCAGTTTGTTTCATTAAGCAGGTTGTCGGGGTAACTATTCCAACCGCCCTTTCTGTATTGAATTCTGTGACGTTGGATTTCATCACCAACTAGTGTTTTTGGTATGGAAAGTTACTGTTTGTGTGTGGTTTGAACTCTTAGATTTTTTTAGCCGTGTGATTCAATTGTTTGGTTCTTTAGAGACTTTAGGTGGTTTATTGAGATTTTCTTTGTTTGCATGTGAAGTAATTAAAATATTTAATCGTGGTTGAATTACTGAGACAATCCCATAGACTTCGGGGGCAACCTCCCGAGTATACACAAAGCTAGCTTGAAGGGCTACAAGCTCTGGTATCACCTAGTGACAGTAGAGTTGGGTCACCAGAAGCCAGAGAGTCTTCTTTAATTGTTCATCCGGATTATCAAGTTCAAGCAACAGAGTATATTTCTAAACCAATTTCATTTTCCAAAGTTACTGGTAGTATTTCTTCTACTAGTGAATTAGCTGAAGAACCTGAAATTTCTGAGCCTGAAACTGAACTTGCTGCTACTCCATCTTCAGGATTTGCTTCTCTAACTTCTAGTGGTCTTGGTTCACCCAAGGTAGGAAGGATCATTACCCAAAATCTTCCTTCTGGACTCATTTCTATTGAAGAACTTGTTAGTCCGGAAGAAGATATAACCCTCCCTGAAAATCAACCCACTTTAGAACTTAGGGAGCGTGAATCAATTTTCTATAGTCCATTTAGGAGTGACGCTTGCTACATCTCATTGACCAACTTTTAGAAAATCTTGGTCTTAGTTTTTCACCACCTCGAATTCCTTTTCATCCAACACCTAGAGGTTATTATCCTCCATTGAATATGTTGAGATAGTCATCCATGTTTTCCCAATCACGGGAAACATTTTTATATGGTGGTCCTTCTATTTCTTTGGGGTATCAGTCACTCACTGGTACTTTTTCAGGAGCATCTCCTCAACCCATTGAACATGGGATATCAACTGGTAATAATGAAACTCAACTGTTGAGCATAGAAGAAATTCTTATGATGTATGGTACTATTCCAAATCCACAAGCTCAAGGTAGTCAGTTACTACCTGGGGGCAACCTCAAGGTACTCAATTACCACCTAGGGGGCAACCTCAAGGTAGTTAGTTACCACCTAGGGGGCAACCTCAAGGATAGTACATACCTTCATGACAATACATACCTCAAGGTCAACCCCAGACTCAGTACATACCTCAAGGTTAACCCCAGTATCAATATATACCTCAAGGTCAACCCTAGTTTCAGTACGTGCCTCAAGGTTATCAACCTCAAGGTCAGTACCCAACTCAAGGTTTCCAACCACCTTCTAGTCAATCATTTGTACAAGGAACTAGAAATGTACCATTTAATTATCAGTCGTACGCTCAACCCGGTTATGATCCTCAATTTTCTAAACCTTTTATGGGTCCATTCCCTGGAATGAATATGGTGTGGGATCCATCTCAATCTCAATAGATCTTGCAACCTAATGTGTAGTTTTCGTCTCAATCTGGACAACCTTTGGTTTCTAGTTCAACCCAGCAGCCTGTCCAGCCTACTATTCAATCTTTTTCACCTAGTGTAGCTCATCAATCTGGGCCTAGTTCGCCTCGAACTCCGCCTCAAATGACTTCCGCAACTACTATAGCTTCTGTTCAATCAGCCCCACCTACTTTTGGAGTATTGGCAGCTCGGGTTTCTACTATTCTTGCATCAACTCCTCAAGCCACTTTACCTCAGTCGGGACCTACAATTCAGATTTCGGTTCAGATTCCTGTAGGACAACTTGGTCCAAGTACAGTTGTCACAAGTCAACCGCAATTCACTTATCAACCGTACCAGGGACAGTACCAATTCGGTCCTACTGTGTAGACCCCAGTTTACCCCCAGTTTGGTCTGGTTAATCCTCGTTTTCTGGGAGGATATAATATTCCAAATTCAATTCCAATTCCAAGTTATCCTAGATATCCTCCTCCTAGGGCTAGTCTTATGACCCAAGGTTTTCGCGATCCTAACTGTCAGTTACCATTTATTGCAACTTTGGACATGCCTGATTTGTCACACCTTACGAATGATCTAATTAATTATCTTCCGTTTTGGCCGCTAATGCCGAATAAGTTGCCCAATGATATCCCAAAGTTTAAAGGTAAATCAGGAGAGGATCCGTCCAACCATGTGATGACTTATCACCTCTGGTGTGCATCTAATTCCATCATCGATGATTCAATTCGCTTACGTCTTTTTCAACACACTCTAATTAGTCTTGCAGCCAAGTGGTACATTGAATTACTGCGAGCTTATTTTTATAATTTTAGTCAGTTAGCCACTTCTTTCTTAACTCATCTTCAGTTGCCTGTTAGATATGACAATGGCACAAAATTATTAACTTCATTAAAATAGTCAACGTCCACATATATTTCAGATCATATTCATGAATGGCGACGTAGATGACATTTAGTGAAAGTTTTTATTCCGAATCAAATTTTAGCAGAATAGTTCGTTAAATCATTATTACCTAAAATCACTGAGGATGTAGCTAAGGCAGGAGTTGTTACTAAAGAGCAAGTAATTTCTCAAGCTCAGTACCTTGACATCGCTTATACGCAGTCGGGTACTTTACACAAAAAAATCCCTGACCTTCTGAAGCAAAATCAAATAACTGCAGCTCCTTCAGGGTCTCATGCCGCTAATGGTATGATTGGTTCAGTTAGCACCAAAAGAAAGAAGAAATCTTCAAACAATTCTTCTCCTATTATAACTTTACTAGATTCCCTGACAGGAGACTCTTCTGCTAAAATTCCTACTGATATTCATGTCGTAGAATCATCTACAACCAAATCAAAATCTGGTGGTAAAAAGAAGGGGAAGAAGAAAAATAAACAAAACTCAAAACAAAAATCAGATAAAACTGAATCTGCTGATGAGAAACGTAAACCTTGCTATCCTTGTCTCATTTGTGATGAGGATCATTTTACAAGATATTTCCCACATCGAGCTAAGGTTGCGAAAATCGTCAAAGGTTCTCAAACGCCTGCTATCTTGAAGGATCCTTTTCCTAGTCAATATTGTAAGATGATTGGTTCTTCCTCAAATGCCTCAGAAGAACTCATAATGATGATGTCTCATGTCAGGATTGCAACGCGATCACAAGATTATGGTAGTAAAAGTCCTGTTGGTTGTAAGGAAGCAAAATCTTCTAATTCAAACCCATCAACTTCAACTCCATCTGGTTCTGATACACTACAGATCGAGAAATCTAACCCATACTTAGTAATCAAACCACCTGCTAAAGGTATACTTCGAAAGTTAGCTTTCAATCCCCATGCGAGAGCTGCTCAGAATTATAACATTATTGAAGACTTAGTTGTTTCCCCTTCAGCAATGTCGGCTTTGGAGGTGCTACAATCATGTCCAGCACAACATAAATTACTTTTGTCGGCTATAGGAGCTGTTGATATTCAGGATTCGAAGCTTATAATCTTTGATTTAGAGAATAATACACCTCGCCTACCTCATCAAATGGCTTTCCAGATTCTAGTGTTAGTCAAAAATAGGCCTTTCTTTAGGACTGTAATTGATGAGGGAGCTTCTACGTGTATTATTTCGATCCAGTGTTTGAGATCGCTTGGTTCTCCTACACTCAATCAATCCCTGACGATTCTAAAGGCTTTTGATGGCTGTGGGTTCCATCCTTTTGGCATTTTATAGGATTTACCTATAGGGGTTGAAGGAAAAACTATAAATCTAGATGTGGAAGTGGTTGATGCCCCTCTAGATTATAACCTTCTCTTGGGTCACAGTTGGTCTTATGCTATGACTGTTGTTGTTTCATCGGTCTTTAGGCTTATCAAGTTTCCTCATAATGGAAAGATCATAACCATAGACCCGCTGACTTATTTTTCATCCGACCCAGCCTCTTCTGAAAGTATTCAACATGTTGGTAAAACAACTATCCTTTACAAGGATGTTGGGGTAGGATTGATTAAAGATTCTGGTTTACTAGGAACTTTTTCCCTTTTTCCTCCTAACATATCGCCTTCTACTACAACTATTCATATGATTTCATCGAACACTATTGTTTTTGATGATCCTTGGATCGTACCTTCCGAGTCTAAGGTGGATTCATTTGGTGATCCGATGCCTTTGAGTCCCTATGAAATTGTATATCAGGTTGTACAGTCATTTTCTGACCCTTGCTCAACCAAAATTGATCCAATGAATGTGGTTTGTCGAGAATCACTTTCGATATCAACCTCAGCTTCAACAACTCTTTCTAAGCTTGTTCATACTAATGAGAAGATTTGTGAACTTATGTCTGTTGATGATTTACCATGGGAAGATCTTCATCATCGATATTCGTTTTTACCTGAGATTGATCATTTTGAAAATGATTTTTCATCTATTTTTACTACTAATTATGTGAAAGAACCATAGAATCCATTGCAACATCTTGATTCTGCATTAAATTTGGGAAATATTTCTCGAATGGTTCCTAATGACATTTTAGTTAAACCTAGAATTATTGAAAACATTCATATAGGTGCTTCTTGTACGGACAATTAACTCCAAACTTATAAAGCCCTATTTCAAGAATTTCGTGATGTGTTTGCCTAGTCATATGAAGAAATGCCAAGAATCAACCAATCAATTATTTTCCATGAAATTAAAACTTACCCGGATGCTAAACCTATCCGGCAACTTTTGCGTCAGATACATCTTCGAAAAGCTGCTGCTATTAAAACTGAAGTTGAGAAATTACTTCGAGCAGGTTTCATTTATCCTATTTCTTTAATGGATTGGGTATCGAATATTGTTCCTGTTAACAAAAAGCAAGGAACGATAAGAATATGTATCAATTATAGGGATCTTAATCGAGCTTGTCCTAAAGACAATTATCCAACCCCCTAAATCAATCAAATCATTGATGATTGTGCCGGCAGTGAAATATTCTCCTTTATGGAAGGTTTTTCCGGTTATAATCAAATCAACATACTCCCTGCTGATCAACCAAAAACGGCTTTCATTTGTCCATGGGGGACATTTTCTTATTGCAAATTACTTTTTGGATTGAAGAATGCTGGAGAAACTTTTCAAAGAGCTATGTCTTATGTGTTTCATGACATCAAGCACATTGTGCAGCCTTATCTCGATGATTCACCTGCCCATTCATTATGTAGAGCGATCATCTCACTCATTTACGAGATATCTTTATGAGATGTAGGCATTATCAAGTTAGGCTGAATCCACACAAATGTGTTTTCTACATAAAAATGTGTCGCTTACTGGGATTTTTTGTTTCGAAAGCCGGCATTCGTGTTGATCCCTCGAAGGTTGAAGCTATTGTCAAATTACATCCTCCTTCGACTCTTCGCCAACTCCAAAGTTTGCAAGGGAAAGCAAACCTTTTACGTCGTTTCATTCCTAACTACACGGAGATGACAAAGGGTTTTACCAGGTTGTTGAAACAGAATACTCCATTATTTTGGGATGACATAGCTGAAAAATCATTTGATGCACTTAAACACGCGTTGACTCATGCACCGTTATTGCATCCTCCCAACTACAACCAAGATTACTTCTTGTACCTTGCCGCTTCGCATTCCACCATTGGGATGGTTTTAGTTCAGGAGGATGAATTCAATAGTGAACATGTGATTTACTATCTTAGTCAAACTCTGAATCTGACTGAGCTTAAATATTCACATGTGGAGAAATTGGCCTTGGCAGCTGTTCAAGTTGTCCAAAGATTTTGTCATTACATCTTATTACACAAAACTACCATAATTTCTGACTGTAACCCTATGATCTATATTTTTACCAAACAATTGCTACAGGGCAAATATTCCAAATGGATAGTTATCCTGCAGGAATTTGACTTGGAATTTGAAAAATCCAAGGCAATGAAATCTTTGGTTTTTGCGGAATTGATGTGTGATTTCCCGTGTGTTAATACTGAAACTATGGCGGAAGAGCCCATCATAGATGAATCCTTGTTTCTTATCAGTACTCTTGGTCCATGGTATGGAGATATCATTGTTTATCTCCAAACCCAATCTTTTCGGCCTGAAATTTCACAATCTCCGCGACGGAAAATATGTTTCCAATCCCAACAATACAATATTATTGGTGATAAACTCTATCATCGTGGGGCAGATTCTGTTTACCGACATTGTCTAACTCATGAAGAAGCTAAAAAGGTTCTTAATGACTGTCACTCTGGAGCATGTGGCGGTCATATGTCTGGGTATGCCACAGCCCAAAAGATATTGCGTGCTCGTTATTTCTGGCCATCTTTATTTAAAGATTGTATATATGCGGTTCGGAAATGCCACAATTGTCAAATTTTTTATCGTAATATGCATGCTCCACCTACTCCTCTCCACCCTATGATTGTCGTCGGTCCTTTTGCAAAGTGGGGTATCAACTTTATTACATGTAACCCTCACTCGGCTGGGGGGCATGCGTATATCATCCTTGTGGTAGATTATTTTACTAAGTGGGCCGAGGTGATGCCTACATTTTTGGCAGATGGAAAAACTGCTGCATTTTTCGTTTTCAATCATATAATTACTAGATTTGGTGTTCCTCAAGTGATTATTACTGATCATGGGAGTCATTTCCAAAACATCATGATGACTGAACTAACAGATCAACTTGGCCTGCATCATGATAGTTCTACTCCATATTACCCACAAGCTAATGGTCTGGTTGAAGCTATCAACAAAGTTCTAGTCACTATGATTCGACGAATCATTGGTATTCATAGGTTGAATTGGCATAACATGTTATTTTCAGCACTTTGGGCATATCGAACCTCAGTAAAAACATCAACTAGTTTCACTCCTTTTCAACTGGTTTACGGTTTGGAAGCAGTGTTACCCATTGAATGCGAAATTCTGTCATTACAAATAGCCATAGAATTACTCCCAGCCATTTCCGTAGAGGAGAAACATTTGTTGTACTTAGCTCAGCTAGATGAGAAATGACATGATGCTGCATTATCAATCGAAACTCATGTCGAACAAATAAAAGCTCAGTACAATCGAAATGTTACACCTTGTAATTTTTCGGAAGGAGACCTAGTCTTACTATATGATCAAGCAAACGATAAGCTAGGGGCTGGAAAATTTGTACCTATGTGGCATGGTCCTTATGTTGTTAAGTGAAAGCTAGAAAAAGGGGTCTATGAATTGGTAGATTTTGATGATGTCTCTTTGGGTAAACCCAGAAATGGTCTTTATCTGAAGAGATATTATGCTTAAATATGCGTGTGGAGATTTTTTTTAGATTAGTTTCTTTCTAGCTGGTGTGTTTTATATTAGAAAAGTGTGCCTAGTTTAGAGAGTGTTTTTATCATTATTCCTGCGTGTCTTGATTTTACTCTTGATATTGCAGATGTTGACATCTCTTCAAACATACATTGGTTTCACTGATGGTGCTTGTCGTAGTACATGAAACATTTCCTCCGCGGCTTAGGTTATCTATTCACCCTCTGATGAGTTGGTATCTATGCATGGGGTAAGCCTCGGTCAAACAACGAACACCATTGCAGAGTATAGTGCAGTGATTGAGTTATTATCTGAATCCATCTCATTTGGGATTCAGAGTTTTATTGTTAGGTTAGATTCTGAACTCGTTGTATTACAACTTAACAGAATTTATGCCATTAGAAATCTAGTGTTATTAAGATTATTTTTGAGAGTTCGTCTCTTGGAACGTGAATTTGACTACATTGAATATCAGCATATTCCAAGATATTTAAATACATTCGCAGATGCAATTGCTTCTCGAATGTTAAATAGACATTTGCAATAATCAAACAGTAAGTTTAAAAACATTCCATAACATGTTATACAAGATAGCCAGTAATAGTGATATAACATAGCATAGAAGTGTGTCAAATATACATCGTCTTCGATCATAGGTTGAAAAACACCTTATGATTGGCAAAAATGATAGTACAAAAAGAAAAAATTTCGTATGAGTCTACAAAGGCAATCATCCTATCACTGGTGATGATCATGATAAGAAACCACTACTCGGGCCACCCTACAAAGGAACCCACTGAAAGGTCCTGGGACCCTAATCACATAGTGCTGTAACCTAAGTGGAATATCATCTATGCTAGTCTTTGGAATATCTGCTGTCAAATGCTCTAGATGATTTTCCAATTCAGTCAGGGTCTATAGATTCGTCACGTGGGGTCGGTACTGCTGCAGCTGGGTGTCTCCTCTCATAGGACCGGAGAGTGGCTAGTCTCTGTGGACCCACATCTACATTTGAAACTTTTTATTATTAGTTTTGAACGATTTAAAAACAAACAAAAAAATTAGTTAAAACTTAGAAAATGTTGAGAATGATTTTACCTGAATCATCCCACTACTCTCTTGGTGGAACAGTCATGTCTAGGTCACCACAATAATCCATCCCAGCATATGGAAAATCCTGAATCATGAAAATTTGGTTCTCCAACCAACGAAAATACTCAGTTGGAAATCGAACAACCTCTAAACCCTCCTCAGGATGACGGGCCATAACTGCAACCCAACGAATTAACTTAGGCTCTCGGGGAAGTCCAACCTCAATGGAGAGATGTTGTGGGACCAACATCAGGACCCTCTCTAGAAAAAAGCTCACAACTAGGAAACCATATCCAAAGTTGTTTAGTTGTCCATTCTTTGCTCTAGTTAGTTGGCCTTTTACATTCGATAACACAGCTTCACACCAGTTGAAGATGGTGCGTCGATAACAGCCTACTGCCATTCACATTTGGGATCCGATAGCTACATGCAGTGTTGCGCTTCTGCAGAGTCTAGTGACAGTAAATGCAATCACTTTAAGTTTAGGATGGGAGATAGTTTTGATATTGATCCCTTTATCCTTTGTTTGGTCATTACAAAACTCTAATCAGAGACTATCGACAGACTAGCCACCTGGCCTAGTCCTGAAAAGAGATAATCGTTCACCTCTCTTGGGCAAACCAGTCAAGAAATAAATTTCCTCTAGCTCGATTTCGAGCCGGTGGCCACCAATAATGAAACACTGGTCTTGTATGTTCCACCTATCTACCAGCCATTGCAAGAATTCTACTTGGGCCCTCATGCCGGGTATGGCCCAGAATTTAAATAGACCGCATGCTCTCAATGCATCCAATGAGGGTTGTTGATTTATTGTGGCAAGGTCCACATCTTCGTGCTCGTGTTCCCTCCAAATAAGCATTTTGTATGTCCTACATTGCAAAAAAAGATGTATTAGAATAATTTAGTTCGAAAATGTTTGGGCAGTAATGGAGAAATTTGAAGTTTTAAAACCTATTTCGCAGGGTCTGCACCCGCTAGTTAGGGACAGTGTGTAGGCTTGCACTCTTCCTAAGCAATAGGTGTGGAACCCTGACTCTTTCCTTTGTAGAAAAAGTCAGGGTCCGCAGGGTCTGCATGTTGCACCTGCGGACCCCCGCGACGGGATTTCTAAACTAATTTTTCCCTCAAAAATCAAAATGGAAGCCTAAAAACGAAATGAAAAAAGTTGAAATGCAAGATAAAGATGATGTGGATTACCTGAAGCTGACGGTTTTCGATTCCAACGGATGGGTTTTCCGCAATATTCACAGGAATTTTCTTACCCAAAAGCTCTCTCTTCTCACTCTGAAGTCAAACGGTAAAAATGAATTTACAAAAGCCCTTTTTATAAGCTTTTTTGAATAAATGAATTTTTAATTTGTTTATTTTTCACTTTAAAAAGGTAGCTTTTTGATGCATTTTTACTTATTTTAAACAGGTATGAGTAATGTTTGATTTTTTGTGCATAATATTGGATTTTTTAGGGAAAATTGATCATTTTCAACAAAAAACATTGGAGTCCTCTTTAAGCTCTTTTCTAACTCATAAAATATGAAAAGATTGCTGAGTTTTTTCTTTTTAAACTCGTTAAAATGGAATTAAAAGGATGGTCCACTTACAGCTCTTTTCTGAGCGCATAAGCATGAAAATATTACCGGATTTTTGTCATTTCAAGTTCGGTATTGGTTATAAAATGACATGTCTTTGATCGCTTTTTTACTTTTTCGGATCAGGGACACTAATTATGAAAAGTACTCCTTGATCGTAATGGTCAAGCAGTTCTCTCAACTATTATTTTATACTTGTTCGGGCTTGGGAGACACAAATTTACGAAAAAGGACATCCATGGAGTTTTCTTAATTTTTTCTTCTGACTCCCTAAAATTGAAAAATGTCGAGTTTCTCCTATACTAGACTCGTTAAAATTTAACAGTAAAGGACTTGTTCAATTTTAAACAGGAATGAACCACTCCTTCTTAGTGTTTTAATTTTAAATTAAGTTGGACTCATCTGAAGGATGAGCTTATAACCAAGCAAATGTTATCCTCCTCAAGCTTATCAAAAATAAAGAGGTACTTGCCAGAAATGGTGGGGGAAAAGAGAGAAAAATGAACCTGTTTGTTATACTTTCTATTTTAGAAAAGCATTTAACCACTCTTGAACATGACACTTTTGTTCACCTAGGTTGGGAAATCCTTTGCCTAACAGTTAATCAAACCATATTAAAAGTCTTCAGCCGGTTTTTGGGTATTAGCTTTGGGTCAATTGTCACCAAAACATCTGCAGTGTCATTATGTGTTTAAGAGGTCAGTTCAAACAAACCATTCATCTGCAAAATATCTGTCATCCATCTTGACCATCCCTGAGTTAGTCCTTGCCAAATATATTTCTTCAAACTTGATATATGATTTCGTGTTGTGGGCTTGCCTACAACAGATCGCTTTCTATCGACTTCAGCTCATTATCTAGAAAGATGATCTAGAAATCATCAGTACCTTGGAATCCACATGCCCTAATGGCAGGTTTCTCGCCTTCAATGACAGGTTGCATCATTGACCTTTGATCAAAGGATTCTATGACATGTTCGACATCAGCTCATCTATTCACATTTCATGGATTGTACTGAGTACTTTGAGAGCCATTGACATTACTGGTGGTTTCTCTCACACTTGCTAATAGTTCACATCATTGACTGGTAATGAAGTGGTTTCTACCATGTTTGACTTCGACACATTCATTCACATGGATAGAATCGTACTAGATTGGAAAGCAAAAATCAAGACCCTAGATCTAGTTTCCACCATCCAGGCTACGAGGAACTTTGTTATTCATTATACAGTGGACTATTCATAAACAGATGGCTGCACCCATACTGTGTCTACAAATGTCTATGCTTGTGATGTATTACAAAATCATTCCTGTATCATAGCAGTTTAGTTAGTTTTTTAGTCACTTTTTATCTGAGCATGGTAATTCCTACCTCAACGATGATATGTTTACATATATATATATATATTTTGTATTGAATGTTTTTACAGGTTCCGACTGGGATGTTCATAGGATGACCCTTGAAATGATAAGGTACTTCACTCTTCTTAGATGACAAATGCCATCCTCATCTATTACAGACTTCGCACTTTAGGGGGAAATCTGTTGCACAAAATATTGTCACCATGACATTCTGAAATCTGTGTGAGTCTATCACCACTCATACTTTCCTCCTTTGCAAGTCTTAAACCTCAGTTCTTCCTTTCAAGCCTTGAAAATAAGAGAAAGCCCTTAAAAGTCTCTAAAACTTTGGTTCCACACTTTCTCTTAGCATTACCTGCGGTCCCGCACCTACTGGTCATGTCCCCTACGTACTCGACCACTCTGTCTCTATGAAATGGGTGTGGACCCATGTAAAAGTAAAAAAGGCGCAAGTACATTCTTAAAAACTCACTTTGAGTCATTTTTGGAAACTTCTAGTAGGAATCTTGAGGTGGCAAGTTCGCTCCTTTAAGGTTCATGCATCCCATACCTTAAGGAGCTAACCCTTTGATGTGAGGAGCTTATCCCTTTGAAGGAGGACTCTATCCCTACATAGGTGGACCTATAACCTCCTTCCTTTGCACTACAAAATGAAGCATTGGGTTGGTTACTTGGAAGGTTGAAAGCTAAAGATTTTTGAGGTGAAATGCTACTGGAACTTAGTCTTCCTAATTGAGCTTTTGTGAGGAAATATTACATACCTTGTTGATCTCATTTGGAAGAGTGTGAGGCTTGTCAAAGTAGAGGAGATTCTGGTTTTGAACCCTGGGAGAAGCTTGTACAACATCAAGGCACCAAAGGTTGTAAAGTTCTTCTATTTTCAAAGTTAATACAATCAAGTTTATTTTTCTCAATAAGTTCTGTTTTATGGTTTATTTCATGGATTCCTTGATCACCATGATGAATATGATTTATTATATTAGCTATGCAGGTGTTATTTGATGTGTGCTTATTTTTGATTGCAGGTTCTCAAAAGGAAACTCTTTCGGACGGTCGAAGCATGGCTGCCACAAACTAGCGTTGGACTTAAGGTAGGGTCTAAAACACCTTTTAGTCTTTATTTATGAATCGCAATATAATTAGAGAAAGGTAGATTTGCTTGCCCTGCTTGTTGCTAGATATCTATTGATACTAGGGAGATCGATCTTATCTGCAAGAACAATTTATCCAGCCGACACATAGGGGAGATGGTGTGGAACGTCACTATGGAGGCCCTCTAGTAGTTCATGGAGGAAAACTAGATAGTGTTGGGGGCCCTCTCTCACAAATACAGGAGTTGCAGGGGTGCACTCCTCAAGCTGGTACTCTATCGACCAGCCTCGCAGCATGCATGGCCACGACTGAGAAAATGCTACACGCACACATGACTAACACCATAATGTTGTAAGAGGGTGCACTAGTTACAGAAAATGAGGTCAACAAGCCTATGGTTAGTGCACTGAAGGGAGTTGGGATAAAGATGGTTGCGCTCCCTCAGGAGACACCCTATGTTCTGCAGGATGGAGTGACTGCAGAACTGCGGGCCAAGGAGGGCCGCGTGCTCCAGGTGATGAGCGAGCAATGGATTAATATTGAACAATTGAGCCTGCAGCACAGCAAGGTCGTGACACAAAACAAACAGCTAGTGCAGGTGTTTAAGGAAGCCTACCAGATGGTCCCTAAGATGGCGATCCCAGCTGAGGAACTAGTGGAGGCATGCATCCAGAGACTAGTAGTAGGGTTGTGTGACGCAAAAGAAGAATGGCTAAGGTTCAGTTGGAGCTGAACCTTCAAATAGCTAAGCCTCAGTCATTTAAATTCTTTTTTTTCTCAACATGATCTTCCTCTTATGTAGTTAATGATTTATGTTTGTGCTCAATATTTATTGAATTCCTTTTGCAGATTTCAAGTAGAGAGGTTTTTAGATTTGTTTACCAAGAATTCAAAGCATTGACACAACACGCAAGAATTAAACATATGAATACACCAGATATAAGTGGAAGCCGCGAAGGAAGAAAAGCATGAACTTTAGGCTGAAAGTGAAGAAGGAAAGTTGCTACTCCTTTTTAAATCAGGTTTTTGTAAGTTTCAACCTACAAGAGGCTCATACCTAAAAGGAAGCTCCAATAACCAGAAGTTTTCTGTAGGCTAAACCCACAAGAGGATCCTACCTCAACATGCTACAACATGTTCTTTTTCAACCTACAACATAGAAAATGATAGAAATTTCTCAAATAAAAAATGCTGGTTACCTCATATCCAATTCTGATGTCAGGTTTTTTGTTGAATTTCTTCTTCTTTTCACTCAACCTCTCTTGTTTTACTTCTCATTCATTATTTTATGCAAACTCCTTCATGTCAAAAAAATGGATACTTCTTTTTCATTCCACATTGTATATATTATAAGCAAACCCTCTTGGTTGTGTGTATTATTTGGAGGAACATGAAATGAAGTGTAGTATTTGGGACTTCCAAAACTGCTCACAAGCTTGTCTTTTCATTTTCAGTTCTAAAAATTATTTGTAATATAAAATAGAGCGTAACTAACAGCTCATTCAATAATAATTACAAGATACAAATCAGATTTGGATTATCTACATTTTATGTTCAAACAAATATATGTATTTAAGATTTTGTCTCAATGTTTAGCATTCACATTGATTAGCATAACCTTTGAACTTCACATCACTTTCAACCTTTTATATTCAACATTCAACATTTATGTACACTTTCCATTCAACATAAATTAATCAATCAACTTGATTTGACATCAATTCCAATATTGTTCACATTCTCCCCCTTTGGCATTGATGGCAACACGACTAGTCCTCCTACTAGCCAAAAATAACATCTCTTCTTCTGCCTATGTCTATCACATGCCTCCCCCTTTGGCATCAAGGACAAGGAGTGGCTATGTCAAATTGGTTACTGAGTTTTATGCCCTTGAAGAGCCAAATAATTGTAAGATGATGATCAAACTGCTAAGAAAACCCTTCAATAATTGCAATGAAACTAAATTGCTTATGCTGATGTAATATTGTAGGAAACTCGGAATGTTAGCTGGAACCCATCAGTTCTACTGGGATGATATTTTGGCTTGTAAATTCAAATAGTACCTCTACAAATTCAATATGTTGCACTAAGAATGTTGGAGATATATCCATTTTATGACTGGAAATACTAGTAGTTGCAATTTGGTTGTTTGAATCAGACTAATTTGAGCTCTCTTGATTCACAAACGCGTCTAATAAAAAATTTAAAAAAAATGATCTTTAAAGGTCAATACACTGTCATTTCTTTATTGAATGTGTTGTAATTTATTAAGTTGTTTGAGGCAGATTCAAGCTGACAATCTCCAACAAGTGAGTTCAGATGTAAGGCTTCATGTTTCCTCTTGATATCATCACATTCTTGAGTTACAATATTAATTTACTGAACACACTCATTACATAAAGTAGCTTTGTTCTGGTACTCTTGTATTGCATCCAAACTAGGCTTTGTCTCTTTAGGTTGAGCCTCAAATAATTCAACCTTTTCATGGTTGTCTCAGACTACAAGATTCAATAAATTGTTCATTTCCTTTGTGCACTTCTTGGTTGGTGCATGAGTTCCATGCCTAGTCACAAAAGAAATCAGAGAACATCCACTGGGAGGCACTCCAGAATTTGGATGCTCATCATTCAATGCTTCTTTTCCATCACCATATCTCAAACTTCTAAAACTACATATGCACTACTCGGATAGCCATATCTCAAATTATTAAAGCCAGATGCACCCGCAATCTCAATTTACTCATGTTTCCATCACTTTCTCATTAACAATTTTTTTTTTACATCCTCCATCCATTATATGAGTAGCAACAATTTCCCTTTATTTATTAAACATGAAGCTATTGAATTGAATTTGAAGTGATTGATTGCATTGAATTGCATGAATAGGGTCATGATGCACTGGTCATGTATGATCTCGCATATTGACCAAGTACCTCACATCCCCACCTATTCCATAGACTCGACTGATAAGAATCCTTGGATAAGAAAATCAATACACATGTAGTGTCAATCAGGATCGTATCATCAGTGTGACTATGTGCATAAGCAGTGAAGTGTCTTAGATGGAGTCGAATCAAATTCCTGAGTGAATTTTCACTTCTCGATAGCTTAGGATGAAGGTTCGTTCTTGTGACTACATATTTTATGATCTCTTAGCTTCTCTTGATCTCACTCAATTCTTTGAGTTCTCACACTGCATATCAAACCTTCTCAACTATTTTACTAACTATCATTGGTTACTAGCATTGGTTTGTAATGTGCATTAAAGTGGGAGGTCACCAAAGGCCTTTTAACTTTTGAATGTCTAAGGTTCAAATCCGAAATAATGAAATACATATAACACTAGTAATAATAACACTGCTAAAAACTAATAACATTGCTTCGAAATGATAACGCTACTCCGAAATAATAATGCTTCATTTATCGATGCTAATAAAAATGTTGAATATTGAATGATGCCTATATTAATTGAGCCATTCTCATAATATATTGAATGTTGGTATTGAAGGAGGATGCAGGAACTATTTGTGACATATCTTTTCGACTGCCTAAATGGCTAATTGTACGAATAGAAATTTGAGTTGAGCAGCTACGTATATCAAATTGGAACTGCATGCTCGAAGGATGTTTTCCCATGCTCCTCAGGGTCCTAACTCACCCAATTTAGAGGATGGTTGCAGCGAGTATAGGCATTACTTTTCATATCATTGATAGTCTCACTCTTGGGACGTTCGTTCTGTAGGAGGGACGGTTGGTGAATTGGCTGAATGGCCAATCTGTCAAGCTCCCGAATCGCTGTGTCGGAGTCGAAGGGCTTAATGTCTCTGGTAACAGGGATAGGATGCTCCAAGGCTGGCTACTTTACGAAATTACTACCATACCATATGATGTAATGCAATCTGAAATAATATGTGCCAATGCTCAATCAATTACACAAATCGCTCTCTAAACCATTTAATATTTCCATGAAATTACTACCATAGCATATGACATAGCGCACTCTAAAATAATATGTGCCAATGCTTAGGCAATTTCAGAAATAGCTATGTAAACCATTTAATATTTCCACAATAGTGGGCAATTTCACAAATAGTTCTGTAAACCATTTAATATTTCCACAATAGTAGGCAAGCTTCTCTTTCATTGACATGACCTCTTTGCATGAATATAATTCATTATCGTTGCATTTAACACTACCAACGTTGTCATTTTTGCATGAATATAATTCATATCGCCGCATTTAACAATGCCAATTCTGCCATTTCTACATGAATATAATTCATTATCGTTGTATTTAGAAGGAACTTCTAGCATCATTTTCCCAATAATAGAATGCTTCAGTATAATTCATTATGCCAGTGACTGTTGCACATTAAATTCTTATACCTTCCACTATTAAACCCTGTGGATGTACCTCAGTGTTGCACACAACTTGTAATGCTCTTCAACCATCTATTCATTTACTGCAATTAACAACAGATGAATCAACCCTCTCCATGCTACTACATTTAATAGTGGAGTAAAACTAAGACTATTCACTGCATATCCTTCATGCTCCTGCTCCTGCTCATGTGTTACATTCCACTTTATTACCATATGAGCTTGTCCAATTCCACCAAGTATACAAGTATTCATTCTTTATATTGATTAAGTCTCTTCTTTCCTTGTCTCTTTCATATTTTTCACGTTGTCTGATTGTATTGACAGAGGTTTGACATTGAAATCTATGTCAACAATATTTCTTTTCGAAAACCCATTATAGATGCATTGCTTATGAGTATCAAATTTCTCCAAGTCCTTTTGTGTATCCAATGCATCTGGAGAGTAATGCATTTGGATCTTTATTTCTATTGGCAAGCACTTAATGTTTTCCTTTCAAAGTATATATTTTCTGAAATGGGTTCATTAAATGTGGATTTCACTGGCTGGTTCATTTGCTTCAAGGGTCTATATACAGTATTGTGCCATGAAAAAAATGAGAGATTTTGAGAATAGGATTTTCCTGATGTTATTCCCTTTTTTGGAAAAAATTAGTCATTTTGATGTCAAGAACCTACTGATATTGTTGATTTTATTGGACATAGAGATGAGATCTTGATGTGTTGATGAGATCTTGATGCATTGTTCTTATGAGCATGTGGATTTCCATCCAAAAAATATTTAGTTTAATGTTGTCGAAGCACTTCGAGAGATTTCTTCTTTTGATATTAGATCCATCTTACATTCTCATGCATTCAACATTTTCATTCAAATATTTGTGTTCATAATGACATTGCTGAAGGATTTTGATAAATCCTAGTGATGTGAAATTGGTACAATATTTGATTAGTTGTTAAGCAGTATTCACATGGAGATTGAAAATAATAAGGTTTGGATGTAGATCTCGTGATGCTTCATGATGAATGCATCTATAAACCAAACATATAAATATATAGAGCCCTCTCCTCCACTTGATGGAAATGTCTTTGCTTTTTCTTCCATGTTTGTATTTGGATGGCTCGCAAGTTTTCATACATCAGATTTTTAATAGGGATCATTACAATATAGATTGATGCATTCAAAAAAATGAATAATTTTGAAAAACATTGATGATGCATTTATACAATAAGGTATACTTAACCCCCAACATGATTTGAATATATATTCAATTTTCTTAGTAGTACGAGTATTGTATCTACTTGCAGATATTTATTTACATGTTTATGCATCAGTTATATATACATGAAAAAAAATATTGAAGAATGGACTCTTGAATGGTGAACATGATTGATGTTGTTAGCTCCTGGAGAATGTTACTTGATTTCCCATTTTAATGATGATTTTGTTCTTGTTGCTTCTTTAACTTCTTTAAATTATTAGCATGCTCATAAGCTTTGTGTTCCTCATCATTACTCCTTATTTCTCCTAATGTAATCTCCCCCTTAGATCGTGCTCAATTTCATATAATATGCAGTATTTTAGGTTTTTCTTTTGAAGTAACATGAGTGAAGGGAGTCTGTAGGTGTTATCCCTAGCTTGTTCTCAGATATTCAAATGGTTCTTTAGTAAGGGTTTTTTTAAATATGTTTTCTATGTGTTCCCTTGTGGGTATGTACTCTATCTTCACTATTTTCTTAGCCACTTGTTCTCTGAGAAAGTGGTACTTTATAGGGATAAGTTTAGTCTTTGAATGGAGCACTGGATTTTTTGAAATTATTATTACACTTGTATTGTCGCACTTGATAGATATAGGTTCATTAAAATTTATCTTCATGTCCTATAGTGTTTTTTTAATCCAAAATACTTGTGTGGAACAAGCTGCAACTGCTATGTATGAAGCTTCCGCGATAGATAGAGAAATTGATGTTTGTTTTTTCTTAGCCATGCTACCAATGACTCTCTTAGGTAGAATGCACCACCACTTGTACTTTTTATGTCATCCACATAGCTCGCCCAAACTGCATATGTGTATGTTGTCAGATTATAATACTTACCTTTTAGATGCCATAGACCATAGCCTGTAGTACCTTTCAAGGACCTAAATATTCTTTTTGTTGCTAAAAAAATGGATTTGTTTGGGTGTTGATTGGTATTTTTCCATTAATCTCACTGCCAACATTGTATCTTGTCAAGAAGTTGTTAGATATAACAAAATTTCTATCATAGATCTATATATCTTTTGATCCACATCAGGTGATTCATCATATGCACATATCTTATATCTCGTAGTCATGGGGGTTGAGACATGTTTACAATCTCCCATTTGGAATATTTTCAGCATATATTTTAGATATTTCTCTTGATAAATGAATATGCCTCTAGGGTTTTGTAGGATTTGAAGCCCTAGGTTGAACGTAAGTTATCCAATCATAGACATTTTGAACTCAATCTTGATCTCTTCGGCAAACCATTCTACTAGATGATTCTTATTCCTTCCAAACATAATATCATCCATGTACACAGCTATAATCAGTAACTCATCTTCATCAGTGTTAATGTATAGATTACTATAGGCTCCTCCTCTGTTGAACCCCTATTTTTGAAGGTACTTGTCTAGTCTAGAGTACCATTCTTGAGGTGTTTGTTTAAGACCATATAGTGCTTTCTTTAACCTATGTACATAATTAGGCTTATCCATCAACGAGAAACCTTCAGGTTGTTCCATATAGATTTCTTCCTCAAGATCACCATTTAGGAAAGAATATTTCATGTCCATTTGATACACCTTGAAATCATTGTAGCATGCAAAGGCCAAAAACATCCTGATTTCCTCTAATCTCGCTATTTTTGGAAAGGTCTCTTCATAATCAAGTCCTTATATTTGTGAGTAACCCTTACACATGAGTATGGCTTTGCTTCTAAAAACTTGACCCAGTTCATTCATCTTATTTTTGAATACCTATTTTGTGCCAATGATATTCTTTCCGACAGGTCTTGGTGTTAGTTCCAAAGTCTTGTTCTTCTCAATTTGGTCTAATTCATCATTCATAATGTCTATCCAACTTTTTCCTTTACTTGCCTCCTCAAATTTATTTGGCTCTATTTGTGACAACATGCCTATATGAACTTGCTAATATTTTTCTACTAGTTGCCTCCTTATGTGTACACCTTCAGTTTTATCTCTAATACTTTGATTTTAGGGTGATTCTTTTGAGTGTATCTTGAAAGTCCTTTTGGATGAGTCCTAGTAATTCTTCATCTTGTACTTCACTCTCCTTACGAATATGATGATGATATGGAGGATTGATAAAACTTGTTTTCTTGTTCTTATTGGATAGCCCTTCATCAACCTTTACATCTATGCATTCCATAATCTTATGCAGTCTTCTATTATAACACCTATACCTCTTACTTTTTGACAAATATCCCAAAAATATTCCTTCACAAATTGAGCATCAAAATTTCCCAACTTTTCATCATTATTTTTGGTATAAAATTTACTTTTGAATACTTTAAAATGTTTGATTGTTGTTGGTTTCCCATGACTCAATTCATAATGTGTCTTATCTTAATTTGGTCTAAGATTTTCCTCATTGAGAATAGGTACTGTTTTATGCACCACTTCTATCTAATAGGTTTGAGCAATGTTTATTTCTATCATCATAGCTCTGGCTATTTGCTGAACATACTTGTCTTGTCTCTCTGTGACTCCATTCTGTTGTGGTGAGTCTACAATACTATATTGTTGTTTTATCCCAAATTCATTACATAGGTCTGCAAACTCATATGATGTAAATTCACCTTTTATATATGAACTTATGCAATTTATCTTGCACCCTGTTGGATTTTCTGTCAATGCCTTAAATGTTTTAAATTTCTCAAATGCTTTTGACTTATTTCTAAGAAATTCAACCAATGCTAACCTTGAATAGTCATCAATTACCAGCATGAAATATTGTTCTTGTCCTAGTGCTTCTGTTCTAGAAGTGCCACATAGATCCATATGAACTAGCTGCAAGGGCTTATTGCTTGATAGTTAGTCTTTGACTTTGAATGATGTTCATGTTTTATTTCCCATTTGACATGACTTGTAGATAGTGTTGTGAGGATTTTTTATTATTAGTAGATCTCTAACTTCTTTCTTCCTGCTAAGTTTGATGATGTGATCAAAGTTGATATTCTGCAACCTCCTATTCCATAGCCAACATTCATATTGTTTTCTGATGTAGCATTCTTCTTTCTCTTCTTTCAATATATATACATTATTCTCAATTCAAAATCCTTTACCCATAAACTTCTCTATGGATGTTGACCTGATTTCATAGTCTTTAGCTCTAAAAAGAACATCACAACCTTTGTCACACATCTGAATTACACTCAACAGGTTATGTTATAGACCGTCTACAAACAATACATATTGAGCCTTTCCTCTTCCGTTGTTGAAACTAATAGTACCCTTTTATCTAATTATTCCTGCTTCATCATTACCGAATGTGACATTTCTAGTTTTATTTTCATTTAGCGAAACAAACTTGTTTTATCTACTGTCATATTTCTAGAGCAACCATTGTCCACATACCATTTATTATTTTGATCATGAGCGTACAAAACTAAGTCACACTTATCGGGTTTCCTTTCTTCTACCTTCTTTCTCCATTGCATGCATCTAATTGATTTATACAGATTTTGATATGTTAATATATTGTTTTTAAGATGACATTCATATGACTTGTGGCCAAAGTTGTGACAATATAAACATTAAGTGATATCAAGGAGTGAAGAAAATGCATTTTTGTCTAGATTCATATTTTTTTTTAACGTTCATGAATACATTCTTTCTCATCTTAAAATTTCCAAAATAAATTCTTGTGACATAAGCTCTACAATTTATGGCTTTATGTCCAAATTTTTTACAACAATAACAATATACATAAAACAAATATTTCTACCTTGTAGTGGATTTTGTTTGTGAATCTAACCATCTTGACATTTGATAATCATGTCTTCTGAAGAAGTGTGGTTCTGATAGGTTGCGTATTGATTATCCATTTCTTTTTCCTTCTGTACTATACAGACAATGTTCCTTTGCTTTTATTCACTTGAGGTTGAAGTGTTGCTCAAATTTTTGTTCTTAGATTGATGTGATTTTTCATCCTCTCTCCTAGAAATTTTTACAAAGGTGATTCTCCTTTTATCCTCTGCCTTAGATTTACTAGATTATCCTTCATAACCTAGCCCTATCTTTATGAGTGGAGACCTCTGAGAATTCAATATCACATCTAGTTTTTTAAATTCTTTTATCTATTGAATATTTATATTTAGTTCAGTGTGAGCTTTCTCTATCTTTTTCTTTAGACATACCACCTCTTCCTCCAATCTTTCACACTCCTGGTTTTTCTCTTTTATCTGTTGTAGTAAAATGTATTCCACCTTCTTTGCTTCTTCAAGTTCAACTTTAAACTTGATAATGTCTTCGAAATTTGATTCTTCCTTTACATATGTTAATAGGATCTCTTTATGCTTTCTATTCTTTACTTTAAGGCTTTCTATTTCATCTAGGGCACTGATTAACTCACCCTCAAGGTCTACCTCACCTTCCTCTTCTTCTTCATATTCCTGGCAATCTTTTTTAATTTCTTCCAAGACCACCAGTATAAATTCACTTGTTCCATCTTCACTAGAGGATTCATTAGGACTTTCAGATCCACTCTTATCTTCTTGAGCATAGAAATTTTCCTTTTTGTATTGTCTCTCTTTCTGCATTTTATTAGACTTGTTCTTCTCTTTCCCTTTAAGATGGTTTTCCTCTTTCTTAGAAGGGAATTTTGATGCATAGTGTCCCACTCTCCCACAATTAAAAACTTAAATGGAATATTTCCTTTATACTAACCCGTCTTTCATCAACCTTATGATAATTTTTTCTTCTTCTTCATCAGAACCTAAGCATGACCACTCCTTTTCTTCTATGGACTTGTCTACCTTGAAAGATGCCTCTCTTCTAGTTTCCTTCCCTTTTAGAATTCTCATCTCATATGTTTTCAAAGAGCCACATAGTTTATCTCTGTTCAAAGTATCAAGGTTTGTTGTTTCTTCTATAGCTTAAACCTTAGGATTGAATTTAGAAGGTAGTGACCTCAAATTTTTCTGAACTATTACACTTTCATTGATTGTTCCGCCTACACCTAACATGATATTTACAGCTTAATCAACTCTTAAAAATAGTTTATCCATATATTCATCTTCATTCATTTTTTCCATCTCAAATTGAGTTCTATATACTTGTAATTTGGCCATCTTCACCTTTTTATCTCCTTCATGAATATTTCCTAATTTATCCCAAATATCTTTACCTATCTCACAATGCATTACTTTGATAAATTTAGACCCACATAGACCACTCAAAAGTGTCTTTATAGCTTTTGCATTTGCTATAAAATTCATTTAGAATCTTTGTCACTAGTTGTTTCCTTTGGTTCTTCATACCCCATCAACACAACAGAAAAAACTTATGTTCCTAGAGACATTAAATATGTTTTCATTATTACTTTCTAGAAGGTATAGTTTGTACCAGTAAATAGAGGGGCCTTATATTTTGAGCATCCTTATTGACTAGTTGTTCTATTTACTTGGGACCTCCTTCTAGTTGTTAGACTACTATTGAAGGAACTAGCTCTGATACCAATTGATATTTAAGATGGGAAATTACTAAGAGGGGGTGCATGGGTGAAACAGTAATTTAAATTCTTTCTTTTTTCTCAACTTAATCTTCTTCTTATGCAGTTACTAATTTATATTTGTACTCAATAGTTATTGAATTCCTCTTGCTGATTTCAAGTAGAGAGGTTTGCATATTTGTTTAACAACAATTCAAAGAATTCACACAACATGAAATAATTAAACATATGAAGACACCAGATATAAGTGGAAACCCCGAAGTGAGAAAACCATGAACTTTAGGCTAAAAGTGATGTGGAGGCAAGCTACTACTCCTTCTTACATCAGTTTTTTGTAGGCTCCAACCTACAAGAGGCTCCTACCTCAAAGGAAGCTCCAACTCCCACAAGTTTTCTGCAGGCTACAACCCACAGGAGGCTCCTACCTCAACATGCTACAACATGTTCCCTTTGAAGTTGCAACATAGAAAAGAAGAGAAATTTCTCAAGTCACAAATGTTGGTTACCTAATATCCAATTATGTTGTGAATTTCTCTGTTGAACTGCTTCTTTTCACTCTTCTTATCTTGTGCTACTTCTCATTCATTCTCTGATGCAGACTCCTTCACCTCAAAAAAATGGGTACTTCTTTTTCATTCCACATTGTATATATTATAAGCAAGCCCTCTTGGTTGTTCATATTCTTTGGAGGAATATGAAATAAAGCATAGTCTTTTGCACTTCCAAAACTGCTCACAAGCTTGTCTTTTCCTTTTCAGTTGTGGAAATTACTTGTAATATAAAATAGAGTGAAACTAACAACTCATTCAATAATAATTACAAGAGATAAATCAAATTTGGATTATCTACATTTTCTGTTTAAACAAATGTATGTATTTCAATTTTTGTCTCAATATTTATCCTTCACATTGATTAGCATAGCCTTTACACTTCACATCACTTTCAACCTTTTATATTCAACATTAAACATTTATGTACACTTTCCAGACAACATAAATTAATCAATCATATTGATTTTACATCAATGCCAATATTGCCAACATTTTATTCCAGTCCAAGTTGGTCCTCTCCTCTGAGTTGATGAGTAGGTCACTTCCAGTGTAACATTTATATAATTTAATTATTATTTGTTTGACTTTGACTTGACCTACATATAATAATTATATTAATAAATTTGAATTTTATATTTATATTAATACGTTTAATTTTATTTTAAAATGTGATTATTAAAATCAATTTACATTTATGGTTGCGAAATAGGGTACTTAAATTCTTTGAAATTTGTAACTTAAATTGTATTGGGTTATAATTTAATTGGTTTATTGAAACAAATAAAGAAAATAAATCATATAATAGAAAAAAAAGAAAAATCATCCTCCCAAGAGAGTTCTTGTACTAGACTGTAAAAAAATAATATATGGAATGTTAATTTCATAATTAATTTCATCGTCCTTGAGAGATTTGTTGCATCAGTTAAAAAATATATGGTGGCGCAGAAGTAAAATTCATGGCACGTGATAGTTAGTCCACTGGCTATTCCGCATAGTGAGAAGAATAGTCATAAAGTGTGGATTGTCCATAGTGTCTAGATAGAAGGGAAGATATCCACACAAACAATGTTAATGATACATATTAGTAAAACACATTATACATGGAAAATAGTACAATTTAAAATAATATTATCAATTTATCTTATAAGAAATTATATTTTGCTATTTTAGTTTTTCTCAAGCTTTTTGTATTGAAACAAGGATTTGTTAACTAGTGCACAAAGCTAATGACAACGAAAATGTTGAATTATTTACTAGATAGGCACACCTAATACTTTCTTGGTAGATTTATATATGTATCGGAAGGGAAGGGAATTTGCTTGAGCTATTACTTAAAATGGCAGTGTCAGTTTTGTGTCACCCTTGAACATGACACATGTTTGCATAATTTCCTTACAATTGGGTTTCATATTTCCCATCAATCGTACCATACATATGAGTATCTCTACTCCTCAAGCTAATTACTCTTCCAATTACTATGGAGCATGCTTAAATGCCTCATGCTTTGTTTCATGATATTACATAGTGCTCAGTAGTCAATGCTACCAAGTCACTTTTGTGTCATGCCATTATATATTCAAGGGAAGTCTCAACATAAGTCAATCATCTACATTCCTTATTGACCTTTCTATGTCATCCATCCCTATGTTAATTGTACTTCATGAAATTGTCCATTAACATTATCTCTTAGTTTGTTCCATGTCTATTGATAGGGGATACATGAACTCCCTCCCTTAACAAATATTTTCCCATTGAATTTACCTCATTATCCAGGAGCTTGATTATTCGGTGCGGGATGCCCCAAGGAAAGTTTTGGGGCTTAAAGCCTAGTTTTCAGTTAAAAGATGTAAATCTAATGTAAAGACTCCGCACTTTGTGGGCACGAAGCATGTTGTAAATGAGTCATAGGGCTTTCCGCCCTTAATTTTGTAATGTAATGTCGGCTTTCGAGATCTACCCATGGTCCGTAGACCATGGGATTGTATAAATAGAGCAAGGCTTTAAGTAGTTGATACATAATAGAACTAGAAGGAATGATGATGGAATAGAAGGATAGTAGAAGATCTAAGTGTAGAGTCGAGTATTTGGGTCATAGAGTAGGAGAAGGCTCTGCAGTTGAGTGCGAAGAGACCTAGTAGTCTGCAGTGAAGTGCGCAGACCCCTGCAACTGGGTGCGCAAGGCGAGTCAAGTCTATAACATTGAAGCATTAATAAAGAGAATTTTTACATCAATTCTGTGTATTTATTTCCTATTTTCTGTATTGAATATATTCGATATAGATTGCATTTTTGTTGTCTATATGGTGCGTGAACATATCAAATTGTGTTGATTAAGTAAATGTGAGATAAGTTATCTGTTTACACAAAGTTAACTAACAATTGTAAGAAGACAAGTAAGATACACATTGTAACTTGGGGAAATAGTGCAGATTGCTGCCCTAGTAGCGTGAAAGCATCTCAGCCCCTGGTTAGGGCTACGCAAAAGGCGATCCTAACAGATCGTGAAGGTCTCGCAGGTCAAGACAATGTGTGAAGCGACCTACGTGAAGGTAGGCACAGTTGGATTAAATTGACCCCTCAGACATCTCCAGGGTGTAGAAACTTGGTTCCAGCATCCCCCCATACTTCTTTGGGTGAGATTTCAGTCTGCACACGACGGGCTGATACTGAAAGGGCCAGTAGTGTAGGGATTTGTTTGGCTAATTAACTTCGAACCTGGGTCAGGCCCCCTCAAGCCAACAAATGGTTCCATTGTCAAGACCAAAATTCGCATAGAGATGTCTAATGTCGTATCATTGGAATCCAACTAAGAAGGAAATTGAAGGTTGGTTGGATAAGAGGATTCATGAGTTTGCGGCACAGGAGAACAAGAACACGCGACTGACAAAAGAAGAGTGGTTAGATTGCTACTTGTACACAGAGATCCGTGAAATTTTCTTCACATCCCTTCCTACTGAGCTATATGAGTGGATCATGAAGCTAGCAAATAGCCAAGGAAGGTGGAAACTTGACAATCCTATTGTGTGGACCTCAAAGTTAGTGCAAAGTTTGGAAGCATTGGAGGATAAGATCGTGCACGCCATTGATCACTGGCTTGATCGAGTTATAGGAGGATTCATTACTGAGTTCATGGTTGACATTTCAGTGAGCTATAGTGAGGGAGAGCGATGCTTTCTGAAGGGACCGTGAGTGGAAAAACTTACAGGAATGAAGGAAATAAGGGACCAGAAACTAGCCCCTTGATTTCACCTCCACGAGGGGACGAGGAAGAACTCGCGAAGGTCTCGCCACGAAGTGTGATCCATCTGATAAGGCAAATAATTCCGCGAATACCACCCCCACCCACACCACCACTAGCTTCATTACCTTCACCTCTATCTTCACCCTTACCGCTTCCGCCACCACCACGAGTCAATATGGAAAGCACGATAAAGTTGCTTGTGTTCAAGGGATTGGGAAATGAGGATCTGAACTAATTTTGGTTCGTGGTAAGATCTTTATGAGAAGCATAGGGAGTTACAGATGAAGATATAAAGAAAGTGACACTGGTTAGCACCCTGTAGAACCACACACTGACCTGGTATATTATGGACTCCAATGACAATCCAAATGTGGGAATCGCAGATATCCAAGAAGCATTAAACAGATAATTTAGCAAGCTGAAGTCTGAAGCACATCTGATCATTAGATTCAAATAAATCATGATGCTACTAGGCGAGACTGCTTGGGATTTGGATCAGAGGTTGAAGTGTACGATTCATGAAGCTAATATGAATCTGACAGATGGACAACATCATGAATGGTTTGTAGCATCGCTAATGCCACATTTAAGGAGCGCGCTATCACAGCAAAAATTAATGACTTAGGCAGAGGCCTTAGAGATCACGATCAAGCTTCATGAGATCCCAATGAAGGATCCTAACTTGGGAGTTCGGTAGATCCATGAGTAGTTGAAAAATTTATGCTTGGAGATGCACAGTCTAAAACAGGACAAAACAGCTCGACCAGAAGTGCGTGAAGAGGTGTGGTGCGAAAAATGCAAGGGTTAGGGTCATGATAAGGACCACTGCCCAGTGTTCAAAAATTACCTCGCGGGAGGAGGACCGATGTCATTAAGGCTGAAAGCACAAGCAGGACCTAGCGCGACACCTGCCTTATGGTGCGTGATTTTCCAAATAGGTGGAAAACATGCTACGGACAACTGTCATTTGTTACAAAAACATACACAAAATTCACAACAATTGTTCCGTAATTTTTGTAGGTCAATGGGACATGATGAGAGCACTTGTAGAAGCTATGGGCTAATGATGGATAGAACTCCCACCTAAAAAGTTCAGCCTGAATCGTGGACCCTAGACTAGAATGCAGGAGTGGCACAAACGGGATTACAGGGGCACAGATAAGGTCGAGGTAGAGGAGGACCTAGAAGAGGTCGCAGTCAGTTGATATGCTATGATTGTAGAGGGCTAGGACATTATCCCCACGATTGTACAAATCTGATGTGGTCTTCATGTTTATATTGTACCTTTTTTGATCATGAGAGAGAAGATTGTCCTACAGTGATAGCTAGGTGTTGAAGCCCCGAAAATCGGGTCGACAACAAGGGGAATACCCACCCGGTCCAGACCTTGGTTGGCAGCTCCTTATCCATTTGGTATAGCGGGTCCGACTGGGGATAATGGGACCAGTTTCCCAATCTATGAGTGTGTGTGTGTAGAATTTAATGTTGCTAATCTAACAGTTCCTATTTAAGATATTCTAATTCAAACTTTAATCTAATTCTATGCTATTGTAATCTAATAAACAGCACATCTAAATCTATACTAACCCAGGATGTAATTATTCTATTATGCGATCTAAAGAGATTTCAAATAACAACTGGTAATAAAGATCATTCAGCGATTATAAGAAAGGAAATCAATATAGATGAACCACTTCGCATAAAAAGTTAGATGAAACAGTTATGAAAAACATATCGCATAATGACCTATTCATACATTAGGCATAAATAAATAGCTATCACCGTACAAAAGGTCCAAATGATAACTCAAGCATTCATGCAATAATACATAAACAACTAAAAACTGTATATCACTTTAACATATAAGCAGAAATGGTCAAGAGATGAAAGTACCATTTATGACTAGTCCTACTTGTAAGCTTCAAGTGACAATGATTTATCTCTCCTTGCTCTAACATCCACTAAGAGTATGGAAGTGCAACATTAGTAGCAGATATCAAATGCAAACATCAACAAATCTTGATCCATTCATTCACCAAAACCTCGTCTGAGGGTGCAAAAGTGCATGTTCTGAGGACAAGTTTTTGATAAATTTCTGGACCCTTCTCTAAATGCATGAGAAGGGTTTAAATACTACTAACTAAATAACTTAATTACACAAATTTAGGATATGGTTTAAATGACCGCCCTTTTTCTAAGAAAAACTATTTCTAAAAATTAAATCTAAATTCTAATTATTTCTGCATTTGCTCCTTAATGTTGCAAGCATTCAGTATTTGCTTGGGTAGAGTCGGCTGACTGTTTTCCGCTTTTGGTTGAGCTAAGCAAACAAAAATGGTAAGAGCTAGCACCATCTTTTCAGAAAAATCGATGATATACTCGAGAGTCATCCTCTGGCTATGTGGATTTACTGTGTATGCCCAGTAATAATGCAAGTTCAACTTGATTAACCCTTGAATTGCTTCTGCCTTTTCTTTCAGCTTTATGTTTCTAGTTTGTTCTTTACCATTGCTTTCTTGCGTTTTCCGAGCTTACAAGTGACTGAGCAGTTAGAGGCTTTGGCTTTTGAGCAATTTTCTCAGCGATCGGAAACTTCCTCCGTTCTTTGAACCAAGCCTCTCTGATGCGTTTTTCGCCTTTAGCACCTTTTCCTTCACCTGGTATAAGCTTCAAAATTTGTAAAAATACTGCTTTCGTGAGCTTCTGACCTTGAGCGTTAAACCGCCTGTTGATATCAGCATTGTTCAATTACTCATTCAACCATGGCTGTGAATGAAAGATCTGTAATGGATGGCTCCGCAGCGTTCTGTGAATCTGCGGCTCTGTTGCACGCGGCATCCGTTTATGAGGGCATCTTTTTTCTGTCTTTGAATATTGGAGCATTACTCTTTTTCCCTCATAGCTTCCTGCACATTGCTTTGCATAACTTCCGTTTTTCATTCCTGCAGTACACAAATGAGGAGAGAGTAATGACAATAAAAATTGACAGGAAAGCTTTTAAATTCTACGGATGTACAAAAACATGCCATCTGACGTAACCTGACTCTTCGAACAACACAAAACCATCATTCATTAACAACTGGCATATAATTCATTAATTATCATTAAAACGCGTGTCCAGTTCTTGGTTCATGGAAAACTTTTCTTGAATATTGAGCCAGGGAAATTTGCGATGGACTGTTCCTGCGATTCGCAACATCGCAGCATCGAATTATCACAATTTCATTGTGTTGTGTTATCGCAAGGTCGTTTGATCACGCTATCGCAAAATCGCGGATCGCAGTATCGTAGTATCGCGAAATCGCAGATCGCTGTAATCATTAAATCGTTATGTGCTTTTCATGCAACTTTGCGATATGCGATATGGCGATATCGCATATCGGCGATTTTTTAAGGTTTTTCAATATGAGTGTTTTCTTAATGCATGCGATGCGATCGAGATCGCGTCGCAATCTCGCAGTTTATCATTTTTACTCATAAGGAAATGTCCTATCATTCTTTGCGCGATGCGATGTTTTCTTAAGGAGTGAAATACATGAGCCTTAATTGATTTTTCGAATTTTCCTAAGGGTCCCCAGTTACCTAGTGTTATTGCTATTACTAAATAAGGAGGGGGGGTTGTTGGTGGCCACAATAATTGGCGATTCACTTGGAAGAACCAGTTATCTCTCCTTTTCTATTGAATTTTCTAAACTTCCAAAATAGAAAATTTTTCAGAAAATTAAACTTCATTATGGAAAGATAAAGTACATTCTGCTCTAAACTGTCAATGATATTTTGTTTCAACCATTTTTCACTTCAATTATTTGCTTCCTCAGGCTAGTCCTTGTATTTACATCAGCCATTACTTGGTCCTGTAAAGATAAAACAAAGTTTCCTCTGTAAACCAGTTTTAAATATGCTCATTTATCGTAGGTAGAGCCTCTACTGCCAGCAGGCGTTTATAGCCTCGATAGGGTTACCTATTACCCAACAATGATCCTGTATCCCACTTAAGGTAGCCTACAACTTTCAAAGAAAAAATCCATATCCACACTTATTGCTTTGATTTTCTTTTTCTTCTTAAAGAACAATGTCTTGGTTTGGTAGCCAAATTATGACACATTCATTCACTTGATTTATAACTTTGCTGAACAAGCTGGCTCGTGATGAGACCCCTTGTCTTTTGATTGCAACAATCTTGAGTCATTTCCCTGTTGTTGTGTACAGTATTGGCAAAGTCAGAAAGTTATAACATCTGTGATAATGATAAGTCGGCTCGTGATGAGACCTCTTATTCTTCAAGATAAAGTGTATCCTTGGGTTGTTCCTCTGAAAGTTGCGATTTCCTTAGCAAGGAGGAAGTCATTGTTTCCTTAAGATAGCTCTAGATGACAATAATAGAGTTTTTGGAAACAATTGTTCTACAGAGAATCTTTATTTTGTTATTGATACCTTTCATTATACTGAGATAAAACAATTTCTTCACTAAAGGTTGCTTTCATCAAACTTTTTGAAGTTGAAACTAGTATCATATCTAGGCTAAAGTTTTTAACTATATCTATCAATAATAAAGATCAGTTTTCCAAAAGATTTGCTATTTACACAAGCGAAAAGTTCAAAATCTGAAAGAGAATTGGTGTCTTTTTCATAAATGCCTAATGTAACCACTCACAACTGGTTTATTATGAAATAGAAAAACAACTATTCTACAAAAAATAGAAGACTAATCTTCTATGGAAATTATTTCTTGAGAATTTGTCCATTAACAGGTAAAGGATCCCTATTACTTGCTAAATCTTGTAACACAAACTTTGATGGACCTATGACTTCTACAATCTGAAAAGGACCAAGCCACATTCTTTGAAATTTTGTATGTTTGCCCTTTTCTTCATGAGCCCTGTCCCACTTTAAAACTAAATCTCCCATTTGAAAATCTTTTCTGGTCATTATGTTTGAATCAAAAGAGGATTTTACTAGTGCTTGATGATGAGCATGCATTTTCCTAGCCTGTTCTCGTTGTTCTTCTAATTTGATTATTTCCATTTGTCTTAGCTGTAAGGAGGAAGTGGGTACTTCTTCAATGTATTGTACTAAAGACAAAGAGGGAATTGATAAGTGAGTCGGAAGAACCACTTATTTCCCACAAACTAAATTAAAGGGAGAAGTGTTGATAGAAGCTTTTTGCGTTATTTGATCTGCCCATAAAGCATATATCAAAGCCTTGTGCCAATTTTTATGATTTCGGTCAACTTTTCTTTTAATAATCCTGATTAGGTTTTTATTTGTTGACTCAGCTAGACCATTACCTTGTGGGTAGTAATTGGCCGAATATTTAATTTTGAATCCTCTTTTAAGTGCGAATTCAGTCATTGCATTTCCAGAAAAGTATGATGCATTATCAAACATTAAAGCAGATGGCAATCCAAACCTGGTTATTATAAATTGATCTATGAATTCAATGATATTTTTAGAATTAGCCGTCTTGAGTGGAATTGCTTCTACCCACTTAGTAAAATAATCTGTTGCTATGAGGATGTATCTATGCTGATTAGAGGAGTGATGAATGATCTCACCTATTATGTCCAAGCCCCACTGACTGAAAGGTTGCTCGATGTTTACCGGCTGTAGTGGCAAGGACAGCTTATTTTGTCTTCCAGCAGTAGTTTGGCAGACTTGAAATCTCCTCACGTAACTGTGCGAGTCTTTAAACAGCGTGGGCCAGTAATATCCTACGCATAAGATTTTATGTGCAGTAGTATCTCCAGCATAGTGTCCGCCTGCCGGCCCATCGTGGAGTTCCTGCAAAACTTTTTCAGCTTTAGCATTCTCAAGACATCTAAGAAGAATAGAATCATAATTTTTTCTAGAAAGAATATCATTCATGAGCTGATATTGTTTGGCTTTCAACCTTAGAGCTCTTTTCTTAGTATGATCGAGGTGTGAAGCATCATACCTGTTCTTAAGATAATAAATGATATCAGCATATAATGATTCTGCATCTTTTAGGCTTACCTCGCACATTTGTACCTCTTCAGATGGATTTTCAGAAATTTGCGCTGCTCCATCCAACATTTTGCAGAAGCCTTGACCTCTTACAATGTTTGCTAGTTTAATCTCAATGTCACATTCCTGTAAGGCAGTAACCCAATTGGCCCGTTTCTCACCCACATCCTTCTGTACTAGAAGATTCCTTATCGCTGGAAATGGTACTATAATCTTAGTATGGGTTTTAAGTAAGAAAGGTCTGAAGTATTTGACCGCTTTGAAAATAGCATAAGCCTGTTTCTCCATGTCTGAATAATTTAGTTCAGCACCCTGTAAATTTGAACTGAAAAACGCAATTGGAGCTTCTGCTTTTTCTTGATTTGCTTGGGTTAATATCGCAACATATGACTTATCTGAGGCAAAAGTGTATAAAATAAAAGGCTCTGAAAAATTCGGAGTTGTTAAAGATGGAGAATTAATAGTAGCTTGTTTGATCAGGTTGAATGCTTCCTGTTCATCTTGGCCCCATTTAAAATTTGAATTCTTTTTAATCATGGTTTGCAAAGGAGACACGATTTGTGAAAAACCTGGAACGAATCTCTTTACAAAGTTGATCTAACCAAGGAAAGATTGCATGGCTTTTTTGTTATGAGGTAGGGATATTTCAGAAATTTCTTTGATTCTGTCGGGATCAATGTGAATACCGGACTTTGACACTATGAATCTTAGAAGTTTCCCTTCACTTAGTGTGAAAAAAGATTTCTTTGGGTTAAGTGAAATTCCATACCTTAAACATCGTTGAAAGATTTGTTTCAGGTCTTTGAGATGGTCGCTTCGTTTCTTCGAGTACACTGTTATATCATCCAAATAAATTACTACAGATTTGTTGACTAAACCTTTGAATGCGATGTGCATGGCTCTTTGAAATGTGGCACCAACATTAATCAAACCAAATGGCATCTTTCGATATGCGTATGTGCCCCATTTAGTTCTGAATCTGGTTTTCAATTGATCATCAGGATGTACCAACACTTGATTGTATCCTGAATATCCATTCAAGAAAGACAGTAATTCTGAGCCCGCCACTACCTGCAGTATTTGTTCCATAGGTGGTAGAGGAAAATTATCTTTTTGATAGGCTTTGTTAAGGTTTCGAAATTCAATGCAAATCCTAATATCTCCGTTCTTTTTTTAACATGTACCATATTGGAGACCCATTTGGAATGTCTGGCGGGAAAGATTATTCTGGCTTTCAATAACTTATTGAGCTCAGTTTTTATCTGATTTTCTAAATTAGGGTGGATCTTTCTCAGCTTTTGTTGGACAGGTTTTTCATTATCGATCATGGGAATAGTATGTTGGATGATAGAAGTGTCGTATGTTTTCAGCTCATCATAATTTCAAGCAAAAACATTTTTATATTGTCTCAAAAGACGAACATACGCAAGTTTCTCTTCAGGGGCTAGGCCGAGGCCTAGATTAATGTTTTGTGGTTTAGCATTGATTCCTAGGTTTACTAATTCGTAGTTGAAGGTTGAACTTTGGAGTTTTTAATTGGTAGACCTCTTAAACCGATCTTTCAAATCGTACAAGTCTTCTAACTTGACCACCGACTTAGGTATAGCATTGTTAGCGCTATTCTTTTGCAATTGTCGATCATGCTGGTCTTCGTCAACTATTTGGTTGGAGTAGGATCCTTCAGATGTGAGGAAATTTACAATATCAGGATCATCATTGAATACTCTCCAATTTGTCATGTTGTCAGGAATGGATGGTCTAAAGATTAATTCTATTGAGAATCTATCTGGACTAAAATCTTCGGAAGGAATAAGCTTAGAAGATACGTTAGCCAAAAGGTCTGCACTTGCGTTTTGGAGTCTGGGGATTGAAGAAATATTAAACGCTATGAAATGCTCAGTTAGATCTTGTACTAAGGATTGATAATGTTTTAAATGACCTGATAAGCAATGTATAGTGTTACGTACCTGTTTAACCACAATCTCAGAGTCTCCAAACACTTGAAGATACTTGACATTTAACCTGATTGCTTTGTACAGGCCTTGGACCAAAGCCTCATATTCTTCTGTATTTTTTGCGCAATCACATTCGAGTCTACATGTGAGCATGATTTTATCTCCTTCTGGACTAATCAGAACGCATCCTGCTCATGCTCCTTTGTTAGATCTAGAACCATCAAAAAATAATTTCCAATTCAAAGATTTATTTACAGGTTTATCTAAAAAATTGATACATTTCGAACTATCAATTCGAGAAAAAATTTCTACTTGGGAAAAAATAGAGTGTTCTAAATAGGGTGACGCATGAGCATTGAAATTTCCGAGGAAAGAATCTACCGAGTAATTGCCAATAATGCTGTTGTTATACGCTACTGGTTCATTTTCTCCCTCTAACTCTGTTACTATGTACTTCTGATGTAACTCTCGTTCAACTTTTATTTGATTGGGTTTACCATTGTAGGGCAGCCACATGTGCGACCAGTCAGTTGCAAAGTATCCATGAAGTTTTTCTAACCAATCCCTGCTAAGAATTAAGCCATAGAATTCTGGGATATCAGCAACTAGAATGTCAATAACCTGACATACCTTCGGGTTGGATGACAACCTTATGGTTACTTGATTTAGTTCGCCAATCACTTCGACTTGAGATCGATCTAGCTGAACTATGCGCACTACGGATTTCTGTGGTTGAACATTTAACTTGGCACATATAGATTTGGGTAAAATATTCGATGAAGCACCAGAATCTACCAAACAATTGTGCACATTTTTATTAAATATTTCATAAGTAAGGAGAAACGGGGGAGTGTGAGATCTTGATCTTCCTCCAATCAGAGCGATGTCATTTGGATCAATCTTATTGATCGCGTTAGTTGGAGGTCTTCCCATGTTATGGGAAGCTTGAGAAAGTACAGCAGCAGGAAAAGGTGCTACTGGAACAGCATGTAATTCTTTCATCATTATCTTATGTTGATGCTTCAACTTGCTCAGTTCGTAAAGGGTGATGTTAGCCCTAGTCTTTTTCATGTCTTCAATAATATTGTACTCCATTTCATCCGACAATATCAATGTTTTAGATGGAGTCGTTTCATCTCTTTGGACTGGGCTAGTTTGAGTCGCTTTAGACATCGTTTTCTTTGTTACGACTTTATCCTTTATTGCAGAGCTTGCGCTCTTCGGCTTAGGGGTAGTTTGGGGAGGATCAAGCTGATTTTTGCTTCGTGTGCTAACTGGGAATACTTCTTGATCTTCTTCTTGTGGGAGGATGAGATCCCACATTCCTTATAATTCCACAACTTCTTCATCATCAGTCTGTCCTTCAGTGGCAATTTCCTCTTCCTCTTCTTCGGATTCGACATTTGAAATGGCATTGGGTGGCTTTGAATCCGTTGAAGGACCTCTTTTAAAAGCTGTATAGGGATTTTTCTGAAGAAGTTTCTACTACTTGCTTTTTGATGTCGACCATTTCATTGGACATGGTCTTTAGAACTTTCTGCAATCCTTCCAAATCAAAATGGATCTTTTGCTTGTTTCTTCTTGGAGTCTTCCTTGAAGGTGACTTTTTTGGATTTACGCTCCTCTATCGTGGATTTCTTTTCCAAGGCTATTATTCGTTTCTCTACTGCTATTGCTTCTTTCATGTTCTCGGCTAAGGTTGTTTTATTGGCCTTGTCCACGAAGATTGCTATGTTCGATCGTAGAATGGTGATGTACCATTCACATCGTACTTCTTCGTTGGACTGGCAAGCAGTAGGAATTTTGTTGAAAATTTTGTTGAAACCTCAATTGAAATCCTTGATAGGCTCTCTAGTTTCGGCTTTAGGATTAGATTGGTCATTAATTAACATTGTCGTAGACCTATCATCACCAAACTTGGTCAGGAATTGCTCCTGGAAGATGTCCCAACTTGTGATGGATCCAGAGGGCAATGAAAAATACCATGACCCGACTGTTCCCTGCAGTGTATAAGGAAAAAGCCGAACAATAGCATCTTCATTAGTAACCCCATTGAGATTAATGGATAGCATGAAGTTGTTTATGTGCTCTTCTGCTAGCATGCCTGCCTCAGGATTAAATTTAGGCAGCCATTTCTCAGGATGGGCCTGTATTTGACTCAAGGGTGCAGGCATTAAGACTACCCCAGGGTTATTCCATGGAGACTGGGCCATTGTTGAACTACTAACAGAGGAAAGTGCAGAAGATGGTCCCTGTGGCTGGGAGGATGAGGATACAATGGTTGTAGATGATTGAAGAGGGGTTGTGGGGGTTCCCGTGGATGGTGGATGATGATCTAGAGTGGTGGAGTGGATGGTTGACTTCGCGGTGAATAAGTTGAGATGGACGATGTTGACGAAATAGTCTCACTGTCGAACTCTTTAGGTGATTTCCTCGCTCTTTTCCTAGTGGGAAGAGGTAATTCAGTTGGCTGAATGCCAAACTTTTCACTATTTAGCCTGGTCAGGGGATGAGAAGGATTGTACTGTGAAGTCACCCTGCCTTGAGATTTGTCAGACCTTTGAGGAGAAATGGAAAATCGCTGAACTTTGTGAATCAGAGATTCGACTTCAGCAAGTTCAACGGTAGATTTCTCTGAAATATCAGGGTGTGTAGCAGTGGTTGATACTCGAGCGACTTCTAACTCTAGATTTAAGTGTAATGGAGAAGTCGGGGGAGATGATGAGGGTGATTTACTCTGAGAATGGTATTCAAATTTAGATTTACTTGCCATTCATAGTTCAGGCCCTCCTTCTAGCACCAAATATGTTGAAGCCCCAAAAATCGGGTCGACAACGAGGGGGATACCCGCCTGGTCCAAACCTTTGTTGGCAGCTCCTTATCCGTTTGGTATAGCGGGTCCGACTAGGGATAATGGGACTAGTTTCCCAATATATGAGTGTGTGTGTCTAGAATTTGATGTTGTTGATCTAAAAGTTCCTATTTAAGATATTCTAATTCAAACTTTAATCTAATTCTATGCTATTGTAATCTAATAAACAACAAATCTAAATCTATAATAACCCAAGATGTAATTCTTCTATTATGCGATCTAAATAGATTTTAAATAACAACTGGTAATAAAGATCATTGAGCGACTATAAGAAAGGAAATCAATAGAGATGAACCACTTCACATAAAAAGTTAGACGAAACAGTTGTGAAAAACATATCGCATAATGAGCTATTCATACATTAGGCATAAATAAATAGCTATCACCGTACAAAAGTGCCAAATGATAACTCAAGCATTCATGCAATAATAAATAAACAACTAAAAACTGTATATCACTTTAACATATAACCAGAAATGGTCAAGAGATAAAAGTAGCATTTATGACTAGTCCTACTCATAAGCTTCAAGCGACAATGATTTATCTCTCCTTGCTCTAACATCCACTAAGAGTATATAAGTGCAACATCGGTAGCAGATATCAAATGCAAACATCAACAAATCTTGATCCATTCATTCACCAAAACCTCCTCCGAGGGTGCAAAAGTGCATGTTCTGAGGACAAGTTTTTGATAAATTTCTGGACCCTTCTCTAAATGCATGAGAAGGGTTTAAATACTACTAACTAAATAACTTAATTACACAGATTCAAGATATGGTTTAAATGACCGCCCTTTTTCTAAGCAAAACTATTTCTAAAAATTAAATCTAAATTCTAACTATTTCTGCATTTTCTCCTTAATGTTGCAAGCATTCAGTATTTCCCTGGGTAGAGTTGGCTGACTGTCTTCTTCTTTTGGTTGAGCTAAGAAAATAGAAATGGTAAGAGTTGGCACCATCTTTTCAGCAAAATCGATGATATACTCAAGAGTCATCCTCTGGCTATGTGGATTTACTATGTATGCCCAGTAATAATGCAAGTTCAACTTGGTTAACCCTTGAATTGCTTCTGCCTTTTCTTTCAGCTTTATGTTTCCAGTTTGTTCTTTACCTTTGCTTTCTTTCATTTTTCGGGCTTACAAGTGACTGAGCAGTTAGAGGCTTTGCTTTTTGAGCAATTTTCTCAGCAATGCGCGATTTGCTTTTTGAGCTAATCGCGTAGCAGAAACTACCTCCGTTCTTTGATCCGGGCCTCTCTGATGAATTTTTCGCCTTTAGCGCCTTTTCCTTCACTAGGTATAAGCTTCAAATTTTGTAAAAATATTGCTTTCATGACCTGCTGACCTTGAGCATTAAACCACCTGTTGATATCAGCATTGTTCAATTAATCATTCAACCATGGCTGTGAATGAAAGATCTGTAATGGATGGCTCTGTAGCGTTCTGTGAATCTATGGTTCTGTTGCACGTGGCATTCGTTTATGAGGGCTTTTTTTTTTGTCTTTGAATATTAGAGCATTACTCTTTTTCCCTCATAGCTTCCTGCACATTCTTTACATAAATTCCATTTTTCGTTCCTACAGTACATAAATGAGGAGAGAGTAATGACAATAAAAATTGACAGGAAACCTTTTAAATTCTACGGATGTACCAAAACATGCCATCTGACATAACCTGACTCTTCGAACAACACAAAACCATCATTCATTAACAACTGGCATATAATTCATTAATTATCATTAAAACACGTGTCCATTTCTTGGTTCATGGAAAACCTTTCTTGAATATTGAGCTAGGGAAATTTGCGATGGACTGTTCGTGCGATTCGTAACATCGTAGAATCGAATTATCACAATTTCATTACGTTGTGTTATCGCAAGCTTGTTTGATCGCGCTATCGCAAAATCACGGATCGTAGTATCTAGGGGTGATTTTAGGGGCGAATGTTCGCCCTTTGGCGAAATTAAGGGGTTTTAAATTTTTAGTGGGCAAATATTTTGTATCATAGTACATTTTTACAAATCACCTCAAATAGCCCACCTTATATTAAGGGAGAGGGTAAAAAAGGTAAATTTAGCCCTTGAAATTAGGAGTTACAACCTTCCATTCGCCCATCTTCAAGAATAGGTTTTATTTAAGTGAATCCTATGGGCCAAAGGGCCAAATGCCATATTTATAAAAGAGGTATGGTAAATTAATAAAAATATAAATAAATGAGAGGTATGGTAAATAAATAAAGCATTTTTTATATTTACTCCATAAGTCACCTTATATACATGCAAGGGTGTAAATAAATAAAAATATAAGTAAAGTGGAGGTATGGTAAATAAATAAAACGTCTTTTTATACTTACTCAAAAGGTATGGTAAATAAATAAAAATATAAATAAACTAGATGCATGGTAAATAAATAAAACCTCTTTTTATATTTAGTCCATAACCCTCGTTCTATTTATGAAGGCTCAAGAAAGAGGTTTTATTTAAGTGAATCCTATGGGCCAAATACCATATTTGTAAAAGAGGTATGGTAAATTAATAAAAATATAAATAAGCGAGAGGTATGGTAAAAAAATAAAACATTTGTTTATATTTACTCCATAAGTCACCTTGTATTTATGAATGGTATGGTAAATTAATAAAAATATAAATAAACGAGAGGTATGGTAAACAAATAAAACATTTTTTTATATTTACTCCATAAGTCACCTTATGTTTATACTATGGGACAAATACCATGGACTAGATTGTTATTAATACCATGCAAAAAACATTATTAACCCTAATATTAGTATTAATAAAAATAAAAATGGCACATGGTATTGACCCATGGTATTCACTTGGAATGTAGCCTATTTAAATGGGGGAATTAAAGCAGCATAGATCTAACCCCCGAGAGGTATCAAATATCGTGATATGCAAACTAGCATAGAGTGAAAAAATATTTGATCAGATCAAGAGTAAAAATGGATGTTGTAATTTAATGTATGTTAAACATTTTAGCTTGGTTAAAATAAAAATAAAATAAAAATCAACTATTAATTTTATTAATTTTTATAAATTACTAATAGTAATTTTTAAGCTCCAGGTTTATGATAACCCATGGTATTGACCCATGGTATTCACGTGAGCATAGACTATTTAAAGGGGAAATTCTATCTTAGATCCATCTTAATTCTGGGTCTACCAAGTGCTCAGAGGGATAAATAGATTTCATCCCCCTAAGAGTGGTAGATGTGGAGTTAAGATGGATATAGGTTGGTTTTTATGATAATGAAGATATTAAATAGACTTAGGAAATTATATTGTAAAAGCATCTTAAGGTGAATGGTTAAAGCATAAACATTGGACAAATATATTTGTATACTTCTGTTTTAAACTGAAACAAATCCAGGGCTAAAAGGAATGGATTGATTGCACTAGTCATCCTTCTATAACTTTCCAACATATGCTATAGTAAACATATTGTAATTTGGGTAATTTTTCTAATTGGAAACGGGAACATACTTGTGTATTGGCAGGGTGGTTATGAGGTCCCTAGAAGTGGAGTAAACAAATTGTAATTTGGATAATTTTTCTAATTGCAAACAGGAACATACTTGTGTATTGGCAGGGTGGTTACGAGGTCCCTAGAAGTGATGAATTTGAATTTTTCTTGGCTTTATATATAGTATTAGGTTTTTTCTCATGCTTTCTGTGAATGGCACGGGTGAATTTTATCCTACACCCACTAGGTTATCGATATGTAATTTCAGTAATTTTGATTTCAAAAGATATTTTAAAGAAATGCAATGATTTCATTTGTGTGTTCAATAAACACAAGATTTTATAATTGAGTAAAATATTCGCCATGCCTAGTGAGAGATTCGCCAAAAAATTATATATACATATCATATTATTCATAAAATCGCCTTCCATTTTTCCTATATACCATGGAGATTTGCCCATTTATTATACATGTAAATTTAGGGGGGGTTCTTAAAATTTTCCCTAGTAGTATCGCAGTATCGTGAAATCGCAGATCGCTGTAATCATTAAATCGTTATGTGATTTTCATGCAACCTTGTGATATGTGATATGGCGATATCGCATATCGGCAATTTTTTAAGGTTTTTCAATATGAGCGTTTTTTTAATGCATGCGATGCGATCGAGATCGCGTCGCAATCTCGCAGTTTATCATTTTTACTCATAAGGGAGTGTCCTATCATTCTTTGTGCGATGCGATGTTTTCTTAAGGAGTGAAATACATGAGCCTTAATTGATTTTTCGAATTTTCCTAAGGGTCCCAACTTACCTAGTGTTATTGCTAATACTAAATAAGGAGGGGGGGTTGTTGGTGGCCACAACACTAGGATATGTGACAAAGGAGAGCTACCACCTCCCCCGACTCAGAACCTGCAAATGATGAGGTCTGAGTTGTGCGAGGAAGATCCAAATGTGAACATTGTGCTCTGAAGTGGAATTGTGATGGGAGATGACAAAGGCAAATAGCTTGAAGATAGCACTTGGGTTCGTAAAGCTCTATTGAAAGAAGTGGAGTTTGATTCGGAGCGTGCTCGGGAAACCTTCATGGAAGCTAAGAAGAGCTTCGATGATGCCTCCACTACAGGAAACAAATATAGACCAGAGCCAGAGATGGACCCATCTATGCTTACGACATTCCTGTAAACATGCATGAAGTTATTACGCGACAGTAAGGCTATAAAAGGATTATAGGAATTCATTAATAGATGCATTGGGACCGTGCCAGGAGAACCGTGCGTAGTTTAGAAGACTGGAAAGCATAAGACAAGGACAGGAAGAGAAATGAGGTTAACTGCACATATTGGAGAATATGATATGGACCAAGTAATTCTGGATTTAGGATCAAACACGAATGTTTTGCCGAAGCAGACATGGGAGTGCATGGGTTGGCCTATGTTGCAGTGGTTTCTTATTAAGTTGTGAATGATGAACCAATAGAAAATAATACCCATGGGGTGATTGTAGGGAATCACTATGGATATTGAGGGAGCAAGTGCGCTAGTATACTTTGAAGTGATAGAGACTGTCGATGACAGCAATCCCTACCCTGTGCTCTTAGGAATTGATTGGGCCACTGACATGAACGGGTTTATTAATCTGAAGAAGCACAAGATGATTTTTGAGAATAAGTCACTCCGCGTAGTTATACCTCTGGACCCTGCTGAAGGATTGTGCTATAAAGAGTTGATGCTCGACTATGAAAGCAATGATGATTTCGACTGCATCTATAAGATAACAACACGAAACCAGGACTGGGTGAATCCCACTGTGGATGGATGACTTGCATCGGAGCACGAGAGCTCCTGTACTTTGGATTTGGATGATGAAATGGAGCGATGGCAGAATCAGTTACATGAGGTGACTACATTGAATTGTAATATGATGACAGGTCATTGCGTTGTGCATCGAAAAAATTAAGGGACCTACCTAGTTATGATGGCCTAAGTGAGGTAGATACCTTCTTGAATAAATTTGAAAGGGAGGTGCTGGAAAAGCAACGCTTCCAGGATTTGAATTGGGTACTGCATGCTACGCCCGCAAGGTGGTGGGGTACACACAAAGGGATCTTTGAGGACCGGTGCAAATGCAGGAGAATGATGAGCATGCATTTTGGGAAGCCTAAGATGAGACTAACAGACAAGTATGATGGATGGGATTATCTACATGCACATCTAGCCAGGTCGATACAGGCATATAGGAAACAACCTACGCAGATGATGCACATGAACTCCGTGTTGAGATGTATGGTCAATAAGCGTGTGTTGGGGGGACAAATGTGTAGTTGGATCTTAAGGTTGGATAGACAATATGTGGGAAGAACAATCGTGCAGAAGGTTATCCATGCAGAAGCATTTGACAAGGTGTGTAATGCGCTGAACAAGATATGCAATGCACAGCAAAGTGGTTGGGACTTGCACGTACCGAGACAGACGCCTTTTTGGTTGGTTGATGGAGTAGAAGCTATAATGCCTATGGAGTCTATCATGTCTAATCGATGCATAGTGGTGCTAGTAGGGGTAATGGACTACGGAGCCCTGGAACAAAGGCTCGCGTTGTTGGAATAGCTCAAAGACGAATGGTTGTGACTCGATGAAGATATCCAGCAGGGTGATCTTAGGCTCCAAGAACCCATGAATGAAAGAGTTCGGTTGAGAGAGAAAAGCGAAAGTGGAAGTCAAGAAGCTTGACGAAGGAATAAAGAAAGACATTCTTGATAGAAACACCGTAGTAATAGAGCAGGATGAGCTTGATTACATTGACAGACTTGGGTACCACCGCCGAGAGTTTCTTAGTTTATTGCATGGGATGGGACCATATGATATTAAGGAAATCACAGATGGTGTAACGATGCAATTGGAGAAGTTAAATGGTGAACTCTTCTTAGGAAAAGTAAATGGTAGTCAGATGAATCCATACACAAGTGGCTAGGCCATCTGACTAGCCATAGGAAGCATAATATTATCACTCCAAGCAACTGAAAGGAGGCGTGGAACTATAAACTACTCTTCCCAAAAGCTACGTGATGTCAGGACTGCGCGTAGTAGTGAGGCATCATAGGGTCCACGACAGTGCAAGTGTAGTTGTGCTGCCACGTGGGTTGGGTGGAAAGTGACCATTATAGTCACTATTCATGATGTGATGCTTGGTTTGACACCAAGTGGAGCAGGCGACAGGCATTTAAGGCGAACTTTATGGGCTAGATTTGGGAAAATCTACTGCCAACGGGGCATTAATGGACCAAAAGTGGGGGGAACAGTCGAATTCAAATTCAAAAGGCATTATAAAGTGCAAAGGGCTGTCCAACAAACAACAATTGTAAATTTGAGAATTGAGCTATTGTGCACCCAGATATTCATGAACCCCAATTTGTTCGATCTTTTGAAGTCGAAGATATTGTTTAAGAACTTACCTGAGCTATTGAGAGATTTGTGGAACAAAAATATGGTAGAGTCTAAAGAAGCCATGGATATTGGAGAGATGACCACTGAAGAGGCCACAGAGGCCATGATAGTAGGAGAAGCCCCAGAAAGTGTTGGGATAGTCGTAGAAATCCCTAAATATCTGCACAGACTGAGACCTAAGAAAGATAAGCAGCCTATGGTACTGGTGCGTGTGTTCCCTAGGAATCCATTAAGGGTGAGGCTTACCATGGAAGAAAAAGAAAAGGTGATCAATTTGGAAGTCGATGAGGAGGAACATGACTTCGAAGAAATCCTGGTGGAAGAGGAGGAGGATGAAGAAATGGAGGAAGAAACCTAGGGTGCGGACCCTCTGACCAGGTTGCCCACGTATGTTCCTCTGCGAAAGGGGAAAGCAAGAGTGCCCAAGGACCTAGATGAGAGCAAGAGCTCTCTGCAGACTCCTCTACAACCCGATGATATTGGCTTTGGCGAAGCACACTTGGGACGAGTGCCAATTCTAAAATTTGAAAACTGGGATCTCATGGACCATGAGAAATTCCCACATTTAGCAACCACGTAGCTAATGTGGCCAAAGAAAAATATAGTGGCAGGAGTCATAGAATTGGATCCGCACAAGTGGTTGCGAGGAGTAGAGAAAGCAGGGTTGTTAAACCTACTCTGGGTTCCGCATTACCATCTCACCCGAGTGACTATTTTCGTCATTAGGTAGCTGCTCTGCATACTGCATGATGGGTGTTTGTGGCTATAGGAGCCCATCCCCATCACGGATCATCTAATTCACATAATTACCTGGCTCCCTTACAAAGGGAGGATCCAGCAAACGTATCTGAGGGTAAAAGTGATGATTTGGCCATCGCGAAGGCCATGAAGAAAAAGTCCAAGATGGAGAAGAAAAAGAGGGGGTACATGATCTCTAATATCTATAACGCTGCAGTAAAAGTCACAACATAGATATTAGCCAGGAAATTTATGTGGAAGTGCTGTGCGGATGAGGTACCCACACTAGTGGTTGTACTTGCCACGCAGTGTGCAGAGGAGGTCCAGTTTAACTAGGCAGATTACTTGTGCAGGTAGTTCCTAAAAAACTGTTACGAGGCACAGGAACATGGGAAGACTTTCCACTATGCATTGCTTCTGCTATCCATAGTGCTGGTGGCTTGGGAATGACCTGAGGACAACCAATTCGCCATGATTGTGAAGGATCTTCTGGAGCTAGCGAAGTATGCTTCGCTATGGGCAACTAAAGACGTGCAGAGGATCAGGGACAATAAGATATTTTGGGTGTTCATGGAGATGAACATCAGAATGTGGATTAACCACAAGTTGTGGCTATCACCCACTATCTATAATAGTCTGCGAAACTTGACGGAGTTCAAGGTATAATCTCATCACGTGTACATCAAGACAAGGATGGACCCCGCGAAGGGATGGAAGGAGACACCTTACCTGGCCATAGACGATGTCATATTTGTCGTGCTTGAATCGTGCCCACCAGAGTGGTACACTCCCACCAGCTCCATGGTGGAATAAGAGAAGTCCACTGCATAGAGGAAGAAGGAGGAGGCAAAAATGTGGATGGCGCAATTGGCAGAGAAGAGAAGGAATGAAGCAGTGGCAGCAAAGGCGCAGGAGGCACGGGACACTGCGAAGGTAGCAAAAGAACAACAAAAGGTAGCAGAGAAGGAGCGTGAGGCCCAGAAGTCACCTTCACCTGAACAGGAGATAGAAATAGAGGAAGGTGGCACAGACCCACAGACAACGTCCACACAGCTGAAGCAACAGTGCTCGAGAGAGCAGGTGGAGCCGCAGAAGAAGTCGAAAGCCTCCAAGACATCTTTTGACCCGATCACCCTCACTGAGGGGGATCCCCATGACATAGGGGAGATGGTGCGGGACTTCACTGCAGAGGCCCTCTAGTAGCTCATGGAGGAAAACCAGATAGTGTTGGGGGCCCTTTGGCACAAATACTAGAGTTGCAGGTGTGCACTCCTCAGGCTAGTAATCTATCGACCAGCCTCACAGTAGGTATGGCCACGGCTGAGGAAATGCTACATGCCCACTTGACTAACACCATAGTGCTGCTAGAGGGTGCACTAGTTACATAAAATGAGGTCGACAGGCCTATGGTTAGTGCACTAAAGGGAGTTGAGATAAAGATGGTTGCGCTCCCTCGGGAGATGATCTATGTTCTGCAGGATGGAGTGACTGCAGAACTGCGAGCCAAGGAGGGCCGTGTGCTCCAGGTGATGAGCGAGTGATGGATTAATATTGAACAATTGAGCCTACAGTGTGGCGAGGTCATGACACAAAATAGACAGCTAGTGCAGGTGGTTGAGGAAGCCTGCCAGATGGTCCCTGAGTTGGCTATCCTAGTCGAGGAACCAGTGGAGGCACACATCCAGAGACTAGCAATAGGGTTGCGTGAGGCGAAAAAAGAAATGGATAAGGTTCAGCTGGAGCTGAACCTTCAAATAGCTGAGCTTCAATTGAAAGCACAGCCTTCAACTCCACCTGAGGTGAAGGAACAGTATGCCAATGCCATTACAGCAAGAATAGTGGAGATCAGCAGTGCAGTGAAGGACTGCACCAAACTATTTGAAGAGTCATTTGAGGTCCTCACCACTCTGCAGGAGGACCATAACATACAATGCTTAGAAAAAAGTGCGTGAGCTGCAGAAACAGTATGATGAAATAAAAGGGACTACGTATATGGTGGCCCTTACACAGAGGCTCGTGCGGATGCAACAAGCAAAAGCACTCAAGGAGCAGGTAGACACTGCGTGACATAAGGAAGCTATCTTGAAGGCATGTGTACAACCATGGATCGATAAGGTGTTCGTCATTACAACCTCGATTGAAGCCAAGCTTGTGCAGATGTAGGGAATGCAAGAACAGGTGCAGGGCAACAGTTCAGCTACAATAGTCTCTGAACAACGCATCGAAGAAGTGCAATAGGCAGCTGCTAAGTGTGCTTCTGATCTTACAACACTCCAGGTGGAGTTGGGATGTCTCCATGCAAAGATCTCCACAACGATAGAGTGACTTGAGGTCGAGTCATAATGTTTGTGTTGGGGGCCTATTGGGCACGGGATCCCCCAAGGAAAGTTTTGGGGCTTAAAGCCTAGTTTTTGGTTAAAAGTTGTGAATCCAATGTAAATACTCTGCATTTTTTGGGTGCAGAGCATGAAGTTGTAAATGTGTCATAGGGTTATCTACCCTCAAATTTGTAATGTAATGTCAGCTTTAGAGATCTACCCATGGTTTGCAAACCATGGGATTGTATAAACAAAGTGAGGCTTTAAGTAGTTGAGACATAATAGAATTAGAAGGAATGATGATGGAATAGAAGGATAATGGAAGATCTAAGCATAGAGTCAAGTCTTTGGGTCGTAGAGTAGGAAAAGGCTCTGCAGCTGAGTGCGCATAGGCCTAGTAGTTCGCAGCTGAGTGCGCATGGCGAGTTGAGTCTATAATTGTTGAAGCATTAATAAAGAGAAGTTTTATACCAATTATGTGTATTTATTTCCTATTTTCTATATTGAATATATTAGGTATAAATTGCATTTTTGTTGTATATATGGTGTGCGAACATATCTGGTTATATTGATTAAGTAAATGTGAGATAAGGTATCTGTTTACGTGAAGTTAACTAATAATTGTAAGAAGATAAGTAAGATACATGGTGTAACTTTCGAAAATAGCATAGATTGCTACCCTAGTAGCACAAAAGCATCTCAACCCCTGGTTAGGGCTTCGTGAAAGGTGATCCTCACAGATCGCGAAGGTCTCACATGTTAGGACAGAGCACGGAGCGACCTACATGAAGGTAGGCATAGTTGGATTAAATTGACCCCTCAGACATCTCCAGGGTGCGGAAACTTGGTTCCAGAATCCCCCCATGCTGCTTCGGGTGAGACTTTAGTCCGCACAATGTGGGCTGATGCCGAAAGGGCCAGTAGTGTAGCGATTTGTTTGGCTAATTAACTCCGAACCTGGGTCAAGGCCCCTCAAGCCAAAATTGATTTAGGAACCAATAGAACCTTGGAGCTTGCAAACCTCAGTGGTAGGCTTCCTCACGATTGATAGTGGGTTTACCTCATTGACTCCTGATAAGTTGAGTGCACGATTGTTTCACATTATCTCATTTATTCAAACTTAATGGATCATCTTAGGTACCTTGGTGTCCATATTCATCATTGGTGGGTCTGCTCACATCTGTTACTGGTATATAGCCCATTGAAAAATAATTAGGCAATTTATACCATGCTAGACAATGGAACATTTATTCTCATGCTACAGATTCATACAATTACAGTTTTATATAAGACCTTGGTTTAGGGAAATTTCACTTTTATTTTCGCACCCTTCCGTAGCTACATTGGGATTATGTATTATTTATGTACTTTGAGGACTACACTAGGGAACCTCTCTTTTATGTATCCATAGTCCTATTGATGTCTACTATGATATAGATCCACATTGTATTTACTAGTGGTTATGATATTTTGATTTGTCACATGGATCCACTATGTATTCTTTGTGACCATGTCATAGCATTTCATGTCATGGATCCGTAGTGTGTAGTTGAAGGCCATGTTTAGTTTTATATTTGTGATAAATAATGGGTATGCATGACCCAGAGATGAAATACATAGGGTTGAGACTTCAAAATTCGAGGCATTTTAGTTACGGTTATTCATCTTTGGAATCATGGCTCATTCCTCCCATTTTGAGCTCAAAGTGTTTGTTATAATGTATTTCAGCCATCAGTTTTTCTTCTAACCTCATTCATTGGGGGGCATATGTTATCAACCTATTTTACCCACATTAAGTTAGTTACAAAAGCCTTTGTATTTTTGACCTTGATGTGCAAACAGTACTCTTGATTTTGACCTTTTTACAACAATGATGTTGGTTATGCATGTACACCCTTTGTTGCTTCCCTAATTCACAATGTATAGCTCATGAGGCTCATCAATGGGTAAAATATATAGACCTTAATGCACCTCTAGCTTACTAAAATCAACTCTTCTCATAATGATTAACATATTTTAATTATATTTTGCTTAATGAGATGAGTAAAAGTAAGATGTCATGTCTAGTGGTCTAAAGTGCATTGATTGCGGGTTTTGGGAGCAAATTGTGGCTAATTAGGGTGTAGGAACTTGAAGGGGACAAGAAGGAGAGATTATAGGAGACAGTATCTCCCTCCTTAACTCCTTGATTAGTTGAATATTCCTCAATAAAATCACACCAACTCAGAGTTGCAAGCAGCCGAGTCATGAGGACCATTGGCAGCCAAGCCAGTGACAGTTAAGAACCAGTTGATCTCAAGATTGGAAGCCAATCCTCTCTAGATTTAAGGAAGTTGTTGGAAACTTCACTTGTATAAATAAAGAGGTCTAGAGCCTCATCAGGATTTGGATTTTTTGTGCAAGATAGCTAAGTAGTTTTCAAGTTGAAGGATTGGGACCAAACACTTTTATGTATTTTTGATATGTTAATGCAAATGAGCAGCATCCCCTTGATCTAACGTTGAGTTGAATCAGACAGCTGCAGCTCTTGGGTTAGAGCCCCAACCTAGTATCATAGGTTCCTCTTATTGTATATGTATTCCTAGGTTATCTCATAGTTAGTTGTTAAACTAATTTTGTTGTTTTTAATTTGCAAGTATTAGTAGATTTGATTAGTTTGCTTCCATATGTCAATAGCTCTAACGGTAGCATTATAGAGATAAGAGAATATTCAAAAAAGTCTGAAAGCAAGTGGATCTTACCTCATTCCTCCCTCCCAGGGACCATGGCTTGAGGAACAATTCCCATTCACCTCAAAAAAGACAAAATTTTGGTTTCTTATGAAATTTAGGTTTTTTCTGCTAATTAGGTCATCATCTTTTAGTTTTAAAAGATAGGTTACAATTGACATTTCTGATATCTTAGGTCTTGCATTAATTTCAGGTTGCTTTAATAATGGTTTCAAGCATTCCCATGCATGAACTTGGCAAATAAATGATGAAAAATATGTTATCTTCTATTTTAGTAAACCCTTCTTGTTTTGAGATGAATTTATGGATAAATGCCAACAATGATGTATATTTTGCAAGAGTTTCTACTTTATAGGAATACATCATATCATCAGCCTCAACCAAACCATATCCACCCATGATCGCCAAAAGCCACTAATTTCTCAATTTGAATTATTGTTTTACAAGGAAAATGTGCCATGCTTATTGAGAAAATACAACCATCGTAAAGCTTTGGTTTGAGTTCTAAGTGAGTGCCTACCACTCCCTTGCCTTATTTCCTCCTTAATCACATTCTCCAAGCTCCATCCTAACTTTCAAACCACTCCCTATGGTTTTGGCTTGTTCTTGTAGGAAAATAGGGGATCCTATAGATGAACTACAACAACATGTAGACATCCTGTAGGAAAACCTGCAGTGGCCTATTTTGAGCCCGAATTGTGAAAAAAGCATCACTAAAGCTAGGAATAGACCCCTGGTTTCCTTCCAAGCCATCTGAACCATTTCACTCATCTCCCTCCACACTTATCTTACCTGCCATGCAACCAAGAAGGATTAGCATTTACATTTTTACAAAAAGATAAAGAGAAGAAAAGGTCTCTATATTTATTCATGCACACAACAATTAAGTGCTTGTTTAGATGAGACTTCATGCTTAAACTAGTTAAGACTTCTCATGTGTTAACTTAGAGTTCTTTTGCAAGCAAGGTATGTTAACAAATAGCTACATGAGTTATGTTGTTTTGTAGGAATTTCTTTCATTCTTTCATTATTGCAATAAGTAGCATTTCAATTCTACCAGTTAGGGTAAAATTGTCCTCTCTAAATTGGTAATCATTATATTTCTTCTAATCAATAGAAGACTGGTTTAAGAAACCCTAGTGGTCTATCACCCCAACTCAACAATGACAAAGATTGGACTTGTTACATCCATTTTTTATACAACATTATCACCTCCAAGTTTGTATGAACCCCGAGTTGATGAATTAAAGTTGGTAGCCCCAAGAGTTGTAGCATCCTTGCTGCAATACTGGTGCTCCTCACTTTTTGGCATCATTTTCGGGGAGGTGTCTAAGTAGATGTGATCTCTACTTTCTTTCTTTCATCTCTTATGTATTTCATTCTTCTATTAGTTCCATTCTACAAAGTAGTTGTAAGTTTGTTTGATTTCCTTTCCATTTTGGAATTGATCCCATTCAACAGTTAGTTTCAATTCAATTTGTCTTTTCAATTTTGCGATTAGTCTTAATTCTTGAAATGAAAAAAAAAACTCCTTTCATGCCTTGTAGAAATAGGGAAAACTTAGGAAAATTTCTACCAAATACCCCCACCACTTAAAACAGCCAGCCTTCCATATTCTTTGGTGCTTGTGAATTAGAGGGCCCCTTAGGTGAACAACTAGATATTTTTGAAGAGCCTATAGGGGAGGAAGAAGAAACCATTCCAACTGACATAATGGCTGAAAATAGAAATGAAAGGGGAGATAGGGAAAGAATTTGGGGTTCTTTTCCCATCAAAGAAACTAATGGGGATGCCAAGATGAAAAACATAAGCCCCTCTGCTCTTCCTCAATTCCATGGCATGACCTCAGAAGATCCAAATACTTTTTTGTTTGAATGTGCTCTCATATATAGAAATTATGATTACACATATGATGATTATAAGTTGAAATTATTACCATCCACTCTCAAGGATGGAGCCCTACGCTGGTTCATGGTTTTACCTAGGGATAGTATCACCACTTGGGCTCAGATGCAACGAGATTTCAACAACAAGTATAGGGAATATTGCAGGTCCAAAGATACCAAAGAGGAAATTTTTAGAATGACCTTGGGAAATGATGAGTCCTTAGAGGATTATGAGGAATGATTCCATCTCAGCTATAAAAGGGCCAAGTGTGCACTTGATCCTAAGTCACTTAAGTTAGTCCTTCTCATGGGGATCAGGGAAGATCTCCTAGAAACCCTAAAACTGCTATCAGGAGGGGACACCTACTAGCTACCCTATGATGATATCAAGACTATTTTCGAGAATCATTCTAGGGCAGCTAGAAAAAGGGGTAGAGCTAGTCAAACAGTGGCCATCTCATCCTCTTCCAACACATCTTCAAAAAGTGAAATTGGGAACATGTTGGAAGATTTTAAGAGTGAAATGTTGCAAACCCTTGACCTACAGATGGACACTATGCAAATCAAGAGGAAGTAGGAGGAAGAAGAGAGAACATTAGCCATCTTCTTCCCTAGATGCATAAGGAGACACCCTCGGAATGAATGTCCATTGAACCTTATAGAAATTTGTTTGGTCTATGAGGAAAACCACTCTAAAGACAAGTGCCCTTCTCTGGAAGTTGTGTATCAGGGAACTGAAGGGGTGACTGAATAATTGTGCTACATAAATGGTGAGCTCCAGTATTGTAGCAATAATGCTACAACTCCTGGGGCTTCCTGTCTCTCATTTTATCAACCCGGTAGTTTGTACAAACTTGGAAGCGACGGTGCTATATGCACAAGTACTAGCTCTTGTCGCAGCTGTCACTTGGTCAGCTGGCACAAGTCCGCTAGGGCTTAAGCCAACTTCTATAGGCTCTCAGAAGAAGCTTGCTAATTGATGGACGAAAGCTAATCTCAAAGGAAAGCTACTCTACTTGACAAAAATGAACTGAAAGCAAATCAAAGCATGTAAACCTAGGAAACCCTAATTTTAACTAGTCTAACCTCTACAATGCAAGAAATGTGAATTAAACTTCTACCAATGTTGTTGTTACCTCTAATAGGTGCAAATGCATGGATCTAAACTACTTGCATCATGAAAGATATGTTTTTGTATTTTTCCTTTAAGTGTGTGGAATGATGGTGATCTTGTGCTAACTAGGGTTTGGTTGTGCAGATGGGATGAAGAAGGAAGGAAAGCGTGGGACAGGTTGGGAAGGCTAGGAGAGGTCCCTAGGGATCCTTAGCATCCATCCACAGAGGTTCCTTGCATTCAGATGCTCAGCAACCGAGAGAGTGGCCTTCTAGAGGATGGCTGTGGAGGATCCTACAGGATACTCTGTTTTCTACAGGATGTCTACAAATGGCTACAGGATGACCTACCGTGAGTGTTTGGAGTGATGGAGTGGTAGGGGGAGATGTGTAAGGTAGGAATGAGGATGGTGATGGTTGTAGAAGTGGAGGAATAGGATAGGGAGTGAATGTAGGGAGTAGGTTAGAAGATAGAGGGCTAGGTCAATGAAAGGGCTAGAGAATGGGAGTACGTGAGGGGTGAAAGACTTTGGGAGATAACAGAGCGGAGCAGGGGTCAAAGATATGGTTGCATGCGTGATCAAGATGGAGGACGAAGTGATGGAACGAGGGAGAGCAGTGTAAGTGAAACAAATGCTTATGACTGTCACTCAACCAAAAATGCATCAACCTAAACTACCTATGCTTGTGAATTCAATGAACAACAATCTAAACGCGAAGGAGAATGTGCATGAAGTTGTGATGAAGGTGTGTGGTGCAGGTGTGAATGGCAAGGAAGCATCTAACGTGGCTGTGACTATATTGCAGCAATCATCAAGTAAAGAAATGCGTGTTTTTGGTGGTTAGTCATGGACTTCACTCCAATCCCAGATGAGACGGCAGTGAGCCTTAACAACCTTTTTGTTGGAGCTCCAATCGATTATATCTATCCTCTGCTACACTAAGCAAGTGGAAACAAATTCAACATAAGCAACTCCTATCTAACTCATGAAAAAGACCAACTTAACAACCTGTAATTCGAATTGCATGTGTAAATGAAAAGCTCAAAGTGCTGAAATGAAATGGAAACAACACTACAGCAGAGGGGACCTATGGCTCTCAGGTTGGGCCCTAACCTGAGAGCTATAGTCTCCTTAAGAAAAACTCAGAACTAGATCACAAACTGCCTTCTTTATTCATAACTGATATCGTGCCAAATTGGCTTACAAAAAGGAACGAAAACTGAACTGTGCTCCAAAATTACAATAGCAATACGAGAGTTTCAACAACCTATCTAAGGCTAAGGCCTTCATACTTATACAAAAACGATGATCCAACAAGTGTCCTACATTTTAGGAGCTCGGCTGTCCAACTAGAGTTTAACTGCTGATCCTGTAGGATGGTCATAATTGTTGTTCCTGTAGAGCAGTTTATAACTGCTGTTCCTGTAGAACAGCTGGCCGTTTTTTAAGCTCGGAGGGGAAATGGATTAGAGCTCGGAGTTCTTGATGGGAATCACAAGGGATGTCCCTAGAACCGTGGACATCCTCTCCCAAAACCCGCAGTGCCACCTCGTTGTCTCCTTAACTCCTTTTTCGTTGTCTTTTGCTCCCTTTTAATGCCAAAACCTGGAATCAAAATGCATTAGTCACGTAGAGAGAGTGCCTACCCTTCTTCCTACAAACAACATGAATAAACTAAGAAATGCATGCATAAGCAATAAAAATGAATGGTTTGAGCAAGTAGAATAGGCCAAAATGAGCCCAAATTGTACCAAAATTGGGGCTCATCATCACCCCCCAGCTGAACCATTTGCTCATCCTTGAGAAACTTAGTCAAGATCCTCATCCTTCATGGCTTGCACTGCTCCCCTTACATCCCAAGCTTCTGTGGTGATGTCTTCTTGGTCGGTATGAAACCCTGCTGTGTTTTCTACTTTTTCCCATTGTGCCTGGTCATCCTTTTCTGTACTTCCTTCGACCAATCCTAGCAGCAATGGAGGGCTGAGTTTAAGGCCAATCCAGCTGGCCTGAAGTCTTTGCATGGATCTCTTGTAGAGGTCTACTCTTGCCTGTTATAGACATTTTTGTGCCTTACAGCATAGAGCATGAAATGTCAATAATCTAAGGGATCCAAAGTCCCTAAACATGTTGCTCTTACCCTTAGAGGAACAAGGTCAGCAAACCACAGCACTGCAAATCAGTTCTCCACTGAAAAACACTCAAAAACAGGTCAGTTTTGGATCATTGCAGCTGCTCCACTAGGTATCTGCGCTGCATAGCAGGTACAACAAAGGCTACCTGCGTTGCATAGCAAGTAGAACAAAGGCTACCTACGTTGGGCGTACTTGGACATGTGGAGGAATCTTTTTCTCAAAGTGCCAGTGCCCAGGAAGCTTCTAAAAAGACACTTGATGATAAGATTCGCCTAATGATGAGTTAAGAGCTTCTAAGACTCCAAGTGGAAGACAGAAACTCCGAGTGAAGAACTGAAGAACAACTGGAGTTGAAGAGGACAACAAGTCACACATCAAGCTGACTTATCTTCACTCCAAAACTCTATATAAGGATCTCATCCCATGGGATCTAGAGGCCGGAATTTAGTGCAAAGAATTGCTGTTGGTTTACAGTTGTGAGCATTGGGTGATTGCTTGAGGGAGGTGAAGAAGAGATTTCTCTCCGTCGGGAAGGTGATGCTGGATTGGACCTCTCATGGTTGTATCACCGCCTGAACCTTACTTCCATATATTAATAAAGCATTTGAGGTTCTTCTATTCGCATGTGTTTCAATGGTGTATTGTCTTACTTGCGCCTTTGATTTATGCTAATCCTTGAATCGATTATGAATGCATGCCTCTTGTAGTTTCCTTTTCTTGTCTTATTTGCAGGATCTCGTGTAGCTGGGCCCGTGAAAAGACTTGGATCTGGGAGCAAGCGGCAAACGAAGGAGATTGGATCGACCATTTGTGCAAGACATCAGTAAGTGGATCTCTTCCTTCTATCTCTTGCATGTCATAAAGAAGAAACTTTAGATAGCTTTGCTTTCAGCTGTTGCTAAGGAACTGTCACCCTTAGAGTGGGTTAGGGTCATTCCAAGTTGTATACTTTCCCCCCACAACAGACTGGCGACTCCACTGGGGAGCGTGTCTTGTTGGTAGCTTGTGCTTCTTGCTATTAATTTCTTGAACAAAGAGAGTACCGAATCGAACTGCATTCGAGTCTTTCGAATGCAAAGTAGAGGGCAGCTACTCTAGCCCAGTGCTGGGCCTGTTTATGTTTTGAAGAGCAGATCCACAAGGACTCTTTTTAGCTCTTTGTGATAGTGTTCATCTTCCTTTAATCATCCTCTAGTGTATACTTGACTGACAGCCTCTGATTTGGCCAAAAACCGCTCATTTTTTAGCAAACTGTGACCCGGAATCTGACAGAGACGTGACTTGTCTCATCAGTGCAGCTGCCACAAAGGCTACCTGCACTGCAACACAGGTCCCGAAGGGGCTACCTACGCTGCATCTCAGATTGACAGTGCAGCACCTGCGCTGATCCAGTTTTGCCTTGTGCAACTGGGATTCCCCACTGTCTGTTGCCCAGTTTTCAGTATTGTTTTTGCAGCCTGTTGTCAACCTGTATACCCAGCTGAAACCACTTCTCTTTGCCTTCATTCTGCCTCAGTTGTATGAAGAAACCGTGATTGTTCTTATTCTATTTCTTGCTGTCATTCACAGTTTCCCATAGCGAAAGTGAACTAGTCTTGCTATGACCTCTTGAATCTAGACCTGTGAGAAAGTGTCGTTGTGATTCTAAGAGTTAGTTTATTGTTGTTCATAGCTGCTTGAGCATTTGCTTTCGTTATATGGTTCGAATTTCAGTATTTCTTGTGTTGAAACGAGTGAATCTTAAGGTGTTCTTTTGATTGTTGGACAAAAACTTGTTTTCTTTCACTTGAAATTGAATTCGAAATTATACAACAGCTTTCTTTTTGTAATACATCAACATTAAGGAAGAAGAAAAGAAATACTTGCATTGTGCATGTGCATTTTGACAGTTTGCATGTCGATTTAGGAAAAGTGCATCAGTGTGTGCTCTATGATCTGTTTGAAAAGATGATGTCTTTCTTTTCCTTCAGTAGTTAAGGTTTTCATAAGTTGAAAGAATTGAAAAAGCTTGCTTATCATTCTTAGACTGCATTTAGGAGTTGTATCATACATCACGTGGTGATCCGTAAAGGCAAACTGCTAAGCAAGATCAACCTAAAAAGAACTGAATTTATATAACAACGCTTTGAAACATAACGAAACACAGTAGAGGTCTAGGTAGAGACGTGAACCGGCGTCGTTAAACATAGTGACTGTTGATCTCTACGAAGGTGGGTGATTCCTCCTGAGGGACGATAGCACTAATACGGACTTGTGCCCCCGCGTACCGTCGCGTATATTGGGGGACCCCTATAGGAACAAAGCCTTTATCCATAGGAAGCCGTGTCGGCCGCCCTACTGATCGCGATGCAGTGAACACAGCATTCACGAAGATCGACCACTCGTACCGTAAAACGTATTCTGTGGTTTCGCGAAAGGTTTGGCACACCCTTGCCTAGAACTCCAGAGTAGTTTCTTTTGGTCTTTTTCAAACTCTATAACTGAAAAAGTCCATCCGAGCATTTGTCACTTCGGGCTCGTTAATACATCGAAGGAGACTAGAGTCATCTTTATCTTTTTCTCGACTCTTAAAAAGTGAAAAAGCAAGTTGTGTCTAAAGCGTCGTCATAATAAAATTCATTTTAAACGGAACATAATCACCTCCTATTCCCGCGTTGATCTTCGAAGTTAGTCTTTTGGCATCGTAAGTTCTTGTAGAATCGCTAAAATCTTTTGGATAGACTCAAAATGTCTGAACAACCGTCAACATCTAGGACTGTGTCGTCCGACACAGCAACAGCAGAGCCTCCTGCTGCCACTCCAACGATGTTTGCTGGTATACCATCTGTCCCGGCAAATTGCCAACAACAAGCCGGAGTCCCATCAGGGACAACAATATGGTTAGTTCCTATTTCTTCATCCGGATTATCATCTGGTACTTCTTATGTTGAAACTCAACAAATTGATCCAATGTGTCTTCAAAGGCCAATTTACCCTTTAAATGCTGGATTTCCACCATGTGGAGGGCAGTATGCTCTTTCATTGTTCCCTCCCGGAGAACAACCATGTGGGAGTTTACAACAAAGTTCAGGTCAAACTGGAATCACATCTAGCGGTTGGGTACCAATACTGCCTCAACAATCAGGAGTTGCATATTCAATGCAACCAGTACACCCTGTGTCGAATATTCCCACCACACCTGCTACGACGAATGCGTCGCAAGTACAAGCGCTACCTGTTGTAATACAACAACCTCTTGTCTCGGCGGCTCAATCACAATCTCAGGGTAGTGCCTCCTTATCTGGAGCGACTCAGGCTCGAACAAGTACTGTGACTCCTCATCTTGGTCAATCATCCAGTATTGGTCAACAGCAAATGGTCCAACAACCAGAGCTGGTTCAATCTCAACAACCGCCATTCCAGCAATCATATCAAGGACCTGAGCAGCAAGTCTTTGTAAGTAATGGGCAACCATGCTATAATGGTTATGCCCATCAACTTTGTCAAAGTTGTCAGCACGATGCTGGTCTGCAAAGACCCATTGCTCAGGCGATACCATCTTATCCTGGATATGCTTCGCCTAACCTGAACCAACAGTTGCCCTTTGTAGCAACTCTAGAATTGCCAGATCTAAACCGGCTGACGAATGATCCAATTGCTTATGCCCCTTGGTGGCCAGCAATTCCGCATAAACTTCCATCGGACATTCCTAAATTCAATGGAAATCCAGGTGAAGACCCGTCGAATCACGTCATGACTTTTCATCTGTGGTGTTCATCGAACACTCTAAACAATGACTCGATAAGACTTCGCCTTTTTCAGAGGACATTGACAGGTCCAGCGGCTAAATGGTATATTGAATTGCCAAGAGCCTCTTTCGACAATTTCAGCTCCTTAGCCACGACTTTCTTAACCCATTTTCAATTACCAATCAGGTATGAAACAGGAACCAAAATACTGACCAACTTCAAACAAACGATAGCTACTCGCATATCTGATCATATACATGAGTGGCGTCGTCGTCGTAGGATGGTGAAAACTTACGTTCCCGATCAGCTGTTAGCTGAATGGTTTATAAAGTCATTACTTCCGGCTATAACGGAAGATGTGGCCAAGGGAGGAGTCGTAACAGAGGAGCAAGTCATTGCTCGCGCTCAATATTTAGACTTAGTATATACTCAGTCCGGCACGCTCTACGACAAAATACCTGATGCCCCTAGACCTGAATTTTCAATTCCTCCCCCTCCTAAATCGAATACTGACTCTCACGCCAGTAATGGCGTGACTGGCAAACGCAAAATTTCTAGTCAAAATGCAAATGAGGAACTTCTTGCCTCAGAAGTAAATGCCATGTCGACCGACAAGGGCAAACAACTGAAGCAACCAGGGGGCAAGAAGAAAAAGAAAAGGAAAGGGAAACCCCCGACAGGGTGTCATATATGCGATGAGGATCATTGGACGAAAGATTGTCCACATATAGCTGAAGTGAAGAAACTCTTCAAGAGTTCAAAAACCCCAGCAGTATTGACTGATCCGTTTCCTAATCCAAGACAAAATCTGGTTGCTAATCAAAATGCTTCCCGATCCCAAGTGCTTATGTTGTCCACCTCAAAGCAACAGAATAATGCTTTGACAAGGAATAAAGATTACAGGAATCCAAAGCAGTTGAACAACAAGGCAAATAAACAACCTAGTAGTTCAACAACAACTTTGACCAAAGTCGTGCCACCCATCATTCCTGAACCAATGATAAAGTCGCCAAAGGGAGTAGTACACAAATCGACATTTAATCCTCGTGAAAAAACAAAACAGGATTACAATATAATAGAGGACCTGACCCAATCGTCGTCCGCTATGTCGACACTTGAGGTAGCGCAAAAATGCACCTCCCAAGAGCAAGCTTTATTATCAGCCATAGGTGGGATTGGCCCAATGGATTCCAATCTTGTGGCCTTTGATAATAAAGGATATGACCCTCAGATACCAGCTCAACTAGCTTTCCTTATTCAAGTGAAAGCCCTCAACAAAACTGTTCATCGAACAATTATTGATGAGGGGGCATCCACATGTCTTATGTCGATGAGTTGCTGGAAAAATTTAGGCTCACCACCCTTGTCGAAATCGTCAACGACGTTAAAAACATTTGATGGACGATCATACACTCCATACAGGATTTTAAATAACTTGCAAGTTGAACTGGGGGGCAAAACAGTAGAAGTTGATGTGGAAGTAATCGACGAAAACCTCGATTACAACATCCTACTGGGAAGGCCTTGGATATATGCCATGGCTGCAGTTGTGTCGACCTACTTCAGGAGGATTGTATTTCCTTTTCAAGGAAAAATTACAATCGTCGACCAACAAACATTTCTCCCCAACAGTTCTCAAGTTACGGGAAGCAGCACAATGATCCATGAAAGTAATCAATCGCTCCAAAATATTGGAGTAGGTCTCCTGAAAGACCCTGCCTTAATGGGTACTTTTGCCCTACCGCCGACGAGTAATCTGGCGGAAGTAGCCACAGTGGAAACCTACAATATGAAATCTTCTATATCCAACGGATTCGGAAGATTCCTAAATATTTTGTCAGCATGGATCATCGCCCTAATGGAAATACTGTAAATACAGTGGGCTCCGAGGACGGTTCTTATCTCATGTCAACCTCGTTAAAAAATGAAACAAGGAGTCACGAGGATAGTTCTTTTACTATGTCAACCTCATTAAAAAATGAAACAAATCCCCTTTTCAAAATTCAAAGGTAAACCTTCATTCCAACCACCAAGTTGAATGCAATGAAGCTTGGGGGGCACCCTCCTTTGACATGCGTTATTATGATGCTGGGGGCATGCAAAAGAATGAGCAGTTTTGGCAAAGTTCATGCTCGTTAAAAAATAAACGCAAAACCGAGCAGTTTTCGCAAGTGTTCATGCTCGTTAAAAAATAAACGCACATGTGAGCAAGCTTCCCCCCGGAGTTCAAGCTCATTAAGAAAAATGAACCGGTAAATAACCATTTGAGACCGTAAATTCATCAGCCATAAAAGCCTTGGTCGTGTTTGTGCACCGTCACCTCCACTTTTCATTTGGCCGATCATTCACATCCACTTGATTGTTTACCTATTTTGAGGAACAGCTGCGAAGAGTGATTTCACCTAGCCATCCTTGTAATACTGCCGTGATTGGAAAATTCCAACCTGTACCTGGAATCTGCTGCTATCCCTGTTTATCACTCGTTCCTCAAAAGACGAGTCTCCTTTGAGCCCTTTTCACTGACTCGTAAAAAATGAAAAGTTTGCCGAGTTTTGGCCTTCCAGCTCGTTAAAAGGACCGGAAGAGCTATCCCTCCTCTAGATTTTAATCTTTTTGGACCTGAGGGATTATTGCACAAAAGGATCGAGCGCTTGTCTAGTTCGACTTGATAAAGATATCGAACATTCATCCCTTCTATATTGTTTTATACTTTTTTGGACTTAAGGGATTAGATTACGAAAAAGGACCCCTAGAGTCCACTTTATGTACCCTTTTCAGACTCTCTAAAAATGAAAAGGACCGAGTTGTCTTTGTCGCTGGGCTCGTTAAAAATATTAGATAGCGACAAACTTGTCTATAGACGAGAACGAGTTTCCCTATCGCTAGGCTCGTTAAAACATAGAGATGGGCTTGCCCGAAGGGCAGGTTATAGAACAAGCATATGTTATCCTCCTCAAGCTTGACAAAAATAAAGAGGTACTGGTCAGAAATGACTGGGGAAAAATTGGGAAGAACTTCAAAGCTTAATGGTAGCAAGTTGCTCTTGAACATGACACTTTTGCCTCCGTAAATATCGGGTTGGGTTATTATCATTCACCGGTCCCTTCACCATGGTCTCGCCATACCATCCATACATGGGGTAATGCTACCGATCCATCACATCAGTGTCGTTATATGTTCAAGAGATGTCATTCAGAAAGTGTCAACCGGGTCCCATCCACTACCATACATCATCTTTCATCCTTCCATGACCGCCACCCTGAATCATATTTCACAGATCGTTTTCACCATCATCACTAGCTCCGTTCCATGTCACTGATGTGGGATTCATTAAGGCCCCCCTTTGACGGATCACTTCTTGTCGACATCAGCTCATTATCCAAGAAGTTGATCTAGGAACACCCCGTCAGTACTTTGAAGCTTGCATGCCTCAATGGCAAGTTTCTCACTTCCGGCGATAGGTATACATTAATGACCTTCGACCGGGAGACTTTGCGTGGTGTTCGACGTCAGATCCTATATTCACGCCACGTGAATTGTGCTGCAGTACCTTGAGGGTCATCATCATTATCGGTGATTCCTCTCGCGCTTGTTAACAGTTTACATTATTGACTGGTAATCAAGCGATGTCTTTCCATGTTCGACTTCAAGAAATTCTCACATGGATCGACTTGTACTAGAGTGAAGATCGGACAAGTTTGAAGACCCCGGATCTAGTTTCATCCATCCGGGCTGCGATATATATTCAAGAGATAAAAACATAGACATGTGCAGCAGATGAGCATCCTACTAAAAGGATGATAATTAAAAGCAGAGAATTATCCGTCTCTTATCAGACGATCGTCTGTTTATGTACGGCAAATGTATTTATAAAGCTGATCATGGGAAATGCCCGCATCAGCTAGATCATGAAAAGAAAGTGTGAAAAGATAATGTATTGTATTGTATTTTGTTACAGGTCACCTCCCGGCGATTGAATGAACTTCGGATCCTCCTAATAAAGCATTTCACCCGATAAACGACCTCATACTTTAGGGGGCAACTGTTATAGACATTTTTGTGCCTTACAGCATAGAGCATGAAATGTCAATAATCTAAGGGATCCAAAGTCCCTAAACATGTTGTTCTTACCCTTAGAGGAACAAGGTCAGCAAACCACAGCACTGCAAATCAGTTCTCCACTGAAAAACACTCAAAAACAGGTCAGTTTTGGATCATTGCAGCTGCTCCACTAGGCATCTGCGCTGCATAGCAGGTACAACAAAGGCTACCTGCGTTGGGCGTACTTGGACATGTGGAGGAATCTTTTTCTCAAAGTGCCAGTGCCCAGGAAGCTTCTAAAAAGACACTTGATGATAAGATTCGCCTAATGATGAGTTAAGAGCTTCTAAGACTCCAAGTGGAAGACAGAAACTCCGAGTGAAGAACTGAAGAACAACTGGAGTTGAAGAGGACAACAAGTCACACATCAAGCTGACTTATCTTCACTCCAAAACTCTATATAAGGATCTCATCCCATGGGATCTAGAGGCCGGAATTTAGTGCAAAGAATTGCTGTTGGTTTACAGTTGTGAGCATTGGGTGATTGCTTGAGGGAGGTGAAGAAGATATTTCTCTCCGTCGGGAAGGTGATGCTAGATTGGACCTCTCATGGTTGTATCACCGCCTGAACCTTACTTCCATATATTAATAAAGCATTTGAGGTTCTTCTATTCGCATGTGTTTCAATGGTGTATTGTCTTACTTGCGTCTTTGATTTATGCTAATCCTTGAATCGATTATGAATGCATGCCTCTTGTAGTTTCCTTTTCTTGTCTTATTTGCAGGATCTCGTGTAGCTGGGCCCGTGAAAAGACTTGGATTTGGGAGCAAGCGGCAAACGAAGGAGATTGGATCGACCATTTGCGCAAGACATCGGTAAGTGGATCTCTTCCTTCTATCTCTTGCATGTCATAAAGAAGAAACTTTAGATAGCTTTGCTTTCAGCTATTGCTAAGGAACTGTCACCCTTAGAGTGGGTTAGGGTCATTCCGAGTTGGATACTTTCCCCCCACATCATTGCCGATGCTTCCCTCATTCTGGTCGGGGTATGGTACTCCCGGATCTTCAAACTATGTGCCAAGGCATGCCACCTACGTGCACAAGCCTGGGCAGCAGTTTCCCCCAATAATCTGTCCATGTCCTCAAAGTGGGCTATTGCTTGAGCTTGCTGGTCCATAAATTTCAAGGAAGCTGTAGGATCATTGGATAACTGCTGGCGGGCTGAGATGAGGGCAACCGGATCCTCTGGTTCTGCCCGAATGTACAGTGGCTCCCTCACTTCTCGGCTCATGACCGATTTTTCTTCAGTGGCCCTCTGATCCTCATGATTCAGCCACGAAGCAAACGCCATCAACTGTAGATCGCCCAAGGCGATATTGGGATCCCAAGAGACTTCGTTGGGCAAAACCAGATTGTGGATGTAGAATTCTGCTAGCTTGGCTTTGTCCTCTGCTGAGCTAGTACTGCATATTTCAGCGAATTGCTGTGGGTTATGGATCTGCTCAATACCTCTTTGTGCTAGTGTGTTTATCTGGAACTGTAGCCACTGATCCTTCAAGTATAACCCATAAGACTTTGCAGGATGTCTGCACTGCAGGGCCTCCATGGCCCAACTGGCCATGCAAGCCAATTGTGTTTCCTTTTGTTGCAGCTGTTCCTTTAAGGCCTGCACTTCAATTCTTATCTGTTGTTCTTCTTCCTGTAGAAGTGTCTTTGGCTCTTCAAGATTGGTGGTCAGCTCCTTCTTGCCTTCTTGTTCATTTGTGATGCCCTTGGAGGACGTTTATGCCCCTGCCTTGAGTTCTTGTAGCTGCAACCTTAACTTCTGGTTTTCTTCCTGTAGAAGTGCCTGCTGGCAACTAGACACATGTTTGGCCATGGTGAACTCGCTTCTGACTTCCCTGAGCTGATCTTGTAGAGGGCCTATGTCCCCCACCCCCTTTGATTTGGCAATTTGCATCCATGTATGGGAGCGAACTCTTTCTTTCTCTAATTCAAAGAATAGGGGTACAGTAAATTTTTGTGGGATGATCTTGCCCACCTCCAAGAAGGTATAATATGAATTCAGATTGGGCGAAGGGCTAGGTTCGGGTGTATGTTCTCTTGCTATTTCTTCAGGTAGTTCTGCCTCATCCGCCCCTGGTGATGAGGGTCCTCCTTCTTCTCTTTGTTCGGTTTCCTGTAGTCGAGCCAAGGTATCCTGTAGGACGTTTTCAGCTTCCTGTAGCCTGGTTTTCTCGTCCAACAGGTCCACTCGGTCTTGCCATGTGCTCTTCTTCGGACTTCCCTTTTCGTAGGTAACTGTGACCTTTGAGGGGGATTTTTCTTTGGGAGAATCAAGGGTATCCTTAATGACAATTGGGCTGCTGGACTGCTTCTGTGGCTTCCCTGTTTTTATCCGAACACTTCTTCGTGCTTTGAAGTAGAGAGGGGGGGTCCCTCTTCCTTTTTCCTTTTGGCTTAGGTGGCGTACTGAGGCCGGCTAATACAGCCGCTGCCTCTCGGGCTAAAACATCCACCTTCTGCTTCTCAGATTTTGGTTTTGCATGGCTTCCTGTAGAAGCCTGTTTTTGTACTTTTGTGCTTCCTGTAGAAGCTGTTATCGGGCTTCCTGTAGAAGCCTTGGTCTTTGCTTTTGGGCTTCCTGTAGAAGCCTTGGTCTCCTTTCCTGTCGTGGCAGGCGTCTTTACATCTACTTGCTTTGTTGTAGGGGTTTGATCCTTTTGTTTGCTTGTGGGTGCTGAAGTGGTAATTGGGCTGACATGGCCTGCCCCAACTTTGTCTCTTCTGCTTTTTGACCGTATCTCTCTTGCTGACGGGATGGGGGAGTCAGCTTTTTCTTCAGCCTCCTTTTCTTCAGCCACCGCTTCCTTGTCTTCACTGCTGGAGGAGCCACTATCTTCGATCAACATTTTAATGTCCCCATCTCGTGTTAGATTCCTAAATGACTCCCAGGAGAGGGGAACTTTATACGAGTGCAGTGCATCCTCCACAAGCAATTTTATTAACCCATGATGGGCTATCTGATCAGGGACGCCCTGTCTTAGCTTTGTAGCACACTCCATTAGGGACTGGAGGAGATAATAAGGGATGCTTAGTTTTTGCTCTGCAGGAAGGTCAATTCCGTGCCTTAACTCAGTGAGGAGCCGGAAGTGATATGCATACACGATACTGAACCGGCCTTCACAAGTAATATATTTCATAATTTGTAAACTGACTTCATTCCATGGTGGTGACAGGCTGGTCCTCCTCACCCCGTTTTTATCCTCAGAGAATTCTTCCTCAGGTGTGAAAAACTCCTTCTTTGCTTGCTGGCTCTGCTTCCGCTCTTCTTTATCCCACGGCAGACCCATGGGCAGTTCTGTGATTCGACTTATATGCTCTGGGGTGAGTTGGAGGCTGAGACCTCTGAAGCTTACCGTGGCCAGTGTCAGGGATTTAGGCTTCAAGGCCTGTAAGAATTCCTCGGCTACTTCATCATCGTAGCCCTGTAGCTTATCACAAAAAGGCATCCATTGTGCTCTAGTGAAGAGCTCAACCACTGCCAGGCTTCTCCTTAATGTATTTGAATCAGTGGGCTCTTGCCTGATAAACCCACCAGGCATGACGAACACAGTGGTTTTGACCAAAGGCGGTAGATACAAAGGAAATTCGGTCTTAGAGACAGAGCATGCAATGAATTCACAGACCACAGTCTAATTATACTGCTATCCTGTAGAAGCGATAGTATAGGCACGGTAATCCAATATCCTTTATGACCAGACTGTGAATAATGACCTTGCCACCTTTGAAAACCAATTGCGGAAGGAGTTTCAGGGTTACCTCTTTTCCGCCACCTTTTTTACGTGAAGACTTCACCTTCCTGTAGAGACTGTTTTCCTGTAGATACTGCTTCCTGTAGAAACTGTCCCTGTAGGAGCAGTGCGCAGACTTCGGGGGGAGCTATAGTTGGACAGCGGTCGAGAGGTGCCTTACCAGCATTCAGGTAGCCGAGCGCTTGGCGTATCAACATGCAGAGGCAATCAGAGGAGCTACTCGAGTCTTGAAGTGAGGTTGATGGATATACACGCTTAATCGAGCCGATTAGATTTTGAATCAGCGCAGCTCGTGGCGCGGGGGGTGAGTTGTCCCCGCCGGACCGTTGGGTGACGTCACCCATCATCCGCCTGCACATTCGCTTGCTGCCGCATTCATTCCCACAGATCTGCCGCCGCCCTTTTCGGTTAAACTCGTTTCATGGTTGACGGGACTGATCTTCACATGCGTGTTGCATGTGTGCTTTGTTGTGGCTGCCACCTCATCATCCTACTATCCCTTCACTAGCTGATCTGGCCAGTCAACTGGCCTTACGGCTGCTCAACCATTCACCTTTATGCCATGCAAAACAAATCAAAGTAATATCCATGCGATTTGATGGAGAGAAGGATTAGAACACTTACCTGCGCGCGTCTGCATATGATTTTCAGGTTTTCGGACGACGGATCTACCTGCTGCATGTGGCTTACACAGTCCGGAGGCTCGTGGTCACGGGATGCTGGTGCTGTGGTGGACGTTCTAGTTGCATGCGCCCACGTTTTGCTTGCAAATGGCTGGCCGATGAATGGCATCCACTCCTGCAGGTTTGACTGCTACAGGATTCCCGCGGGAGCCTTGCGACAGTCTCACCTCCTTGGGTGCATGCTGCATGCTGGCGGTTCTGGCTTCTCGATCACGATCCTAGCGCTTCTGATGCATAACGTGGATGTGGTATGGCTCTCGGTGCTTGGTTTTTCTTTGACAGATGTTTTTTTCACGAGAACTCATTGCTTTGTTGTGCTGCTGCAGGGATCTTGGTTGCATGGCGACGAGGATGGTGGAGCAAGATAATAGCAATGTTCAGGGGTGCCATCAGTGGCATGCATGCATTCAATCCACTCCTCAGTCGCTAGATCTTCATTTGAAACACATTTCGGCCGTCGCAACCTTCTACAGGAAGTTTCCTGTAGAACACAGAGCTTCCTGTAGAAATTTTGCACTTTCCTGTAGAAGATCCGCGTCTTCCTGTAGGAAGACTGTCTGTTCCTGTAGAAACTGTATCTTCCTGTAGAAGATCCAAATCATGATAAAAATTGCGCATACCTTGAAAAACATTGTTATTCTTGGAGGAGGTGTTGATGACATCCTTTGATAGCATGATGAAGGCCCCTGGCTTGGAGTGGAGAGGCTTCTTCTCCTCCATAGAACATCTGCATGCAAAACTTTTATTGTGCTTATTGTTTTTTCCTTTTTTTTTTCTCTCTTTTTTTTTTTTTTTTTTTTTTTTTTGTGAAAAGATAGCAGGGGCGCCCCAAAGAGGTTTTCACCCTTGCTACCTGCCCTGAGCGCCTCAAAGAGGTTTTCACTCAAGGATCTTTTTTAAACTTTCTTCTGTTTTTTTTTTTTTTTTTAAAGACAATAGGAGCGCCTCAATGAGGTTTTCATCCCTACTGCCTGCCTTGGGCGCCTGAGAGAGGTTTTCACCCAAGGATCTTTATTTTTCTCTCTTTTTTCTCTTTTTTTTTTTTTTTCTTTTTTTTTTTTCCTCTTCAGGGTATGCCCAAAGTGGAGGCAGAACCCTTCTCTATGACCAAAACGGATTTCTCCATAGTGCTGATAAACTCTTGTCTTGAGGGAGGCTTCCTGTAGATCTTCAATCAGTGCCCATTGACAAGCATGGGAATGGCTTCCTCATCAATGGTTCGAATGAGGACAGATCCATTGTCATGGCACTGCTCCACTACGTATGGTCCTAGCCATCTAGTTCTCAACTTCCCCTTGAAATCTTTGAATCTGGAGTCATACAACAAAGCCCAATCTCCCGGCTGAAATTGCTTGTCATGGAGATGTTGGTCATGCCACACCTTCCTCTGAAGTTGAACCACTTCTGAGTGAAGGAGGGCCTACATGCGGTGCTCATCCAGCCCATTCAGCTGCAACAACCTTTCTTGCTGTGCATGGCTGAGATCTAGGTCCAGCTGAGCTGCCACCCTCAAAGTGTTATACTCAAACTCAATGGACAGCAAAGCTTTCTTCCCGTAGACCAGCTCATAAGGTGTGAAGCCAGTGGTGGTCTTCCAAGTGGTGTTGTAAGCCCATGTGGCCTCAACCAGGTGATCTGCCCAGTCCTTTCTGCTGCTGCTCACCACTTTGGTCAAGATCCCCTCTAATGCTCTATTTGTGACCTCCACCTGCCCATTTGCTTGAGGATGATAGGGAGTGGAGGTTCTATGCTTGATCTTGTGATGAGCTAGGAGATCTTCAACCAAGTGGGAGGTGAACTGGCTCCCTTGATCGGTGACCAGCTCTCTTGGATATCCAAACTTATAGAAGATGTTCTCTCTCAAGAACTCGGCCACTTTTTCTTCTGTTGCTGCTTTGATGGCTTTGGTCTCTGCCCACTTCGTCAGGTAGTCAGTGCACACAATGATGTAGGATCTTTGCCTCGAAGAGGGATTGATTGGACCCACAAAGTCCATGCCCCACTTCTAAAATGGCTCAAGAGTCACTTGAGGTTGGAAAGGCATCTCATCCCTTTGGGTCGGTTTCCCCATTCTTTGGCATTGGTCGCACTGGCTGACATATCTTCTGACATCTAGATGCAGTGTGGGCCAATAGTAGCCTGCCTGCAGAATCTTGAAGGCAGTTCTCTTTGCTGCAAAATGTCCTCCACAAGGCCCATCGTGACAGGTGAGGAGGATGTCAAAGACTTCCTCTTCCCTTACCCAACGCCTTAAGATCTGATCGGGGCCAAGCTTGAACAGATTGCCCCCAATCCATGTAAATGAGGCACTCTTTCTGATGATTTTGCTCTTCTCTTTTGAAGAGAGGTGCGGAGGGAACTGAGCTGAAACAAGGTAGTTTGCTATATCAGCAAACCATGGAGAGAGTACTGATATAGCAAACAGATGCTCATCAGGCATCTGGTCATCCATCGTCCCATCTTCATCTGCAGACAAATCCAATCTAGAGAAGAAGTCAGCAACAACATTTTCTCTCCCCGGTTTATCAACAATGGTTAGATCAAACTGCTGCAATAAAAGTAACCATCTAATAATACGAGCATTCACATCTGGTTTATTCATCAAATATCTAATAGCAGCATGGTCAGTATGTACAAAAGTCTGGTAACCGGTAATATAATGTCGGAACTTGTTCAGTGCGTGGACCACAGCTAAGAATTCCTTCTCGGTTACAGTGTAGTTCAGCTCAGCTTTGGACAAGTTTTTGCTAACGAAGTAAACGGCATATGGAAGTTTTTCCTCAACTTGTCCTAAGGTTGCTCCTATGGCTTTGTTTGAGGCATCAGTGTGGATGTGGAAAGGTAGGGCCCAGTTTGGACCTCTCAAGATTGGTGCTGACACCAACTTGTCCTTTATCTCATTCAAACTCCTCTGACAATCGTCAGTCCACTTAAACTCCACATCTTTTGCCAACAGACCAAACAATGGTGAGGCTAACTTGCTGAAGTCCTTGATGAATCTCCGGTAGTATCCTGCTAATCCCAAGAAACTCCGGACATCCCTTACTTTTTGAGGAGGTGGAACCCTCTTGATGAGAGAAATTTTGTTGGGATCCACCTGCAATCCTTGGGAAGAAATAGTATGGCCTAGCACGGTCCCCTCAGTCATTAGAAATTCACATTTTTCAGGACTAAAGGACAAGTTCATCTCAGTGCACTTGGTTAGGACCTTTCCCAAGTTGGACAATGCTTCCTGGAAGTTGGCCCCATAAGGGGTAAAGTCATCCATGTATATTTCCACTGCATCATGGACCAACTCCGAGAAGATGCTCAAGACAGCTCTCTGAAAAGTAGCAGGAGCATTGCATAGCCCAAAGGGAAGGACTCTGTAGGCAAAGGTACCCCAAGGACAGGTGAAGGTGGTCTTATCTTGGTCTTCCGGGCTGATTTGGATTTGATTGTACCCGCTAAACCCATCCAAGAAAGAGAAGAACTTCTTTCCTGCCAGTCCATCCAACACTTGATCTATGAAAGGTAGGGGGAAATGGTCTTTCTTGGTAGCTTTTTTCAGCTCACGGTAATCTACACAGATCCTCCACTTCCCATTCTTCTTGGGAACCAACACTAGAGGGGACACCCATTCACTATCTGAGATGGGGTAGATGAATCCGGCATCCAACAGTTTTTGCAATTCTTCCTTGACAATGTCTTTAAGGGCTGGATTCATTCTCCTCTGGGGTTGCCTAACTGGTTTACAATCCTCTTTGATGTATATATGATGGGTACAGACCGAGGGATGGACTCCTTTCATCTCCTTATAGCTCCAAGCAAAGGCATCTAAGTGGCTAGCCAATAGGCTACACAACTCCTTCTCCTGGGAAGGAGATAGGGAGGAGCTAACCTTTAATGCTCTCTCAGGGCCAAACTCCACACTTTTGACTCTGGGTGTGACAGGGCCAGTTGTACAAAGGTCCACTGAGGTGCTAGCTTGGGCATCCTCCACCAACTTCTCTAAAGATAGTGCACTGGAAGGTGGATTCTGGATCAGGGTCTCAATCAGATCATCCTCGGTAGGAGGGTATCTTCTATTGGTATCTAGGGTGCACAGAGGTGCAGAGTACACCTCGTCTTCCTCTCCTTCCTCCAACCAGAGTGGTAAATCATGCTCTAAAGAAGGTTGGGCAGGAGGGTATAGGACTAGCTGCTTGGACATGGGACCATTCTTGATGGTCATGTTTCCTGCCCGACAACTTATGTAAGCATCTGCAGTAGCTAACCAAGGCCTTCCCAAGATGAGAGGATATCCAATAAGCTTGGCCTTTGGTTGCAGAACCAAGAAGTCTGCAGGGTATTCCCAAGAATCAATAGAGACCAAGACATCCTCCACAATCCCTTCGGGAGTCACGGTGGAGCGATCTGCTAATTGCAGTACTGTCGAGGTCTTCCTCAAGGAACCCTGAAGATTGAGTTTAAGCATGGTATCTCTGGTCATCACATTGATGGCTGCCCCCAGATCAATCAAGGTGTGGGGGATAATGGTGCCATTGATGTGAACATCTACTACAGGGCTTCCAGGATCTAGGTACTTTGGGCAGATGACTTGTCCTAGCATAAGGTCAGACAGTTGTCCTATGATATTGATAGTTGAGGCATCTTTCTTCCGTCTGCCTGGGTGTTTGAAACACTTCTCCTTAACCAGCTTGTTATATATAGGCACATCCTTGATGGCTTGGAGAAGTGGGATTTTTACACACAACTGCTTGAGCTCACCCACAAGCTCATCTTCTTCGGGGTTAGGTTGTGTGGTGGCTGTTAGTCTCTCAGGAAAGGGTGGAATAGGCTTTGGTTCACTCTCCTGATGGTTTTCCTCATCCTCTGGGGGAGGAGGTTGGCGATCTGGAAGAGTCTTTCCAGATCTAAGATTGATCTCCTGGATCTCCACAGCATAGGTAGGGCATGAGGTCTCCCCAGTATATACCTGCTGGGCCTGTCTATTGTTGGGGTTCGGGTTCGGTTGAGCAGGCATCTGAGGTTGCCTAGGAGGAGCAGGAGGTAAAGGCTGAGGTTGAACTGGTGGTGGAGGCAAAATGGCAGGAGGAGTGTTGTATTGGGGCCTCCACCCCGACTGAGGAGCACTCCATTGAGGCTGCGACTGGGTATGTGAGTGATATGGATGAGAGGGAGGTTGAGTAGGATACTGAGGTGGATAAGACCATGGAGGAGGCATGGACCAAGAAGGATGAGCAGGGGGACCCCAGGAAGGCATAGGAGTCGATTGGTTGGGGTTGTAATAAGCTTGAGATGCCCCTTGCATCCCCTGCTGATAAGGTCTAGATCCTTGAGGCCTCCATTGGTTGATGAAGTAGAGAGGTTCAGTGGGGGCTTCAGTCCCTTGGTACATGGCTTTAAATCCAGGTAAGGTTGGACACTGATTTGTTGGGTGGTCCTCCTCACAAACGAAACACACTTCAACCGAATGCAATGGACATTCGTTCTTAGGGTGTCTTCTGGTGCACCTAGGACAGAAGATAGCCAAGGCTCTCTCAGCTTCTTCTTTCTTCTGTTGGATCTTGAATGTGTCTAGCTGCATGGCAATGGTCTGTCTCACCTCACTCTTAAGATCTTCTAATTGGTTTGTAAACTCATGTTTGGAGAAAGGGACACTAGTGGACAGGAGATTTCCTCTACCTCTTTTCCTAGCTGCCCTAGAATGATTTCGGAACACAGTCTTGATGTCCTCATAAGGCAGTTGGTAAATGTCCCCCCCAGCTAACATGTGAAGGGTGTCTAAGAGATCTCCAGGGACTCCTCGGAGTAGAACCAACTTGAGGGATTCAGGGTCAAGTGTGCACCTGGCCCGTTTATAGCTAAGTTGGAACCTCTCCTCATAATCCTCTAAAGACTCATCATTCCCCATGGTCATTCGAAAGATCTCTCCCTTAGTTTCCTTAGACCTACAATAATCCCTATACTTGGTATTGAAGGCTTGCTGCATCTGAGCCCAAGTAGCTATGCTATTCCCAGGTAATCCCATGAACCAGCGTAGGGCTGCATCCTTAAGGGTGGAAGGGAAAAGCTTCAGCTTTTGCTCATCTTCAGTATAGTCATAGGTTCTACAAAGGACAACAAACTCAAACAAGAAGGTATCAGGATCCTCAGTGGTCAGTCCATGGAAGTGAGGCAAAGCAGAGGGGCTAATGTTTTTCATTTTCATCTCTCCATTGGTCTCTCGGATGGGGAAAGCTCCTTCTATTCTCTCATCTTCTCTCCTATTATCAGCCATGGCTACAGATGGAGTGGTCTCTAACTCTTCTTCTTCTATAGGGTCTTGGTATATCTTCGGATGTTCACCTATAGGTTCCTCTGGGTCACGGTCACCAAAGAAGAGTGAAGGGTGACTCAGTGATGTGGTGGGGGTGTTTGGTAGGAATTTTCCTGATCTATCACGGTTCCTACGAGGCATGAAATGGAAAGGACTTTTCTTTCTTTTGTTTTGAGTGCTTTTGTTTTTTTCTTTGGTACCTGCAAAACTGAAACAAAGTGATCTACAACTAACTATATTGCTCAAATGAAATTGCAAAATTGGAAAGCTAATCTAGGAAAGCAAGAAATATTAATCTAGGAAAGCAGGAAATGCTAATCTAGGAAAGCAAGAAATGCTAAGCTACTTTTGCAAAAAGGGAAATGAAGTAAACTACTGAGCAGAAGTAAGAGTATGGAAGTAGAAGAAAAGCAACAATTACTAATACTCTGATGCTTCCCCGGCAACGGCGCCAAAAAGATGGTGAGCTCCAATATTGTAGCAATAATGCTACAACTCCTGGGGCTTCCTGTCTCTCATTTTATCAACCCAGTAGTTCGTACAAACTTGGAAGCGATGGTGCTATATGCACAAGTACTAGCTCTTGTCGCAGTTGTCACTTGGTCAGCTGGCACAAGTCCGCTAGGGCTCAAGCCAACTTCTATAGGCTCTCAGAAGAAGCTTGCTAATTGATGGACGAAAGCTAATCTCAAAGGAAAGCTACTCTACTTGACAAAAATGAACTGAAAGCAAATCAAAGCATGTAAACCTAGGAAACCCTAATTTTAACTAGTCTAACCTCTACAATGCAAGAAATGTGAATGAAACTTCTACCAATGCTGCTGTTACCTCTAATAGGTGCAAATGCATGGATCTAAACTACTTGCATCATGAAAGATATGTTTTTGTATTTTTCCTTTAAGTGTGTGGAATGATGGTGATCTTGTGCTAACTAGGGTTTGGTTGTGCAGATGGGATGAAGAAGGAAGGAAAGCGTGGGACAGGTTGGGAAGGCTAGGAGAGGTCCCTAGGGATCCTTAGCATCCATCCACAGAGGTTCCTCGCATTCAGATGCTCAGCAATCGAGAGAGTGGCCTTCTACAGGATGGTTGTGGAGGATCCTACAGGATACTCTGTTTTCTACAAGATGTCTACAAATGGCTACAGGATGACCTACCGTGAGTGTTTGGAGTGATGGAGGAGTGATGGAATGGTAGGGGGAGATGTGTAAGGTAGGAATGAGGATGGTGATGGCTGTAGAAGTGGAGGAATAGGATAGGGAGTGAATGTAGGGAGTAGGTTGGAAGATACAGGGCTAGGTCAATGAAAGGGTTAGAGAATGGGAGTACGTGAGGAGTGAAAGACTTTGGGAGATAACAGAGCGGAGCAGGGGTCAAAGATATGGTTGCATGCGTGATCAAGATGGAGGACGAAGTGATGGAACGAGGGAGAGCAGTGTAAGTGAAACAAATGCTTATGACTTTCACTCAACCAAAAATGCATCAACCTAAACTACCTATGCTTGTGAATTCAATGAACAGCAATCTAAATGCAAAGGAGAATGTGCATGAAGTTGTGATGAAGGTGTGTGGTGCAGGTGTGAATGGCAAGGAAGCATCTAACGTGACTGTGACTATATTGCAGCAATCATCAAGTAAAGAAATGCGTGTTTTTGGTGGTTAGTCATGGACTTCACTCCAATCCCAGATGAGACGGAAGTGAGCCTTAACAACCTTTTTGTTGGAGCTCCAATCGATTATATCTATCCTCTGCTACACTAAGCAAGTGGAAACAAATTCAACATAAGCAACTCCTATCTAACTCATGAAAAAGACCAACTTAACAACCTGTAATTCGAATTGCATGTGTAAATGAAAAGCTCAAAGTGCTGAAATGAAATGGAAACAACACTACAGCAGAGGGGACCTATGGCTCTCAGGTTGGGCCCTAACCTGAGAGCTATAGTCTCCTTAAGAAAAACTCAGAACTATATCACAAACTGCCTTCTTTATTCATAACTGATATCATGCCAAATTGGCTTACAAAAAGGAACGAAAACTGAACTGTGCTCCAAAATTACAATAGCAATACGAGAGTTTCAACAACCTATCTAAGGCTAAGGCCTTCATACTTATACAAAAACGATGATCCAACAAGTGTCCAACGTTTTAGGAGCTCAGCTGTCCAACTAGAGTTTAACTGCTGATCCTGTAGGATGGTCATAATTGCTGTTCCTGTAGAGCAGTTTATAACTGCTGTTCCTGTAGAACAGCTGGCCGTTTTTTAAGCTCGGAGGGGAGATGGATTAGAGCTCGGAGTTCTTGATGGGAATCACGAGGGATGTCCCTAGAACCGTGGACATCCTCTCCCAAAACCCGCAGTGCCACCTTGTTGTCTCCTTAACTCCTTTTTCGTTGTCTTTTGCTCCCTTTTAATGCCAAAACCTGGAATCAAAATGCATTAGTCACGTAGAGAGAGTGCCTACCCTTCTTCCTACAAACAACATGAATAAACTAAGAAATGCATGCATAAGCAATAAAAATGAATGGTTTGAGCAAGTAGAATAGGCCAAAATGAGCCCAAATTGTACCAAAATTGGGGCTCATCAATAAATAAAAGGTGGCCTCATGGGCTTCAACCATAACAACAGGGCATGCAAGGGTCATCCTATTCATATTACAATCCTAATCAAAACACCTCCATTCCCTCTTGGTGCCCCCTTGCTCATCCTCCTGGTCTACACCTTCTCCCTGGTCTTTTACACCTCAATACCATTCCCATTCAGCCAACCAACCATTTCAGCCATATACTCCTCCATAGCCTCAGATGCCTGCCCAACCAAACCCGAACCCAAACAATAGACAGGCACAATAGGTCTACAATGGAGAGACATCCTACCCTGCTTATGTTGTGGAAATTCATGAAATTATCCTTAGGTCTGGGAGAGTGCTCCGAGATAACCAACCTTCATCTCCACCTAGGGAGAGTGAGGAGGAAAGAGAGGAAATTATTCGTAGAGTAAATCCACCAGCCTTTGCTAAAAGATTAACCCATCCAGTCCAGCATACCCTAGAAGAGACTAAACTTCTGGGTGAGTTGAAAAATTTATGTGTCAAAATCCCACTTCTCCAAACTATTAAGATGTACCCATTTACAACAAGTTGATTATAGAGAAGTGTTTCAAACATCTAGGAAGGCGAAAAAGAGACACCCCTACCATTAATGTCATTGGATAGTTGTCTGACTTAATGCTGGGGTGCATAATTTGCTTGAATTTAGACCCTGGGAGCCCTGCAGTATATGTACACATCGATGGAACCATTATCCCCCATTCCTTGATTGATCCTGGGGCTGCCATCAATATAATGACTAAAGACACTATGCTCAAGATGAATCTCCAGGGATCATTAAGAAAGACCATGATAATCTTGCAGCTTGCAGACCAATCCACAATAGCCCCTATGGGGATTGTTGAGGATGTGATGGTCTCCATTGATTCCTAGGAATAGTCTGTAGACTTCTTAGTTCTGCATCCTAAGACCAAATTTAATGGTTATCAGCTCATCCTTGGGAGGCCTTGGTTAGCCACTAACAATGCCTACATAAGCTACAGGGCTAGAAATATGACTATAAAAAAGTGGCATCTATCCAAGTAGTATGTCTTGTACCATCATACTCAGCTATCTCTAGAACATGACTTACATTTATGGATAGAAGAGGAGGAAGAAGATGAAGTATATTCCTCCCAAATCTATACCCTAGAAACTGCAATAAGAAGAGGACAACCTGATGAAGATGATTTGATTGAAGACATCCTCCAAAATCAAACTCCCAACACCACGTCTCTGGAGGAAGTAGTGAAGGAAACCAAGGATAACCATTAGATTGATCTATGCTTAGTTGACTCAAACCCTACTCGTGTCAAGGCAATAGAGTTCAGGCCTAAAAGAACATTGAAAATCAACCGCTCTCTCTGTACACCAAGAAGAAGAGTTATGTAATATGCTAAGAGAGCATTTGGATGCCTTTTCTTGGAATTACAAAGAAATGAATGGAGTGCACCCATCGATGTGTTCTCACCACATTTACATCAAGGAAGGTTGAAAAACAGTCCAACAACCCCAAAGGAGAGTGAATCCAGCTCTCAAAGATATAGTCAAAGAAGAGTTACAGAAGCTGCTCAATGCAGGATTCATTTACCCTATCTCGGATTGTGAGTGGGTGTCTCCTCTAGTGCTTTTTCTAAACAAAAATGGGAAGTGGATGATTTGTGTCGATTATTGAGAGCTAAAAAAAGCCACAAAGAAGGATCATTTTCCTCTACCTTTCATTGACCAAGTTCTAAATGGTTCTTCTCTTTCTTGGATGGATTCAACGAGTACAATTAAATCCAGATTAGCCCAGAGGACCGGGATAAAACCACCTTCACCTGTCCTTGGGGTACTTTCTCTTATATGATCCTTCCTTTTGGTCTATGCAAAGCCCCTACCACTTTCTAGAGAGCAGTCCTAAGTATCTTTGCAGAGCTAGTCCATGATGTAGTAGAAATTTATATGGATGACTTCACACCTTATGGTTTCTAGGAGGTTCTCTCTAACTTGGACAAGGTGCTAAGAAAATTCATTGAAATGAACCTATCCCTTAGTACCAAAAAATGTGAGTTCTTGATGACTGCAAAGACTATTCTAGGTCACTCAATATCCCAAGAAGGACTGTAGGTAGACCCAAATAAGATAGCCATCATCAAAAGGATCCCGACTCCATAGAAGTAAAGGAATGTTAGAAGATTTTTAGGTTTAGCTGGATACTATAGGATATTTATAAAATATTTCAGCAAGTTAGCTTCTCCCTTATTTGGGTTATTGGCCAAAGACTCCAAATTTTTATGGTCAAAAAGCTGCCAAGAAGCCCTAGACACCCTAAAGGACAAGTTGACTACTGCACCTATTCTCTAAGGCCTAAATTGGTCTCTTCCTTTTCATATTCATGTCGATGCCTTTCACAAAGCTATAGGATCATCTCTAGGCTAGATAGATGACAAGCTAACTTATGCCATTTACTTCATCAATAAGAATCTACCAAAAGTCGAGCTAAAATACACAATAACTAAAAGAGAGCTCCTAGTTGTTATGCATTCATTGAATAAATTCAGACATTACATTACTGGTTACCAAACATTTGTACATACCGACCATGCTGCAATTAAATACTTGATGAATAAACCTGATGTAAATGCCCAGATTATTAGATTGTTACTTTTATTGCAAAATTTTGAATTAACTATTATTGATAAGCCTGGAAAGGAGAATGTAGTTGCAAATTTTTTATCCAGATTGACTTTACCTGTAGGGGAGGAAGCAATGGTTGATGATCAGCTACCAATTGAACATTTATTCTCCATTTCAGTTCTCTCTCCATGGTTTGCTGACATAGAAAACTACTTGGTGTCTGCACACTTCCCTCCAAATTTGTCCTCAAGGAAAAGAGAAGAATCATAAGGAAAAGCGCCCCATTCACTTAGATTGGGGGCAATCTCTTCAAGCTAGGCCTGGATCAAATTCTAATATGTGTTTGGGACGAGGAAGTCTTCGACATCCTTCTGGCCTCTCATGATGGGCCTTGTGGAGGTCGATTTGTAGCCAAAACAACATCATTCAAGGCACTACAAGTTTGTTATTATTGGCCCCCTCTTCACCAAGATGTAAGGAGGTATACCAGCTAGTGTGATCGATGCTAAATGATGGGGAAACCTACCCTAAGGGATGAAATTCCTCTACAACCTCATGTGACTTTCGATCCATTTGACAAGTGGGACATGGATTTCATCGGGCCCATTGACCCTCCATCCAAACAGAAGTAGTACATCATTGTGTGCACTGACTACTTAACAAAATGGGTTGAAGCCAAAGCCATCAAAGTAGAAATTTAATAAAAAGTGGTTGAATTCTTAAGGGAGAATGTGTTTTATAAGTTTGGGTACCCAAGAGTTGGTTACTAATCATGGCGATCCATTTACATCTCACATGATTGAAAATCTATTAAGCTAGCACAAGATCAAGCCCAAAAAATCCACCACTTACCACCCACAGGCTAATGGGCAAGTGGAAGTAATCAACCGAGCATTGGAAGGCATTCTGACCAAGGTGATTAGCAGCAACAGAAAGGATTGCGCATATGGATTAGTTGATGCCACCTTGGCCTACAATACCACCTGGAAGACCACCACCAGCTTCACTCCTTATGAGCTAGCCTACGGGAAGAAATACCTATTGTCCATTGACTTTGAATACAACACCTTAAGTATGGCAACACAACTGGATCTAGATATCACAAGGGGACAATAGGAAAGATTGCTCCAACTGAATGGGTTAGATGAATTGAGGATGCAGGCCATCCTGCACACAGAAGTGGCTCACGTACAAAGGAAAATATGGCATGAAAAGAATATAAAAGATAAACAGTTTCAAGAAGGTGACTAGGCCTTGTTGGATGATTCCTGGTACAAATATTTCAAAGGCAAGTTAAGGACTAGATGTTTAGGGCCCTGTGTAATAGAAAAGTGTCATGATAATGGTGTTGTTCAAATAAGAACCATTGATGCAGAGGCTATCCCTTTTCTTTTGAATGGGTACAAATTTAAAATCCACAAAAATCCCTTACCAAAGTAGGAATTAATCAATAGAATCAAAAATATAATGATGGTGGTCGAGCAAGTCTCAGCTTCCACCCCACCAATTCCTTGAAAAGAATAAATAAATAAAAATAAAGAGACTGAGGTGGAAACCTCTATGAGGCACTTGAGTATAATTGTTGGGTTGAAAACCCCTTGAGGCGGCCCAAGAGTGTTGAAAAAATAATAATAAAATATATCTAGGTGAAAACATCTTTTGAGGCACCTAAGGTAAGCAACTAGGATGAAAACCTCCTTGTAGGCAAACTAGTTGTTTAAAAAAAAAAAAAAAGAGAAAAGGGAAAAGATACAAAAATGACAATTTTGTTTTGTAGGTTTGCAATAGGAACATAAGCACAACATATAGAGGGCAACATGCCCTACAAAAACCATGTTTTACTTCACCCATCTCATATCCTCCATTATCCCCATAATCTTCAATTAATACTCCACTCTAGATCATTTCAAGCAGTTATGTGATTTATACAAGATTCCCTGTAATACTACAGGGGTTTCCTGTAGGAATTACAAGAGGTCTTGAAAACCACAAGAAGAGAAATCCAATGGCAAGGTGGTGACACAATCCTAGTTTAAATTTAAGAAAACCATTTACCTCACCTCCGCCAATACCTTTCATAACCATGTCGCCCCTATATACATCAAAGAAATCAAGTTCAAAGAAAAAAATAAAAAATAAAGGGAAAGAGGGGAATACCAAAAGTAGCATCCCTCACTCGCCATTCCATAACCCTATTCTCCACTCATTTCAACACCCCTTCTACTTCAAGCTGAGGAAAATTGTGAGAGTTAAAGGGAAAGGCAGCTACAGGACATCCTGTAGACATCCTGCAGGAAATCCTGTAGCAGCCTATCCCACAAAAGAGACCATAGAAATTGCAGCCACCTTCAGCACATGGACTACAAGGATGAGGAAGATCCTCCAGAGATTAGCAGCAGTAGGAAGATCAACAGCAGCAAGGTGCAGCACTCGTACATCATCAAAGGAGAAAGTCATCAGAAGAAGAAATATAGTGTTGAAAATATGCAACTCGAAAAGAACAAGAAAATTCGCACCACTTTCTAACATGCATCATCAACGAAGAAAAGGAACCATACGTATGTCATGTTACCAATACTCCCTCATAAGTATGATATGATTAAATTGTAGGAATAATGCGGGAGTTGATTTTATAAGTGAAGGTGGCTAGTTAACTTGGCCACCCTTGGTTAGATAACAAGAAGAAAAAGGTTAGTCCACTACACATGTGGCAACTCAAATCAAAGGAAAAGGGGAATGGATCCAAAAATGATTAAGATACAGAGAATAAGAGTGTGAGATGATTATGAGGCAAGGTGATATGAAGAACTGGTAGTGGGACCAATGTTCCAAAAGAAGGTACTTGTACTCAGCTAGCCAACACATCACTTAACACAATCATCCATAAATAGAAATAAACATTGACTCCCATAAGAGGATGGCTGAGGAAACTTCGAGGAGTCATCGAAAGAAGAGGTTATTCTTGACATTCCTGAAATAGAACCTACAGGAAATAGTTAGTATAGGTTTTACCCCCGTACAGAAATTACCTACATACGAATTCTCAAACACAAAAAATAAACAAAGGCGAGAGCATAACACATAAAACAAATATACACATAGATTTTCCCCTGGATTCCAAAACCAGGACTACTAGCTTGATTTTCCAATATTTTCCTTTGATAGGTTACGATACATATATATACATGCTGAAGCATCCAATACCATGGATCGAAAACCATCGCGCCCAAAACCATGTGCAAAAACCATGCACAAAACCATAGGTAGGTTCACCCACCTAATATAGGGTCCAAAAAATTCCCCCATGGCACCGTGCTAGATCTCCTAGAGGGGGGCTACCCACACCCCTCATACCCCCTGGATAGGGGGGATACCACCCCCTGTGATCCCCTCACTGCGCAATCGGCAAAAACGAAAGGGGTGCTCCGCCCCCCCTTTAACCCCTCAGTTAACTAGGGGGCCTAGTCATGGAAAGAATACAACACAACCCAACATTATCCCACTTGTTGTTTTCTTTCCACAAGGGGCCACAAGAAAGCTACCTTGGCAACGAGAGAGAAAATATCACCAAAATCTATTCCTAGCACTTGGGAATAACCTTTTGCTACCAACCAGGCTTTTTATTTCTCCGCCTTTCCTTCTACATTTGTCTTCTTCTTGAACACCCATTTGCTGCCAATGGGTTTCCTTCCAGCTGGAAACTCCACTAGATCTCAAGCTTCATTTTTGTGCAAAGATGCCATTTCATCAACCATGGCCTCTTTCCAGAGTTTTCCATCCTCTGGATCTACTACTTCTTCACATTTTTTGGATCATCATAAGTAATAAATAGAGAAAAATTTGAATAGAAAGAAGATGGACTATACATTTCTGGCCGCCTTCTTTCTCAAACTAATCTTCTCACAACCAGAGTTTGTGGCTTTTCATCTTTTGATTCATCTGTAGCTATAGAGTATGATTCTTCACCCTTTAGCTCAAACTCTATCTTCTCAGGTTCCTTTGATTGGACTTCAAGTTTAATAACATGTTTCACCTCTCTGAACACCACATCTCGGTTGTACACAACCTTCCTTATTACTGGGTTTCAAAGCTTATAACCCTTTAAATCATCCTTATACTCAATAAAGACGCACTTTTCAGATTTACTATCCAACTTTGTTATTTTCTGCTTTGGAACATGTACATATGCATCATATCAAAATACCCTTAGATGTGAAAGAGAGGGTTTCTTACCAGTCCATACCTCTTGTGGAGTCTTATCCTCCAATGCTGATGAAGGTGATCTGTTGACCAGGTAACATGCTGTCTCCACTGCCTCTGCCCATAATTCCTGTCCTAACCCAGCACCACTGAGCATGCTTCTTGCCCTTTCCATCAACATCTTGTTCATTCTTTCTGAAACTCCATTTTTCTCAGGTGTGTATGGAGTAGTCTTCTGTTGTGCTATACCACACTTCTTACAAAATTCTTCAAATTCCTCGTTGTAAAACTCTCCACCATTATCTACCCTCAACACCTTTATCTTCTTCTTTATCTGGTTTTCCACCAGAGCCTTAAATTCTTTAAACCTGTCAAAGACTTCAGATTTCTTCTTAAGGAAATACATCCATGTATTCCTTGAGAAGTCATCTATAAATGATACATAGTACATAGACTTACCCAGTGATGTAACATTCACACGTCCAAACACATCACTGTGCACAAGCTCTAATATTTATTTCTCCCTCTTACAGCCACAGGGGAAGCTCACTCGATTCTGCTTCCCATATATACAATTTTCACAGAAATCAAAATCCAGAGAGCTATTAGTCATACCTTCTACCATACCTTTACCATGAAGTATTCGAAGGCCCTTCTCTCCAATATGTCCAGGCCTTTGATGTCATAGCATGATCTTTTCTCTAGAGACCACTAGATTTTCTGCTCCACTTTCAGGAACCACAAAACTATTGTACCCATCAATAACAGTGCTACCTTTCAGCTTGTACAGAGTTCCAATCTGAACTCCCTACATCAATACCAGTGCTCCCCGAACCATCTTGTAGGTATCTTTCTCAAACACTATTTTTGCACTTGCATCATCCAACTTGCTTACAGAAATCATATTTCTGGCTAATGCAGGAATATGTAGAACACCCGGAAGTGTTCTAATCCTTCCACCTTGCAACTTCAACTTAATTTTTCTGCGACCAATGATTATAGCCTTCCTCTCATTCCCCAAGATGAAATCACCACCATCATATTTCTCATACTCACAGAACCACTCTCTATGGGGAGTGAAGTGAAAGGATGCACCTAAGTCAATCAACCATGCCTCATGATCTACATGTGTACTTGAAGAAGCCAAGTATACATCCCCACCTTCATCTGAGGTGGTTTTTGCCTCTGTAGAAGGAGCATCATCAAATCCTTTTTCTTTGTCAAGAGCTTTAGATTTACAATCCCTTTTTTAGTGCCCTTCCTTTTCGCATTTCCAACACACCTTTACAGGTTTTCCTGGAGATTTAGATCTCCCTTTAGATTTAGATCTCCCACTTGATGACTTATTTTTGTTTCTATTATGGGATCGTCCTCATACAGACAAGGCATCATCATTCTGCCTCTCCATATTTTTCCATCTCATCTCCTCCGTCAGCAAGGATGAGACTATTTCATCAAACTGCAAGGCAGTTGCAATGCTACCTATTGTAATAACTAGACTATCCCATGAATTTGTTAGAGAACACAACAAACTAATGCACTTATCTTCGTCTTAAATTTTAATATCAACAAATAATAACTGACTTACCACAATATTAAATGTGTTCAGATGCTCTGTCACCGATTCTCCATCATTCATCCTCAGGTTGTACAACTTTTATCATAGGAACAGTTTATTCACCAAAGACTTAGATTGGTACAAAGTCCCTAACTTGACCCACAAATCCTTAGTTGTAGCTTCCCCTGATACATTCAACAATACTGAATCTGAGATGCACAATCGTGTTGTGCTCTTTGCCTTACGATCCAACTTCTTCCAATCTTCATCAGACAGTACCGTTGGTTTAGTACCTGGATCTACCATGATCCACTAATCTTTATCTACCAACAGATCCTCCATCTTGAGTTTCCATAACTCAAAACTCTAACCGTTAAATTTCTCGATCTCTATCTTTCCACTTCTCGCCATCTTCTTTCACCACCACACTACAACAAAACCAGCGATTAGCGTCCCTTTTTACTTCTTTTTTTGCATCTGGAGCCCATTTTTGGTGCTATTTGCATCCATTTATCAAATATGGTGCAAAACTTGACACAAAATTTGCATCAAGTTTTGCACCAAATCTTACACCAAGTTTAGCACCAGGTATTGCGATAGGTTTTGCACCACGTTTTGCACCAAATTTTATGCCAAGTTTTGTGTCATCCTTTGCACCAGGTTTTGTTCCAGGTTTTGCATCAATTTTGGCATCTATTTTTGTTTGACATACTTTTGCATCCTCATTTGCATCCACTTTTTGCACCTACACTTGCATCAACTTTTGCATCGACTTTTGCATCCTTTTTTAAATCATTTTTTGCATCCATTTTTTCATCCATTTGTGCATCACTTTCGCGCCAAGTTTTACATCGAGTTTTGTGTCTAGTTTTGCATATAATTTTGCATCTACTTTTGTTGCATCCACTTTTCCATCTTGTTTGGCATCCATATTTACATCCTCTTTTGCATCTATTATTGTACCCACTATTGCATCTAATATTTTTGTGCCACAATTGGCGCCTAGTTTGGCACCTCCTTTTGCACCCACTTTTGATTATAATTTTGCATCCACGTTTGCATCCTCATTTGCATCTAGGTTTTCATCAACTACTACATCTATTTTTGCATCCCTTTTTGTATCCAATTTTGGACTAGGATTTGCATCGGGTTTTGTGTCTCGTTTTGCATCTACTTTTGCATCGACTTCTATTGCATCCACTTTTGCATACAATTTTGCATCCACTGTTGCACCCATTTTAAATTTCACTTTTTGCATCCCTTTTTACATCTTCATTTGCATCATACTTTGATTCTTTTTTTTCATCTATCATTACATCCACTTTTGTTATGCCATAATTTGCACCATGTTTTGCACTCACTATTTTATCCATGTTTGCTTCCAATTTTGCATCCATGTTCACATCCTCTTTTGCATCAAATATTGCATCTATTTTTGCATCCACTTTTGTGTCAGGTTTATGCATTGGGTTTTGCATCTCATTTTGTAACTACTTTTGCATCTACTTCCATTGTACCCATTTTTTTCATCCAATTTTGTTTTTCCAGTTGCATCAATGTTTGCTTCCACTTTTACATCCATTTTTGCATCTTATTTTGCATATTTTTTGTCTATTGTTACATCCACTTTTGTTGCACCATATCTTGCGCCTACCATTGCAACCACATTTTCTTCCACGTTTGCATCCACATTTGCATCCTCTTTTGTGTTCAAGTTTGCATCAGATATTGTGTATGTCTTTGCATCCCCTATTGTATCCACTTTTGTTTCATCCATTTTTGCATCTACTTTTGTGTCCGTTGTTGCATCCACATTTGTTTCACCACAGTTTGTGCCAAGTTTTACACCTACCATTGGACCCATGTTTGCTTCCACTTTTGCCTTCATGTTTGCATCCAAGTTTGCATTGACAACTGCATCTACTTTTGCATCCACTTTTGTGTTAGGTTTTTCATGTTGTTGTGCATCTACTTATGTTGTATCCACTTTTCATCCAATTTTACTTCTATTGTTGCCCCCATTTCTATGTTCGCTTTTGCATCCCTTTTCCAACACTCATCATATTTTCTGCATTGATGATATTCCTTATGGCATTGACAATTATGAACATTTGATGACAATGTCAATAATATTGACAATGATGAAAATGAAGATGATGACGATGACATGAATTGTGATTATGATGATAAAGACGATAGTGGTTACAATGACATTAATGATGATGATGGCAATGATTATGATGATGATGATGCTAATGACCTTGGCGAATCTTCCCAATTTTAGATGTTGTGATTGTCATAATCATAAGCATTATCTTTGGTGTCATCATCATCATTTTCATCTAGGTCATCATAAAAAACAATAATGGCATGAATGATGATGATGATTACAACAATGTTGATAGAAATTACATTAATGATGATGATGGGGATGATAAAAATGACAACGACGATGATAATGGTGGTGATGATAATGATCATCGATCATCTCTCAAAAATAGAGTTGTTATTTCTCTTACATATATCAATGTGTCCTAAACAACCCTTTTCTAGCACTGATCACATTTTTTGGGTTGATGATATTTCTTACAACGTCTATAATTATAAACAATTGCAAACAATGTCCATAATGATGATGATGATGGAGCTGATGATGATGGCATGAATGGTGACTATGATGATAATGTAATGATGGCAATAACGATGACAAGGATAATGGTGATGATGATGACAATGATTATGATAATGAGAATGAACAATTACTAGTTTCACTACCATCTTCTGGATACATATTACTATCATACTTTTTAAATTTTCTGTCTCTCTTGAGGTATCTTACTATAATGGTGTTGTCAACACTAGAAAGATATCTTGTTGTAATGGTGGTTCTAATGTTAGCACTAGCAAAGTTTTTGTTAAATTTTGGTTTAAAAAAATCGATTTATGCAATTATTTTGACAATCTATGTAAAAAAGTAAATAACATCCAATTATTTTGACTGTAGTCCCATTGATTATCATGAATTCACCAGTCTGAAGACCATCTTCTACATACATATTATTATTAAACTTTTTGCATTATATCCCTCTTATATCTTGTTGTAATGGCAGTATTAGCACTAAAAAAATATCTTGTTTTAATGGTGATGTTAGTATTAGCACTAAAAAAATCACTAAATTTTGGTAAAAAAAAGTTTATCATTTATTTATTTTTAATTTGGGAAATTTTTGTTTTTATTTTTTTTGTTTTTAATTCTATTTTTATGCAGTAATATTTTTTTTGGTTGAATTTTGGTAGTAACTACTTTTTGGTCGAATCATATGTATTAACCATGTTCTTTATGCTACAAGTCTAATTGTTGGGACAAAATTTCTCTTTCAAATAAGTTGCAAAAGCTATTTTACATCCATTGTTGCACTCATGTTTACACCCACTTTTACATCCCTTTTTGCATCCTATTTTTCATCTTCATTTGCTTCTTTTTTTGCATCTATCATTACATCTACTTTTGTTGTGACAAAATTTGTTCCATGTTTTGCACATACTGTTGTACCCACGTTTGCTTCCAATTTTGCATCCATCTTCACATCCTCTTTTGCATAAAATATTTCATCTATTTTTGCATCCACTTTTGTGTTGGGTTTTGCATCTCATTTTGTATCTTCTTTTGCATGTACTTCCATTTCATCCATATTTTGCATCCAATTTTGTTTCTCATGTTGCACCCGTGTTTGCATCCACTTTTACATCCCTTATAGCATCTTGTCTTGCATCTAAGTTTTCATATTTTTTTGTGTCTATTATTACATCCACCTTTTTTGTGCTATTATTTGTGCCATATCTTATGCCTATCATTGCAACCCACATTTTCTTCCACTATTGCATCCATATTTGCATCCTCTTTTGTGTCCAAGTTTGCATCAAATATTGTTTATGTTTTTTGCATCCCATTTCGAATTTACTTTTACATCCACTTTTGATTTGTCTAGTTTTGCAACTAATTTTGTGTTCACTATTGCACCCATGTTTGGCCCATGTTTACATCCCTTTTTTCATCCAAGTTTTCCTTCTTTTTGCATTCAAGTTTGTGTCCCTTTTTTTTTACATTCATTGGAGTATCCACATTTGTTTCACCACAATTCATGCTAAGTTTTATGCCTACTATTGTGCCCATGTTTTCTTCCACTTTTTCATCCATGTTTGAGTCCTATTTTGTGTTCAAGTTTGTATGAACTATTGCATCTACTTTTTCATCCACTTTTGTTCAATTTTTCTGTCTTGTTTTGCATCTACTTATGTTGTGTCCACTCTTCATCCAAATTTACGTCTATTTTTACCCCCATTTTTTTGTTTACTTTTGCATCCATTTTCCAACACACATCATATCTTTTGCATTGATTATATTTCTTATGACATTGAAAATTATGAACAACTGATGACAATGTCAATAATTATAATGATGATGATAATGAAGATGATGACGATGACATGAATTGCGATTGTTATGATAATGACAATGATGATAAAGACGATGGGAGTTACAATGACAATGATGATGATGCTAATGACCTTGGCCATTCCTCCCAATTTTTAAATGTTATCATGGTAAAAATCATAATAAATATCTTTGGCGTCATCTTCCAAGTCATCATCATCTGATCATCATTATCATTATTTTCATCTTGGTCATAATCAAGAACAATAATGGCATGAATGATGATTATGATGTTCATGATGAAGATGACAAAAATTATGATAAAACTTATATTAGTTATGATGATGGGGATGATGACAATTATAATGACGATGATAATGGTAGTGATGTTGATGATCATCAATCATTTCTAAAAAATAAAGTGGTTATTTTTCTTTCGTATATGATGTGTCCTAAGGTTGGTGATATTTCTTATGATACCTATAATTATGAACAATTGACGAAAATATACAAAATCATGATGATGATGATGATGATCATGAAGAAGACATGAATGGTGATTATGATGATAATGAAATGATGACAATAAAGATCACATTGATGGTGGTGATGATGGCAATAATGAAGATGATGACCCTCCCTCTAAACTAGCGAGGTACTCATAATGAGACAAAAAAGTACTCTCAAGTTGAAATATTCATATAAGAAGGGATCTAGATTGATAAGCATCAATGATGATTTACATCATCATAGCCAAAATTTTCAAAATAGTATGGCCTTGACTAAGAAGTTTATCTCTCCATTAGATCAGAGCACAATGTTGGGAGGCATAAATTTGGACACCACTGCCTTTCAAGGCACTTACCCCACCAAGATGTTTACCAGGTATGTCCTCACATGATCATTTCCTAATCCACTATCATAATATTTGACACCAGAAAATGTCAATCCTCATGACTATTCTTATCTTGGATTAATATACTTGACTTATGGCGATTAGTCCTAGTCAATGTCCAAATTCTCAAAGAATATTGGTCCCAGATGTTTATCCAATCCACCATTATCCCTACTAGTGCCTTTACTAGGCTTACGATTGTTAATCCTAGCCATAGTACATGACACATGGATAACATGGTGTCTACCCTCACTCCCTCTATACCAGGGAGGAAACATCCACAAGCATAAGATTTTCTCAAGAATACCCATCATTTTCGTAGAGAATAACATCATTAATTTTTTTTCATCACATGACGACTTTATGATTAAGCATTCATAGATTTGTGGAAAAATATTTCCCCTTTTGTATTTGTGATGGAATACAATAAAAAAGTGAAAGCCAAAATCATTAAACATACACTATATTGATTTAACTAAGTCTAAACTCTAAGGTTGAAGTGAAAATTCATGTAAATCTTATATCTATGAGTTGTGCCAAACTTATGAAAACCTTATTCCCTAAGTCCTATATATAAGAAAATGAAAAAGAAAGAAAAATAAGGGCCAATAAATGGTAACTCATGTATTCACTCCCTCTTTGGAAAATATATGAATATATACACTCCTAGTCACACTTGATCACATGTATGTGATGGTTAAATCATGAATTCTTCTTTTCTCCTTGCATTTTCACTTCATCATTTAAGCACCTAATTGAGGATCTAAGGAATGTTTGTTTCCTAAGGCTTTCATGTCTACTCTTGGTTTACTTATGTCACACTACTGTCAATTTATGTGACAGAGTGAAATACATAAGTTTGTGGAGTTATTATAGAGGTGTATTGAGTTCGTAACCACACACACATGTATTACATCTCATTGATCCACATGTGTGGGTTGGAGACTCATTTCTTGACAACTTTAATGGAGACTACTTTGTGGCTTTAATGGTATAGCTTACAAAATATCTTGTTAAACATTTCGATTCATTCTTTCTTTTCCTCGAGACACTTATAATATTGAAGTCACTCCCAACAATCCATGGAGATGGGGAGTTTAAATTACTTGTGCTAGAAATAGAATTGAGAAATAGAGGTTTTCCATTTGCGATATTGGAGTCATAGACATTGGATACATGGTAGTAGTCCTCAATGTCAATTAACTAAAATTGTATTGTCATAATGCGAAAAGAGGTAAACATATTGGTAACCTTGATGTCTTAATCATTTCAAATAATAACCATTCCACCCAAGTATCTCTAAGCATCAATCACTACTACTTGGAAATTCCTCCCCTATTTTCTAATTATAAGAGGTTGAACCTCACTTAATATTTTTGCTTCTTATATCAACATTATTTATGGGTGCTTTGCATACCATTTTTCTTTTAGGAGTTTGTTTTCGCTTACTATTGACGCCCCTCATGTTCCAAGACTATTTTCATCAAAAATTTACATAGAAAGAAAGTATAAAGTGACTAAAAAGAAACATGTCTCAAGATTTAAGTGCTTGGACAATTCCACTTCATGACTCCTATATTTCCTTAACCTGGGACCAAATGGTGAACTTGATGGCCTTAAGGGAAATTGATCAATGAAAATCTAAAAAAGAGGTGATTTTTGACTTTATCACATACAATTTAATATACTAAAAAAAATATCCATAACAATTTCATCAATCAATGAATCATTAAAAAAAATATCCAAAACAATTTCATCAAGCAAAGAATAATTGCATTATAAAATAAAATCTATAAACATTTTGGGAAAGTTTTGCTAAAACATGCTTAAAAATCAGCATATTTAATATTAATATTTAACAATAATATGGACAATAACACATTTTGATAAATTAAATAACATATTATCAAGCCTAAAAAATGTCACTAACTGAAAACTACAAAGCATGCAACTAATGGAAGTGACCACTCAAGGCCACCACAAGATAATTAATCTATTAAGACCAAGATTAATGGGGACAAAGATCTATAAAGGACAAAGGAAAACCTATTTTAACTTTATTGTTTTATTAGCCTGGTTCAAGATGAACATTTCAAGATATCATGAAGAACATAATTAGTTTTATTACATTAAGAAAACCCAAGCACATTCTATAACTTAGCAAGAAAGAGATGTATAACACCCATCTTAGCAACACGACACATGACATTAAGTTACTTTACTATATATAATTTAAACTCCTATAATAAAATCACAAATTTAGCATGAATGGAATGTTTAAAATCCATTTTTATAAAAACAAAATATAATTTTTCTTATAGAAAAATATACCAAAAACTAAATATATTTTTTTAGAAAAAAAAAATACTAAAACTAAATATATAATTAAAAAAAAACTAAAACATAAGCAAACTAGAATTTGAATTTGACATTCTTGGTCACTTTCGGAAACATATGGTGGAATGTAATCTCTTTATCCTCATCTTTAGCTTTTTCCTAAAAAATAAAAGCATAAAAAAGTGGGAAAGAGCCATAAAGCATGGGGAAGCTTTTTCCTAAGCACAAAAGCATCTAAAAAGTGGAAAATTCCTTTTTTATATGAGGAAACATTATTCACCCAAAAGATTTCTCCCAAATTGAACTAATGAGGAATTTTGGAAATCTTCATAGCCTCCACTTTCCTATATATTAGAGGCTTGGCCATTGAAAAAATGATGGGAATTTTGTATTGTCACGCTCTTGAGATCTGTCTTGAGAGGGAGAGTTTTGGAGCTATGAGTTGGGGGAGGTGATGTTGCAACTATATCTGATTGTTGTAACTTTCCTCCAACTCCTTTATTCATATAGATCAGTTGTTCTTCCTTCCATATGTTTCTATTCATTCTTTACTTCTTCTATTTAACTAATGTATGCATGGGTTTTTGGTTTATATTTATTTATTCAATAATATTTATATGTTTTTTATAGTTTTGATTATTAAGATATTATGTTGTGAAGGTTGCTTTATTCTCTCTCTTATGTGTAGGACCAAGCTTTGGAGCTAGCTAGGAGCGCTTCTTGGCTATACGAAAAACTCCAAAAAGACCTGCATGCGAGGACTCACAAGAATTCATTCTCTTTTTCTTAATCTATACTCTACATCTTGATCTACTAAGAATCCTAAGCCTTAGAACAACCTTTCTCTTAATTGGTTTGTCCTAGGTTTCTGAGATAAACTGAGAGGGTTTTGTTTTCATCTAACCATGCATTAAATCCTACAGCAAAATGATATTTAGAAAATTTAATATATTTCACTATGTAAATGAACTTAGTAAAATGAACCCATAGAGGTGGTCATAAATGGAAATAAAAGTAAAACTCTAAACAAGAAGCCAAAAGTGGATTTAACCATGGATGAAAAATTGGGAGTAGAATTGGATGTTAAACTAGCCATCAAAACAATATGCAAACAATGACACAAAAAGGTTTTTAAAGTAAAATTAAAAAAGGGTGCAACACTAGACACAAAGAAGGGAACAAAATAGGGCATATGAAAGGATACCGAATTGGGTGCAAACAAGGATGCAAAAATGGACACCAAAATGAGGATGCAAAGAATGGTGTAAAATTAGGATGCAAAAAGGATGTAAGAAAAGACACAAAACAAGATGCAAAATGGGACTAACAAATGGTGAAACCAAGGATGTCAAAGATGATGCATAACTAGATGAAAATTCCAACTAAAATCTAGGTGCAAAATGAGATGCAAATGTGGACACAAAATGTGGTAGAAAAAAGGATGCAAATTTGGAAGCAAAAAAGGATGAAAAACTAGATACCAAAAATGATGCAAATTTGGACATAAAAAATGGTGCAAAATTGGACACAAAAGAAGAAAAAATGGTGTGAAAATGGGCATAAAAATGGCTCAATTTTGGATGCAAATTGAGATGCAACATTGGATGTAAAATGATGCAACAAATCATTCAAAACTTGGTGCAGAAATAAATGCAAAAGTAGACGAAAAAATGGCTCAAAAGTGAACGTAACAATAGACACAAAATGGGATGCAAAGGTGGATGCAATATATGGTTCAACATAGGATGCAAATTTAGATGCTCAAAAGGATGAAAAATTGGATGCAAGAAATGGTGTTAAAAATGATGCTAAATTGGATGCAACAAATGATGCAAAATTAAATGCAAAATATGGTGCAAAATAGGATGCAAAAAAGGGAGATAAATAAAATGCAAAAGTGGATGCAAAAAATGGTGCAAAAATGCATGCGAAATTTGGCACTAAATCAGATTCAACATATGGTGCAAAATTGGATGGAAAAGATGGTGTAAAAAAAGGCACAAAAATTGGCACAAAAATAGATGTAAAAATAAGTACAAAATTAGAAGCAAAAGATGGCATAAGACCAGATGCAAAAATTGGCACAAATTGGATGTAAAAAAAGGCGCTAAATAAGATGTCAAAGATGGTGTAAAAATCGATGCAAATTATGACACAAAAATAGAAGCAAAGAATTCCACAAAAGAAGAAGCAAAAAATGATGCAAAAATAGATGCAAAAAAAGGCACAAAACTAGAAGCAAAACCTGTTGTAAAACCAAATGAAAATCTTGGTGCAGAAAATGATGCAGAAAATGATGGAAAATTTGGCGTAAAAAAGATGCAAAATTTGGTGCAAAAAAGGACGCTTTAAAAATTGTACAATAGATCCAGATTTAGCGCCAGGTTGCTCATCCCAATTGAGAAAAAAATGCACTAGAATCTGGTGCTAAATCTGGCGCAAATTGCCTGTTTTGTTGTAGTGCCAGAATCGATCTCGCAGATCTCCCACTAAATAGGGTCTACCACAGGCTTGAGCTAAACCCCTCAGCAAAAAAGGTGTCCCCTTGAAGCCAAAAAAGCTTTGATACCAAATGTAGGTTTTAACCCCGTATAGAAATTACTTACATACGAATTCTAAAACACAAAAAATAAACGAAGGTGAGAGCATAACACATAAAACAAATATACACAGATATTTTCCCTTGGATCCCAAAACTGGGACTAGCAGCTTGATTTTTCATTATTTTCCTTTCATACGTTACAATACATATATATACATGTCGAAGCATCCAATATCATGGACCGAAAACCATCGCGCCCAAAACCATGCAAAAAACCATAGGTACGTTCACCCACCTAATATAGGGTCCAAAAAAAATTTCCCTAGGGCATTGCCATGGACCTTGTAGAGGAGGTCTACTTACCCCCGTCAAACCCCCTAGACAGGGGGGGCTGCCGCCCCCCCCTATGACGCCCCGGCCATGCAATCGACACAATGAATGGGGGGGCTCCGCCCCCCCCCTAACCCCCCCAATCGGCACAATGGAGGGGTGCTAGTCATGGAAATAATATAACACAACCCAACAGTCGGCACCTACAGAAAGCAAGAAACCTACAACATACAGGGATATTAGCATACAAAGCTATCAGTGAGCACTAAAGGCAATCGATTCAAGGGTTATCATCACTAGAAAATAGCAAAGGGAGGTAGGTTCCATACCTTCTATGTTTTTGATTTAAAAAGATGAAATCGTCAATTCGATTAAGAATTTGTAGTGCATATAAGGATAGAAAGATTGCTTTGCTTGTCAATAAAGGTTAAACTCCAAAACTTCCTCACCTACAAGAATTCTCAAACTGTATCCACCCAAACCTCATGAATTACCAGGGAAATATGACTGGAGGTTTCAATAAAAGGGAACCCACCAACATAGCAATAATCCACGAGCATCCTCCTGTGGTGGAAATTTTTACAAGGCATCAATGGATGGGGTTCTTTGAGAAGATGACAGGATACGATGATGATGTGGCCATAAAATTTTCCATGTCACTCATACCCTTCACTAGAGCCATTGCCACTGCTATAGTGAAGGGTTTGTCAATAGCAATCACCCCTGAGGTTATAAGCAGGGTAACTACACTCCCCCTAGGTTTGAAATGGAGGAAAGAATACAAAACTTGCAACACTCTTGCAAAGAAAGGGTTTTTCTTGGAGGGAGAAGAACCAATGGAAGATAAGAATGGGGTTAGAAGGGAAAGCATTCCATACCCTTGGAATGAAGTTAGTTACTACATCATCAAATATATTTCGTGTGAAGGTAGATATAGTGTAGTGTATGGATACCACTTCAGACTCCTCCAAGAACTGAGATTTGGAGAGAACACACCTCTTCATAACATGCTTAGCATACCTTATTTTCTCTTACAATCAATGATAGATATGAGCATCAAGGTACAAGAAGGGAAACATCAGCAACTAGCCCATCATGGGTCGATCAAACTCATCCTTGAAGATGCTCTACACAAATTAAGAATCCCTGTTGCATGGTCAACATTTGCGGACATGCAGGAAAAAGGTGTAATTCAAGCCATTGAGTATGATAGAAGCCCTACTGCTAGTGAGGGAGAAGAAGAAACAAATGATGACAAGGAAGAAGAAATAGAGGAGGAAAATGAAGAATAAACAGAGGAGGAAACAAAAGAAGAAACAAATGAGAAGAATTAAGAAACAGAGGAAGAGAAAGAAGAAGAAAAAGGAGACAAAGAAGAGGATGAAAAAGGAAGTGAAAAAGACAATGAAGGACAGAAGGATGAACAAAATTCTACAACTCAGAGCAAGGAAGAAGAAGAATCACCAAGATTGTCTCCAAAGCCTACAGAGAAAGAGGCAACAACTGCTCTAACTACCCCAAGTACACATGTCAAATCAAAAGGAAAGAGATAGAAAAACTACACTTTACTTCAGGACAAGAAAGAGCACCATGATTAGACAAGGGAGACCTTAAACCCCAACCAAAACTCCAATTGTCATAGAGGACTCACCAAAACAACAAGAGAAAGGAGTCCCTCTAGGGAAAAATGAAGGAGAAGGAACATCAAAACAAGCTTCTCCCAAGTCTCCAATCACCTATGTTAGGAGGCTTGTCACCAGGTTAGCCTCAAAAAAAGGAAAAGGTCTCCTACGTGAGACATAGTCAGACCTATAGGAAGTAGAAACAATCCTCCAGGGAACCCTGTCAAAACTACAGGAAAAAGAGAAAAAGGATGAGGAAGGAATTACTCAAGAAGAAATAAAGGAAGAGGCCCAGGAACTGAAGGAACCTAGCCCACAGCCAAACCTCAACTCCTACTACAGATTCATTGAAGGAGGTATGGTGATACCACAAAATTTTTCAATTCCTCTATTCTTTGAACTTGAAAAATAGAGGGAAAGGACACATAGGTGGATGCAAATTGCTAAATCAAAAGGGGTAGAGGATGTAGGCCACATGGAAGAAAATTTGCGAGAAATGGGCAGCGAACTAAGTAGCATAAGATATAGAGAATCAATAATGAAATATCAGTTAGAGGAGAACACATGGCTAAGGAAGAAACTACAAGAAAAGGAAGGCCAATTGGCAACTATGGCCAATTTATGCATAGAGGAAATCCAATGCTCGATGCCAACAAATTCATATGCCTTATACCTCAAGGAACAATGGCTACAATTCCAGATAAAGACCATAGCACAAAGAGGAACTATGCCTTTCCAAGACTATAGACAATTCATTGACCTATCTGATCAAAGAACCTTGGAGGATAGAGAAAATATATCTGAGTTCTACTTACACAATTTAGCTTTGATAGATTTAAATGTGTGGGACCCAAATCCAAAGCTAGCGGACTTACAATTAAAGGCCTTGGAATCTTGGATGAGTCATGAGGAGTCCAGAGCTACATAAATGAAAAAGGTATTGGCCAAATAAGAAGAATAACCCATTATGATCAAAGTAGAATAGTCTAACCCAATGGTTGTCATTAACACTCACAACCTCATTGCAAATGCTCCCAAGCTTGCACTAAGATATCTTATTGTACATGAAAATGTAGTCACTCATCTTGAAGACATGCTAAGATTGCTAGGAGATGAAATCCATCAAGCCTGCCAAAGGAGATGGAACACCTTACCTCATACCTAAAAATAAGAGAACATCATTCTCTTGATAGGATGAGAGAGGCACTAAATAGAAACCCAATGTATAAGCAAGAATTACAAATACTCAAAGTCAATTGGATTGGCTTCAATCTTAGTACACCATTTCTTTTAGGTATGTTGGAAGGAAGAAAAGAATAATAAGAAAGAAAGAAGTGGGAGGAGATAGAGAGGAATGCAGGGTTTTATTCATAGGAGGAGGAGACTATAGCAAAAGCATGGAATGTCAGGGAGGCCACCAAAGCAATGAAGGACATGGACATAGATTGAGTTTCTTAGAGGATGAGCAACACTTTCAATAGGGGTGATGATGAGACTCACCAATGGGTCAAATATATGGACAACAATGCACCTCTAGCTTACTAAAATCAACTCTTCTCATAATTCTTTACATGTTTTAATTATATTTTGCTTAATGAGATGAGTAAAAGTATGATGTCATGTATAGTGGTCTAATGTGCATTGATTGCAGGTTTTGGGATAAAATTGCGGCTAATTAGGGTGTAGGAACTCAAATGAGATAAGAAACATATATTATAGGAGATAGGATCTCCCTCCTTAACTCCTCAGTCACTCGAAGATCCCTCAATCAAATCACACCAACTCGAATTTGCAAGGAGCCGAGTCATGAGGATCATTTGTAGCCAATCTAGTGAAAGTTAAGAACCAGTTGATCTCAAGATTGGGAGCCAAGCCTCCCTAGATTTAAGGAAGTTGTTGGCAAATTTAGTTGTATAAAGAAAGAGGCCTAGAGCCTCATTAGGATTCAATTTTTTTGTGAAAGATAGCTAAGTAGTTTTTGAGTTAAAGGATTGTTACCAAACACTTTTATGTATTTTTTATATGTTAATGAAAATTAGAAGCATCCCCTTGATCCAAAACTGAGTTGACTCAGAGGGCTGAAGGTCTTGGGTTAGGGCCTAACCCTAGCAGCAGAGGTTCCTCTTACTGTATATGTATGCTTAGGTTATCTCATAGTTAGTTGTTAAACTAATTTTGGTGTTGTTAATTTGCAAGTATTGGTAGATTTGATTAGTTTGCTTCCATTTGTGAATAGCTCTAACAGTATCATTATAGAGATAAGAAAATATTCAAAAAAAGTTGACAACAAGTGGATCTTACCTCATTCCTCCTTCCAGGGACCATGGCTTGAGGAACAATTCCCATCCAGCCCAAAAAAGACAGAATGGTTTCTTATGAAATTTAGCGTTTTTCTGCTAATTAGGTCATCATCTTTCAGTTTTAGAAGATAGGTTACAATTGAAATTTATGATATCATAGGTCTTGCATTAATTTCATGTTGCTTTCATAGTGGTTTCAAGCATTCCCATGCACGCACTTGATAAATAAATGATGAAAAATGTGTTTTCTTCTATTTTAGTAAACCCTTCTTGTTTTGAGATGAATTTATGGATAAATGCCAACAATGATGTATATGTTGCAAGAGTTTCTACATTTCAGGAAGACCTCATATCAACAGCCTCATCTAAACCATATCCACCCATGATCTCCAAAAGCCACTAAGTTCTGAATTGGAATTATTGTTTTACAAGGAAAACTTGCCATGCTTATTGAGAAAATCCAACCATCGTAAATCTTTGGTTTCAGTTCTAGGTGGGTGGCTACCACTACCTTGCCTTATTTCCTCCTTACTCACCTTCTCCAAACTCCATCCCATCTTTCAAACCATTCCCTATGCTTTTGGTCTATTCGCATAGGAAAACAGGGGATCCTATAGGTGAACTAGGACATCCTGTAGGAAAACCTATTATGGCCTATTTTGAGTCTGAATTGTGAAAAAAGCATCACTAAAGCTAGGAGTAGAACCTTGCTTTCCTTCCAAGCCATATGAACCATTGCAATCAGCTCCATTCACACTTATCTCACCTACCATACAACCAAGAAGGATTAGTATTTACATTTTTACAAAAAGATAAAGAGAAAAAAAGGTCCTTATATTTATTCATGCACACAATAGTTAAGTGCTCCTTTAGATCATACTTCATGCTTAGACTAGTTAAGACTTCACATTTGTTAAATTAGAGTTCTTTTGCAAGCAAGGTATGTTAACAACTAGCTAGATGAGTTATGTTGTTTTGTAGGCATTTCTTTCAGTCTTTCATTACTGCAGTAAGTAATATTTCAATTCTCTCAATTAGGGTAAAATTATCCTCTCTAAATTGATAATCAAACTTCTTCTAATCAATAGAAGGTTGGTTTTAGAAACCCTAGTGGTGTATTACCCCAACTCAACAGTGACAAAGAGTGGACCCATTACATCTATTTTTATATACATCACTATCACCTCCAAGTTTGTACGAACCCCGGGTTGATGAGATAAGGTTTTGTAGCCCTAGGAGTTGTATCATCCTTGTTGCAATACTTGTGTCATCAGTAACCAGAGTCATGGAAAAAAAAATCTATTTGCTAATAATGTTAGTATTGGACCCTCTAGAGTTTCTCATTCCCGAGGAGATAAGCTTGAATGATTTGCTTATGAGTTGGCTAGGGTGAATTATTATAGATGTGTCCTAACTTCTTTTGCCCCTAGGTGTTTAGGTACATTCTACCTAGGAGGCCTAAAATCCTATATATACTAGTCATGTCAAGGAGAAAGCTAGTTCTAGAGAGTATACTATAACACAAGAGCTCTACTGATTTGTGAGGCTATCCTTATAAGAGGTGGAGACTAGGTTGCAAGTGAGAGAGTAAGCTCTTATTTCCTTGAGGTATACCATGTATTTGTATGCGATTTTGTTATGGTAATAAATTAGACTCCATTCCTATATTTTCTATGTCCTTTTATGTTGATATGTTTTTGAGGGATTATACATCATTATTATTATGCTAACATAATATTGCATGAAGAGTTTTGGATAGTTTTTCTAGTTGTCTTTATTCTGGTATTCGGGAGCTAGGAGATATAGTGACCCTCAAGCTAGATACTCCAACTATCCGTTGCATATTTATTTAAGAGGTATGGCCTACCCTCTTCCTTCACATTCCATATTATTGTCTGCATATGAGAGGATATTTTGAATTACACATAGTTTCACATGGATTTGTTTGGTGAGTCTCGAGAATAACTCACAGAGCAATAACTGCTTATGACTATGTGATTTTAGTTACAATATCCCAGAGAGAATAGGAAATGAAGGTCTAGGATCAAGTTGAAGCAAGGGAGCATGCGACCAAAGCTAAAAGGGAGTGACAAGAAGAATTGATGGAATCAAAAGAGGAGGTCAAGAAGAGAAAATAGTAATATCCTTCCACTAAATCCTCTTTAAAATAGAAGATCGTTTAGGAAAATAATCTAACGATTGACTCGATACGAATTTGAATCCCCCTTCTTCTGTTCCTCTAATTCCCAAACTACCAGGTAATTTCGCTCTTGCTGATAATCCCAAGGACCCATGTGATGAAGTTGTTGAGTTGGGAGATTATTATTACAATAAATCTATGAGAGTTGTTATTTAGAATGTGCCTAAGTGGAGAAAAATAGAAACATCGGGTGAAGAGGTAGTTATCTTAGAGGGTCCTAAAAAAATATATGTAGTATTACTCGGAAGAGTAATTAGAATATGATTGTAGATATTGCCTCCATTCTGGGATATCTTACTACTACAAATAAGGAAACAATATAGAGTTTATCTATGAACGTAGAATAGTTAACCCAAATGGTTACATCACTACAAGAGTAATTAAAGGAAAAAAAAACATCGAATGGAGGTCGAGTGCTACTATATTTTGGAAGAGAAGTGAATCACGCCATCAGAATCTCTCAAATATTAGCATGAGCATCAACTAACATAGTTAAAATAAGCTCATGCCACCAAAGTAAAGTCATTGAAGGAAAGTCACAAGGACGAACTGACCATAAGATTGAGCAGGTCTAAAAGGCCTAAGCTGACCTTCTAGTGCTTAAGGTACAAGTTATGAAAATCACCAATGATGTTCAAAAGGATCAAAAAGCCATTGCATTAAAATTAGGTGAAATTCAAGCCCTCTTTGCATAGTTGGAGCAAATAATTGTTGAAAAAATGCCCAGTTAGAATCCTAATGCATAGTTAATAAGGCATTTGACCATATCATTGTTTGGAAAATGAAGTATTGGGATGCTCTAGATTCACTTCTCTAACTTGATAAAATATAAAAGGGAAGGGAACAATCCCTAGTTGATGTTTGGAAGTTATAATGTAAGACAATTACAAAAATTGTGGAATAAACTATAGGTATAACTAAGAAAATGTGGTTTGCTACTACCGAACTAATAAACGAATGGGAGCTTGAGCCTATAGAATATTTTCTTAGAATTTCACTCATCAAACCTAAGATCAAGGACATAACTACGGTTTGATAGGACATGATTACTAGAATTAGATGAATTTTGAAGATTGATAATCAGTTAATTGAAAAGTCCATAATTTCCTCTACCAAAGTTGTGACCCAAATTAAATTTATCTGGATTGGATCTTTACATTTTTTGTCATCCATCTTCATGCTTTCAGAGTTGAAAAAGTGGAGGAATCAACTTAGAGAACCATTTTTATGGGTGAGAGGAAGTTTAGTAGATTAGGTTCTGAAACCTTCTGATAACATCTTAAGACATCAAATGGAAGTTTTTTTGGGTTATATATTTCCACTCTAGTTCTACACACTTTTCCTATTATACACATAAATACCTTTCCAACAACACAAGAATCACCTCAGTCATAGTCCATATGCAATAATTATTCCATTTAGAAGTTGACCTTCTTGTTTTGTCTACCATAATTCTAGAGGATGCCACACTAGAGCCCATTACTCATGGAAAATGGGATAACCATGTGATGAATAATACTATAGAAGAGTCCATATTTTAGATTGTGGTAAGAGTGGAAAGAGTAAAACCTAACCACTAGTAGGTTATCATACTATTTTATAATATGACGACTAGGATAAATAATGGTTCCATTTTTTTGAGTGCATTTTCTTCCATAGATGAGAAGAGTAGCCAAGAGGGATATGGGGAGAGCATAATGAGAGGATTTGTGCATTGTTGTAGCCGACTGGCCACATTCCCTACTTCTTTGTACTTGTAGCCATTTTCTATTAAGAGAAAGAGGGTAGAGCAACCTCACCTTCTAGTTTGGTTTTCTTCCAAAATGGTTTCCTAGGATGTATCTTGTATTAATTGTGGTTTGTGAGTTTTTATTTTGTTTTTCTCTATTTTCTGCATAATTATAATTTCCATGCATGGTCAATAAACAATAATTTATAGATCCAAAAATCTAAACAAAAATAAAACCTCATAGTGTAGATTTTGGATTTTTAAATGTAATTTATTAAATTTTTTATGACAAATTGTCTAGTGGAATATCCATGGAAGTTTATGGATCATGAATGTTACATCGTTAACAGAAAAATGACATCAAAATATTGATTGGTCGTGTACTAAAGGGTGAGTGACAGTTACATAAGATGAAAATTCCTTAGATATCTAAAGTTTTGGATGTTCACACGTGATTGAAGGCCTATTAGCAATAATTACTCTTGAAGAAGTCCTAATGTTGTGATGGTAATAGTGGAGTTACCAATAAAGTGAATTTTGTAAATTGATTATGTACTTTATACATAGGGAAACACCTCAAAGAGATGAGGGGGGAGGAGGAAGAGAGGTCAGATGTTTCTTGTTGAAACATATTCTTGCAACATTTTGTATAGAAGGCTCCATTGCTTGATTAAGGTAATTAACTCTTTGGAAAATAAATATGTCTCATTTTTTTTGGTAATTGGCAACATTACATGTTTTATGAATCTTTTCTATTTTCACAAATTTATGAATATGTCATGGTTTTTCTACATTCAGTTAATCGACATCAACATGGAACATCCTAATAATCATTGTAGAATAGATCAATATGTTAATTAATGTACAATTGTTGAATGATTTATTATTGTTGAAGAAAATAATTCCTGATATATCAATTTTAATTCATTTAGTCTATGAATCAACATTCAATTAAGATAAAATAAGACAAGTAGATTTAGAGATAAGGATAGAAATATAATTTTAAAAGGAATAGTATAATGATGATGATGATGATGATGATGATGATTAACATCCACTAAGACCAATGTGGTCTATTAGACCTTAATAAAATAAGAATCTAATTGCAGTTATTCAAAAGCTTATTTATTTGATCAAAAATAAGGGAAAGAAGTGCTCCAAGATCACTATAGTTGGACTGAGTAAACAATTCAAGAAGATTGGAAGTGTGGAAGATGTTAGTGAAATGCGAGCAGATGTGAGTAAGAGTCAGGAAATCTAAGAGGAAATTGTTTTCATCTTCCACCCTCTTAGTATCACAAAGCTAACAGATTCTATCATCCTAGGGAGTTTTGGGAGTAGACCACCACCTATTTCACTTTAAAACTCATGAGAATTAGTTCTTATCCTAGCGATGTTCATTTTTTTCTTAGTGTTGGTCAAAATAGAGAGATAATTCTAGTTATTAAGAGTGGGATTGATCACATCCTTATAATCTATTAGCTTCCTTTTTCCCTCCAAATCCTTATCATCTCATAGTTTATCCTTGAATTGGGAAGTAATAGTATCTTTGAAACTATCCTTGCTTCCTAAGATGATCTTCTCCTTCATACCCCAGTGGTTGAGCCAAGACTAGGCATCCTTCTCCCACCCATGCTTGAGGCGGAGGTGGTGGTTTTGAATAAAGTTTGGAAACAATTTTGGAAATCCTCTTGGATTCCATGTTGTAAAGCTTCTTCTTATACATTAGATACCTAAACATAGCCATGATTTCAATGGGGGGAAGGCCAACTTCAATCACGAGGATAGGATAGGGAATATTTCCTTTGATGTTGAGGTTGTCGGTTATGAATTATTTTTGAATCATCTCAATCTTTCTCCAGGACTCTATGGATATACTGCAACCCCAAACACTGCATTCGTATAAGACAACAGGGGTGACGAGAGCCTCCAAAAGGAAGCTTTTTTTACTCCAAATATAAAGATCCACCGACTTACAATTGTTTTCAATCTCATAATAGGATTTCTATCCTCCAATAATCCTTTTCTCAATGCTATAATTACAACTAGAATTTAGACATATTTACAACTAAAAAATGACTATTCTATAATGGCAACCAGTCACACATTCTATTTGGAGATTACCACATCAAAAGAGAGTGCATCTTATTAGGTCTTGTGATTGGGTTTTATCCCTCATTGACGAATGGCTACATAATCATTAACAACCCTTCTGTTAGGCAAGTATGAACTACTTATATGAATATTCTAGAGATGCATGAGTGGTTGGATAATTCACATTATAGTTCAATGTTGGAGGTGAGTGAGGCCATGTCATATCCCACAAGCCATATCAATTTTCTAGCACATCTCCACTATGAGTAAAATGGGGATAACTCCCAAATGTTATTCCAAATTTCTACATGTCCTCAAATAATTCACACTAAATCCTTTCCAAATGTTTGTTAAAGTGAGCGCTACCAACCTTGTGCCCTTCATAAAGAACTAGAAAAGACTCAATGAAATGTAATCCCAAGTCTTCTTTAAAATTTTAAACTAGAACATTTACCAATGAGCTAATCTTTAAGACTTGATTTATTTTTATTTGTATGTTGAAAAGAAAAACATACTAGATACCAATAAATACTTTTCATATAAGTAAGTTGTATAAATAGATATATAGAATCTCCCGCCCTTCAAGAAAAGAAAAACTTAAAAACTTATATTCTCCCCTCCCTCAATTTGTTTCCAAGAAATTAAAATACAAAATAAAATAAAATTATTTTCATATTAAATATTATTAAACCATATATATTTCATATTAAATATTATTAAACCATATATATTTGAGTGTTGTTGCAAATATACGACAAACATAATCACTATATAATATATTTGGGTGTTGTTGCACATATACGACAAACATAATCATTATATAAGTGAAAGTTGTATGAAAGTGTGTGATAAAGTTTGACTTTACCAAAAATAATGAGAACATTTTAATGAATATATGTTTTAGTCTCTTTTATTGAAATTTGTGAACACACTTTTGGGTTTGGCTGTGATATTTTATTATTTAAAAAGTTTTAAAAATTTATGGAACACTCCAATTTTACAAATTACACAACTGGAACTTACAATTTCTCCATCTAATTATGTACAAAATTGACGATGAGAAAAGAGCCCATACATCTCAAACATCTATTAGTTAGAATAACTTAAATAATCTAGTGGCCTCGTTATCTCATGGCCTCGTTATCTGTAGAAGTGTTGAGGGACCATGGTGTGTTTGAGTGGCCTATCAAAGCGTAACATTAAAATCGCTTGGACAATAAATCATGTCTAACAACTTGCAAAGCACTTTAATCCACATGATTATTTCATATCTCAAGAAAGAAGTTGCAGCCTCGAATCAAATAGTTGAGAAAAGAGAAGCTTTTATAAGTTAGAAACTAAATCAAAAGCCCAATAATGGGCATATTTGACCTTTTAAGTTTTTAACCCCACACATGAGAGAGCACACAGGGATACATAGAAGTTTCATGACGACCATGCTCACCTAAGGTAAGGTGCATTTTTGTCTCATCTCATCCCTTGGTGAAATGTTTTGGTGAGATATTTTGGCTTGGTCGTTAATATGATAGGTAACAACACTTAGGAAGCCCTAGTCAGAGAAACGGCGTTTCGTTTTGTTGGATCGAGTGCGTACTAGAATTATTACTGGGAACACAAGGTGGGAAGCGCATGCGAATGCGTGCTAGAATTATTATTTGATAAAAGTAGTTGCCATGATGACAAGCCGACACCCCATCTCACCTCAGCGATACGACCCAACCAGACCCGCCATAGTCGTCGTTTGGCTGTCGCAGAAGTCATTTTGCCATGAGCCGTGGTGGTACCATGGCATCTTCTCTTGACCACAAAAGACACGATGTTCACGGATCCAATCACGACACTTATTGCGCATCAACTTTTCGTGGTCGTCGACAACCTGAATATTAATACACTGAAGAGACAACGACCGTTCAATTCATCGCTTGGCTACTGATTCCCGACCATTGAATTCATTGCTTGGCTACTGATTCCCGACCAGTGACTCTGGTACTTGAGGATTGGTCTCTTGTCGATTCATTGCTTGTTTTCTGCACATGATCTGTCAGCCAGAATTGATGGTTCAGGGTAGGAATTTCAAATATGAAGTAGTTGTTAAATTTGTTGGTTTTTGTAAATTTTAGTTGTTAAATTTGTTGGTTTTTGTAAATTTTAAAGTTTATTTGAATAATTTTATTACAAAATGTAGATTAGCCCAAAAAAATTATTATATTTAACAAACAACAAATCATCCTATAACATAACATTTGCCCAACAAATTTCAGCCCTACTCAGTGTTCATTCCAACATCATTCATATCCCCATCCCTACTCGGTGTTCATTCCAACATCATTCATATCCCCATCCCCAGTCCAAAAATGGATGATGGATCTCATATCAACATTCATATCGCAAGACTAAAAATGGATGACTAATTCATTTCCCTGCGTCTAAAAGGTGATCATTGAGTCTTGGACTTTAAATGTCGACAATGTTGGCCCAAAGGTCTTAACTGCACTATTTTAACAATGCAGCGTTCTTTCTTACGTTGCTATAATTGGACGATTCATAATTTGTCCATCCTCAATTATGATGGGTTTTTCCAAAATCTGGATTGGTTTGATATTTAACCAATGTTTTGGAGATCAATGTCTCGAACACATAGAGCTTCCAAACATGCAAAACAAGAGCTATCCCTAAAAATGTGGTTACATTCAGTTCCATTTTGAACTTGCATAGCAGCCTGGATTCAACCTCATTGGTTGAGTTCCGATTTTATCTTCCAAAGCTAGCAGGATTCAACCTCATTTTTTATATTCAAAGCTGCTGCAAGTTTAACCTATTTCAATTTTTGTTTTAAATATGAATATACTCTTTTCGTATAATTTAGTCATAGAGAGAAAGATTTTGCCAAAGTCAAATTTTATATAAATTTATCATTTTTTCCTCCAGTTTTTTCTTATTTTATTGCATACAGGTGAGATTCGCTGCTCTACTTATAGGCGACCATATTTGGGACCAACCACTGAATCAGAAGCCAAAATCCCACGATGCTTTTTAGCTAGCCAATTCCAAAGGGTGAGCAGCACTTGAGCCTACTTATCTAACCTTTTTCAGTAAACATGGAACTCTCAATATTGTAACTATGTAAATGCATGGGCTATGAATGTCATGGTATCCTAGAATAATTTCGAAGTTTTGAAAATTTTGGTGCCGTGGGTGCTGATCAAACCTATGTCTGGTATGAATTATTTAATTTCAAGTTGAAGTCATCGGGGATGCAACCTCGCTCCAAATTGACTTCATCCTCCAGTATTTATAGTTTCTTACAAGCTATGGGACGAATGGTGTGGTGAAAGGAATGCACAACTTGACTAGTAATAAGTTCATCCATCTTGAAACGAACCCGACGGTATCTCTAGTCAGTTGTATAGTTAGCCATAGGTGCGAATAGTGACTAATGACGAAAAATTAGGACATGGCAGAGGTAGAAAATGTCAGAGTAGGAGAAGTAGACAAGGAGGCGACTTGTAAATCCATTTCTAGTTGTAAATCATGGATGGGTCTGGACACCATGCTAGTGAAGAAACCCTCAAAAGAGTAGGAACCATATTTATCCCCGAAGTCGAATTCAAGCATAGGAGCGAGATGAGAGCAAAACACACCCAGGCAAGGTTCATGTCCTCGTACACCACCCACTTATTTAATCATGCCACTTATTTAATCACATGAAGAACCACTATATTCACGGATTTAGTTGGAGGACATGGGTGAACTTTGATCCCCATATATATACTGGGTCATGAAATCATAATATAGTTTTATTGGGTACAACCATAGGTTTAACTATTATTTCAAGGTGCTCCATAACTTTCAGTTAGACTCTCATGATAAACTTTACCCAATATTGAAAAACTCTTAGCTTTACATCATTAAATCCAACTTCTTGACTCTAAACTTATATTTTCTATTTAGACAAAATATAAAAATTAAAAAAATGTAATAACAAAATAGAAAACAAAACACTTAAATATATTTATAAAAAATATTAATTATATTAATTATTATTTTGTTTTTATCAAAGAGATTTAGAACAGTGGATGAAGGAGCGCAATGTTAAGGCGCTCCGTAAGCAAAGGTCACTGGTTCTAATCTCACCGATACCAAAAATCCAGCATGGTTTTCGCTCGTGCAGCTCATGCCGGGTGCGATCCGCGGGTGACTTTGACGGCTTAGACGCCCGTGAGTCGTGGCCTCTCAGCGACACGGTAAGAGTGATCTTCAGGATTCACCCACTTATCAACCAAAAGAAAATTACTATTTTGTTTCTAATTAAATTAATAAATTATTAACTTAAAAAATTATTTTTATATAATATCCCCCACACACACATATATATAAACTTTATATAAATAACTTAAAATTATTATTAAAATAAAAAATATGTTAAGCATAAATTTATATTATTTAATCAAGATGTTTTGGGTGTGGTTTTTGAGTTTAGAATTCAGATATTACATAGTTTTCATTTTTGTGTTGTCTACATTTCGAGTCTAGAACAAGACTCATCCTACAAGGAAATGAAGCCCTAGTTATAAATCTGTTTCAAGAAATTGTAAAGAAAGCCCACCGGTTCAATTTTGTTAATTTTATTTTAATTATTTATTGTTTTCTATAATATTTTATTAGATTCTCTATTATTTATTAAGTTTGATAATGACATGTTGATGTATTATTATTTTTTGGTTATAATACTTTTGTGAGATTGGTTTCTTAATTTTGTTATTTTTATGAGAAGTGTTTAATATAAAAAATTTAATTTAATTTTTTTTTTTTAAATTATATTTCAATTAATTTATGATTAGTTTGTTTTGACTATGGTCATAAATTATTATTTTCTTTTGGGAAGTAGGTTTAAGATTTATTTGTTTATGTTTAATGTTTAGTTTTCTAAGGTAATAAATGAATCCTCCTATTGATTTATATGAAGACAATTTATTGAAGTGTTTAATGTAAATCTTATTTATTAGGATTATATTCTAATTAAATTTTGATTAGTTTGTTTAATTATATGTAAGGGGTTATGCTTTATTAATATTAAATATGTTTTAATTAAATTTAATGGTTAACTTAATATAGGGTGAAGGGTTCAAAATGAAGTCACTCTATATTGTATATATAAAGTTAATTATTGCCATTTAATTATATTCTCATTTAAATTAAATTACAATAGTTTATTCAATTAAGTGTTGAATTATTGCTATAATGCTTGTATTTCTTAGGTTTGTTTTTTATTATGCTATTGGTTAGCCATAAAGAATTTATTAATATGAATCTTAATGTTGTTTTAAATTAGGGTTGATATATTGAAGAAGGATTAAAGAATCCATTCTGTGATTTGTTTATACTTGGTTAATATTTCCATTTTTGCTATATTATACGTGAACTTTTTTCTTATTTAATGTTTGATATTAACTTTTATTGAGGTTATGAGAGGGGACATGTTTCTCCTATGTTTAGGGTCAAAGAAGGGAGGTTTAATTAAACTCATGGTAGGGGTTATGAGAAGATCAAGATGAAAAAGAGAGCTGAGAGGTTAAAACTGAGGTAAGGGGTGAAGGGGATGAGAATGAAAAAAAATGGTGAGGTTAATGTGAACCAAGGGGGTTTTCTATTCAATGGGTTTGAGAAGAGAGATCCAGTTTCTGCTAAGTTAGACAATATTTAAGATTTCACATTGCCAAAATATCACAAGTATAGCATTCACACTAGTGACAAGAGCAACAAATGATCAAACAAAGGGATTAAGGCTTCTTTGTAAATACCTTTAATTTTAAAAATGGATTATAAGGAATGCATGATTAATTTTAATGAATTATTATAATATGGTTGAGGAATAATTTAGATAAATAGAATTGGTAACGTCGTCAAATTTTGAAGTTTTTTTATCATATTTTTTTTGCTTTAATTTATGGCAAAAGGTTATATTCTATAAATCTTGTATGCTAATTTCATAGATTGAAGGTGATGGCTTATTCAAAAAAATTTCTTTGATCTAGACTCTAAATTTATTTGGTGAATGGAGAGAAGGAAGAGAATTAGTGCATATCTTCCACCCTTAGTGTTTGTTGTAGATCTTGATTATTGTAACCATAGAGGTAACTGTAGAGGGTTCTATTCTAACTTTTTGAGAACTCACCTCCACTATATCACCTTCATGTCAAACTATACTTCAATAAGGCATTGGACATGAAGGAGAGTTCCCCTGAGTGATCTTTGAAGTACATGACATAACAAAATATTCCATCGTAGCTTGTGAGGGATAGGATGTATGAGTAATATGACTTGAAACCCATGGTTTCCATACTAATCTAGTTGGTATTATTATATAGCATGCGAATATTTGAGTTGATGTTGAGTATGGTAGAAACCATCTGATTGAAGAGCATTGGGGTATACCATTAATAAATGTGAGGAGACCCACTAATGATAAAAATGGATCTCAAGGTACTTAGCACAATCCACATAGTTTGAATAGATAGCTAATGTTAATTAACTATGGACTTGCCCAATCAAGGATCTGAAAGAGCATTAAAATGCCCAAGGATCAAACTATAAAGCTAAACAATCCTTCTACCAAGAGATCACAAGATGAAGAGCGAGGAGAAAACAAACTTCATTACTTGAGAAAATGAGTTATACATGAACCTGATTAATAGGAACAATATAAGATTCTAGCGATGGCTAGATGTTACACTAAAAAATGTCACCATGACTATTTACAGTTAAGATGACTCTATCAACAGTCATGCTACCCTCTTAGGCAAGTCTTATGCCTCTGCTCTCCATGTCAAACTCCAAAAAGAGAGAAAGTCTTTCTAAATGTATTTATCTCTGGGGACGCAGGTTCTCTCAACCTTACCTGCGGGGACGCACCCAATGTTCACAAAAGCTGCGTCTTTGGACGCTCTGTATGTAAAGGGGCAGGTGCGTCCCCCTGAAAAGGTTAAAATGCGCAAGTTTCATCTTTAAAAAGTCACTTGTGGTCATTTCTAGAGCATTCTAGAAGGTTGTTCGACGTGTATTGAGCGCCTCCAGATGGTTCATGCACTCCTACCAAAGAGGAACTTATCCCATCAATAAGGGAGCTATCCCATCCAAAGAGGGGATTATCCCATTGATGGTGGACCTGATTAACTTCCTCTTGAGCACTATAAATACAGGCATTGGGCCAGAAGGAGAAGAGGTTGAAAGCTATACATTTCTAAGGGTAAATGCTGCAGGAATTAGGAGTCCCATTTAGAAGCTTGTGAGGAGAGATTGCCATCTTTGCTTGTTCTATTTGGAAGTGGGTGAGCTTTGTCAAAGTAAAGGAGAACTCTTGATGGACCCTGGGAGGGACTTGCACAACACCAAGGCTCAGGTTGTATTTGTTCCTTTTGCTACCTATTAATGCAAATGAGTCCATTCTTCTCAATAACTTGTTATTTATGAGTTGTTTCATGTATTCCTTGGTCTATGTGTTAAATATGTTTTATTCTATGAGATTATCAAGTGCTATTTAATCGTTTGATTGTTAGTGTATGCAGGTTTCAAAGTGAAGGAGGAGCTCATCCGGATCAGCGGAGCTAGACTGCTACAACAGCGTTGGATTACAGGTAGGATCTAAACACTTGATTTCCCGTATAGTAAATGCATGTTTAGAGAAGGATTGCTCTTGTTTGTCTTGTTTGTCACTAGAGAGTCTTAGGCTCCTAGGGAGGTTGGTTGTGTCTGCACAATCGACTCTTTCCGCCTGACAAATTGGCGACTCCGTTGGGGATTCCATTGATGTGAAAAGTCTTTTCCTTTGTGTGAACTTTGCTATGAGAAAATTGGTTTATTTTTCTGGTTTTGGCTCTGTGACTTTGTCTGTGGGTGGGTTAGCTTAGGATTAGATTTATTTTGGTTTTTCTTGAGTTTTTCAGTAGGACGCACCCTCTGAGTGTTGCACAGTGCGTCCCTGGACGCACTGTCGCTGTGTGCACAGAGCGGGCCCGCACCTGTGCTAACGGGTCGCCTGCGTCCCCTGCTAAAATTTGAGAAAATTCCATTTTTTGCATTTTTGCTCTTAGATTTAGTTTTTTCTTAGTTTTTACTGCCCAGATTCATTAGTCCTTTGTCAGAGATCTTCACCTGAACTTGTTTCGATAGCATTGAGTGTTTTAGTGGATTTCATGGAAGTTTAAGCCCTAGGGTTTGATTTTTGAGTAGGTATTGTAGTGACTTTGGCGGTAGAAGTTGTCAAGCCTTAGATCTCTCTGGTTTTGTCAGCATTCTAAGAAGTTAGATCTGTCGTAAAGTCTACCTGTGTGAGCAACTTACTATTGAGTTGTCTCTTTGGGCAAATTTCGAAGTGCTTGTTGTTTAAGTCTTGAATTCCATTTTACAAAAAGAACAAAAAGATTTGAGTTTTGTTTTGACTAGTCTTTTGATTCTGCATTAGCTGGTCCTTGATTTGATTTTGGTCAAGTAAAACAACCTAGAATCATCTTTGTGAGATTTTGCCTTGTTAGGTTTGCTTAGAGTAATTTCCTTTTTGATTTGCTTGTGAGTCAAGTTTTCATAGTTTTTATAGCTTTTAAGATTGATTTTCGTTACAATAGATTTATATGCTTTATTAAAAAGAGAAAATACAAAAACATCTCCTTTGAAAAGTTTTGTTTCAAGTAGCTTTGAAAAGTTTTGAAAGAAAAAGAGTTTTTTCGTGCACGTAAGGAGTGGTCATGTTTGTATGCTTGAAAAGATAAAGAGAATTGTTTCTTTGATTGTCTTTATTAAGAAAGTTGTTTTCTCTAAAATTTGCATTCTCTCAACTCTCTTAGTTAAGAATTTCATTGAAAAAAGGAAAAGTAGCGTAAATCATCTTAGGTGCATCTTTGTAGTGGTTTGAGTCGAGTCTACACACCATTGGTTTCACTTCCGCTACCTTTTGTCTTTAAGAAAAACCATAAAATTAACGCTTAAAGTAAAATCGACGTAGTAATTTTTATTTACTAGGGCTCTGAAACACCAATTTAGATCAGGCTAGTGTCTTGGAGTAGGTGAGTAATTAACTCTCCAAGACAACAAAACCAAACAAGTAGCTTATCTTGTGATAGAATAAATCCAATTGTCTCATTTGTACTCTGGGAAAGCTCCTCTTAAAGGAGAAGCACGAGCTCGTGTCCGAACCAGTGAGGGGATCAATCCCCCCTCGTTGGGAACGACGCCAGACACGCACGTATTACAAACGGTAAACCTCGGATTAACCATTGTCGAGGAGCCAGGGGTCACTTGTCGGTAAACCTTGGATTATTGTCAAGGAGCCGGCAAGGGGATTGAGCTTGATACTCTGCCCTTGCGTGCTGTCGGAGTTTAGACTGTTCCCCCAGGTGCATTTGTTGCGATTGGTAACCTTAGTGACCATTATCTTTAGGATTCTACCGAGGTGACGGTGGAGGGAAGGTCCCACTGTACCTGGAGCAGACGTCGGCTAGACTCACTTGGATTTTCTGGGGGGTTCACTTCACTCGAGACGGTTAAAGTGGAGGAACTTGGTCCAGTCTATTCATTAAGCAGGTTTCTGGGGTAACTGTTCCACCCGCCACTTCTGTACTGAATCCAGCGATGTTGGGCTTCATCACCAACTAGCGCTTTCGGTCTGGAAGGCTACTGTTTGTGCTTGGTTTGACGCCCTAGATTCTTTAGGCGTGTGATTCAAATTTGTTTGGTTCTTTAGAGGCTTTAGGTGGTTTGATTTGAAATTTTATTTTGTTTTCGTGTGTAGTAGTTAAAAGTTTTTAGCTGTGGCGGAATTACCGAGACAGTCCCGTAGACTTCGGGGCAAGTCACCTGAAATTGTTACCGGAACAGATTTGTTAAGAAAACTCCGTAGATCGCGGGGTGGAGCTCCTGAAGACGTTCCGGGTCAGTACGAAGGGTTGAAGGTCCTTGTAACTCCTCCTAGTGGCAGTAGAGTAGGTTCACCTGAAGAAGGAGAATCTTCCTTGGTAGTCCATCCAGATTACCAAAGTTTAGAGACAGGTTATAATCCCGAAGCTGTTACAGTTTCTGAGCTTGTTGGTAGTTTTTCGTCTGCTAGTGATACAGGCGAAGAACCAGAAATATCTGAACCTGTTACTCCGACTTCTAGTGTTCCTGATTCACCGAGAATAGAAAGAATTATCACCGAAAATCTTCCTACTGGTTTGATTGCTATTGAAGAACTTGCTCCAGAGGAAGAAATAGGCGTCTCTAACCTTGAAGATCAACTTACTATTGATCTAAGGGAGCGTGAATCTATCTTTTACAGTCCTCCTAGAAGTACTACTTGGTACCTTTCGTTAACCAATTATTTAGACAACTTTGGGCTAGGTTTTTCTACACCTCGTACTCCTTTTCCACCTGGAGGTATTCATACTCCTGTAAATATGTCTGGTCAGTCGTCCGTGTTTACTCAAAGTCCTGAATCTTTCTTACACGGCGGTCCTTCTGTTCCCACCGGGTATCAATCTCTTTCTGGTACTTTTGCGGGGGCATCTCCTCAACCCGTTGATCATGGGTTATTAGTTGGAAACAGTGGTAATATACCATTGGGTGTAGGAGACATTTACATGATGTCAGGTTCAGTTCCCGTTTCCCAACCTCAAGGTGGCCAATTACCGCCTGGGGGGCAGCCTCAGTTAACGCCTGGGGGGCAACCTCAAGGTACATCATTTGTGTCTGGGGGACAACCTCAAGGTCAGTACGCGCCTATGGTGCAATACATACCTCAAGGTCAACCCCAGCCTCAATATGTACCCCAGGGTCAACCTCAGTATCAATATCAATCCCAAGGGTATCAACCTCAAGGGTACCAACCTCAAGGTCAAGGTCAACCCCAGTATCCGTATTTACCTCAAGGTTATCAACCTCAAGGTCAATACTCAGGTCAAGGTTATCAACCACCTCAAGGTCAATCATATGGTCAAAATGTGGGAACTACACCTTACAATTATCAATCCTACCCTCAATCCGGCTATGGATCTCAGTATCCTCAACCTGTTATGGGTCAATACCCTAGAATGTTAGTGTGGGATCCGTCACAGGGTCAACAGGTGTTGCAGCCAAGTATACAGTTGGTACCTCAAGCTGGACAACCCGTAGTTTCTGGTCCACCCCAGCAACCGCAACCTGTCCAGTCAAATGTTCAAACTTCTGTAACTTCGGTAGTTACTCAGCTGCCAATTGCACCTAGTACTCCATCTCAAACGGCTGCTGCAACTACCGCCACATCTACCATACTTACTTCTGGAGTATCGACGGCTCCGGTTTCTACTGTCTCTGTAACCACTCCTCAGACATCTTTACTGTTGTCTGGATCTATGATTCAAACCACAGTCCAGATGCCTGTAGGTCAGCCTAGTATAAGTACGGTTGTCACTACTCAACCTCAATTTGTTCACCAACCGTACCAGGGACAGTACCAACCTGGGCAAGTTGTCCAACAACCGGTTTACCAGTATCAACCGTATCCTGGGTACACTTATCAACAACCTCAACAACCCCAGTACGGTCCGATTAATCCTGGTTTTCCAGGAGGATATAATATCCCAAATGCGACTCCTGTTCCTAGTTATCCTGGATATCCTCCTCCTGGGGCCAGTATTGTGACCCAGAGTTTTAGAGATCCTAACCGGCAGTTACCGTTTATCGCAACTTTGGATTTACCAGACTTGACGCGCCTAACGAACGATCCAATTCAATATCTTCAGTTCTGGCCGCCAATGCCAAATAAGTTGCCCAGTGATATACCCAAGTTCGAAGGTAAGTCTGGAGAGGATCCGTCCAATCACGTGATGACTTACCACCTCTGGTGTGCTTCAAATTCTATCTCGGATGATTCGATCCGCTTACGTCTTTTCCAGCGTACACTCATTGGTCTCGCGGCCAAGTGGTACATTGAGTTACCACGGGCCTCTTTTTACAATTTTAGCCAGTTAGCTACCTCGTTCTTAACTCACTTTCAGTTGCCGGTCAGATACGATAACGGCACGGAGTTATTAACTTCACTAAAACAATCAACGTCCACGTATATTTCTGATCACATTCATGAGTGGAGACGTCGAAGAAGGCTAGTGAAAGTTTTTATCCCGGACCAAATCTTAGCTGAATGGTTTGTTAAATCATTATTACCGAAGATTACTGAAGATGTAGCTAAGGCCGGAGTAGTTACTGAGGAGCAAGTCATTGCTCAGGCGCAATACCTTGACTTAGTTTATACTCAGTCGGGTACGTTACACGAGAAGATTCCGGATCTTCCAAAGTCGAATCAAATTGTTGCTGCTCCTTCGGGATCTCATGCCGCTGATGGTATGATTGGTATCGTGAATACAAAGAGCAAGAAGAAGTCTTCCAAGGCTTCAACTACTCCTATTATCACTTTGCCTGATTCCCCGACAGGAGAGTCTTCTCCTGAACTTACCGCCGATATTCACGCTGTAGAGACATCTACGGCCAAATCAAAAAACGGTGGAAAGAAGAAAGGAAAGAAGAAGGCTAAAGCAGACAAGGCTCCGAAGGAGAAAACGGAAAAGTCGGAAACCAATGACGAAAAACGCAAACCTCGATATCCTTGTCTTATTTGTGAAGAGGATCATTTTACGAGAGATTGCCCTCATCGGGCCGAGGTTGTGAAAATAGTCAAAGGTTCTCCCACTCCTGTTGTGTTAAAAAATCCATTTCCAGAGCAGGAGAATAAGATGATAGGTTCTTCCTCAAATGCCAGTGAAGAACCCATTTTGATGATGTCTCATGTGCGGATTGCGACTCGATCGCAAGATTATGGTAGTAAGACTCCTGTTGATGGTAAGGAAACAGAATCTTTTCATTCTAACCCATCAACCTCAGCTCCTGGTTCCGATCCACTACAGATCGAAAAACCTAACCCGGACTTAGTAATTAAACCGCCCGCCAAGGGTGTACTTCGAAGGTCTGCTTTCAATCCACATGCGAGAGCAGCCCAGAATTACAACATTATTGAGGACATAGTTGTTTCACCCTCAGCAATGTCGGCATTAGAAGTGCTGCAATCATGCCCAGCACAACGAAAATTACTTTTGTCGGCTATCGGAGCTGTTGATGTTCAGGACCCGAACCTGATAATCTTCGATCTAGAAAATAGTACACCACGTCTCCCCCATCAAATGGCTTTCCAAATTCCAGTGATAGTCAAAAACATGCCTATTCATCATACTGTGATTGATGAGGGAGCCTCTACGTGTATTATGTCGATTCAATGTTGGAGATCTCTTGGTTCTCCTTCGTTGAACCAATCCCCCACCATCCTTAAGGCCTTCGATGGTCGTGGGTTCCGTCCGTTTGGTATTCTACAGGAATTGCCTATAGGGGTAGAAGGTAAAACCGTTAGTCTGGATGTGGAGGTGGTTGATGCCCCTCTAGACTACAACCTTCTTTTGGATCGAAGTTGGTCATATGCTATGACAGCGGTCGTTTCATCGGTCTTCAGAGTAATTAAGTTTCCACATAACGGTAAGATCGTGACTATTGATCAGCTGACATACTTTTCATCCGACCCAGCCTCTTCAGAGAGTATCCAGCATGTCGATAAGACGACAATCCCTTATAGGGACGTTGGTGTAGGTTTAGTTAAAGATTCCGGTTTACTGGGAACTTTTCCTCTCCCTCCACTCAGCATAGATCCTTCATTTGCAACAATTCATATGATTACATCAGAAAACATTATTTATGATGATCCTTGGATTGTCCCATCTGAATCTGAGATAGACTCATTCGGTGATGCTATGCCTTTGAGTCCATATGAAATTGCTTATGAAGCTGTCATGTCTTTTACCGACTCGCGTTCAACCGAAATCGACCAAATGAATGTGGTCAGTGAAGAATCACTTTTCACCTCAACCTTAGAACGGATAGCGTTTCCCGAAGTCGTGTCATCTGACGAACAACTTCGCGAAATCCTAAGTGTAGACGATCTACCATGGGAAGATCTCCATCACAGATCTTCGTTTTTACCTAAGGATGATGCTTTTGAAAATGATTTTTCATCTATCTTTACCGCTGAATATGTCAAAGACGCTCAGGATCCAACGAAACATTCTGATTCAGAGTTGAATTTAGGGAATATTTCTCGTACTATTCCCATTGATATTTCAGTGAAGCCCGGAATTAAGGAAAACATTCATATAGGTGCCGCATGTACAGAAGATGAAATCCAAACTTACAAGGCCCTATTCCAAGAATTCCGCGATGTGTTTGCCTGGTCTTACGAGGAAATGCCGGGAATCGATCCTGCCATTGTTGTTCATGAAATAAAGACCTACCCGGATGCTAAACCCGTCCGGCAACGGTTGCGTCAGATTCACCCTCGAAAAGCGGCTGCGATTAAAGCAGAAGTCGAAAAGCTGTTGAAAGCAGGTTTCATATATCCGATCCCACTAACGGATTGGGTATCGAATATTGTTCCAGTCAACAAGAAACAAGGAACAATAAGAATCTGTATCGACTATAGGGATATAAATCAAGCTTGTCCAAAAGACAACTATCCTACGCCTTATATCGATCAAATTATTGATGATTGTGCCGGAAGTGAAATGTTTTCCTTTATGGATGGTTTTTCGGGCTATAATCAAATCAATATTCTACCTGCCGACCAACCAAAAATGGCATTCATTTGTCCATGGGGGACATTTGCTTATTGCAAATTACCTTTTGGGCTTAAGAATGCCGGCGCCACTTTTCAACGGGCGATGTCTTACGCATTTCATGACATCAAGCACATTGTGCAACCGTACCTCGATGATTTGCCTGCTCATTCTTTACATCGAGCTGATCACCTTGTCCACTTACGAGCAATCTTTATGAGGTGTAGGCATTATCGAATTAGGTTGAATCCCCACAAGTGTGTTTTCTGTATAAAAACAGGTCGATTGCTGGGATTTTTTGTTTCAAGAGTCGGCATTCGCGTCGATCCCTCGAAGGTCGAAGCTATCATCAAATTGCCTCCTCCTTCGAGTTTGCGCCAACTCCAAAGTTTGCAAGGGAAAGCGAACTTTTTACGCCGATTCATCCCAAACTACGCTGAGGTCACTAAAGGTTTTACATGGTTGTTGAAACAGAACGCTCAATTCTCTTGGGACGAGATTGCCCAACAATCTTTTGATGCACTAAAACACGCGTTGACCCATGCACCATTGTTGCATCCTCCCAACTACAACCAGGACTACTTCTTATACCTCGTAGCTTCGCATTCCACCATTGGAATGGTGTTAGTTCAAGAAGATGAATTCGGAGCGGAACATGTGATATATTATCTTAGTAGGACCTTAAATCCCACTGAGTTAAAATATTCGCATATGGAGAAATTGGCCCTGGCAGCCGTTCAAGCTGTCCAGCGTTTTCGTCACTACATTCTTCTCCGTAAAACTACAGTTATTTCGGATTGCAACCCTATGATTTATATTTTGACAAAACAACTGCTAGGGGGCAAGTACTCTAAATGGATCGTTATCCTGCAAGAGTTCGACTTGGAGTTCGAGAAGTCCAAGTCTAAGAAATCCTTAGTTTTTGCGGAATTGATGTGTGATTTCCCGTGTGCTGACACAGAAACTATGGCAGGGGAGTCCATTGCGGACAAATCTTTGTTTCTTATCAGTACTGTAGATCTGTGGTACGGAGATATAATCATCTATCTCCAAACCCAAACCTTTCGGCTTGAAGCTTCCAAAGCAGACCGTCGAAAAATTCGGTTTCAATCCCAGCAATATAAAATTATTGGAGATACACTTTATCGTCGGGGGGCAGACTTAGTTTTTCGACGTTGTTTAACTCACGAAGAGGCTGAGAGGGTTTTGAATGATTGTCACTCTGGAGCATGTGGCGGTCATATGTCTGGGTATGCCACAGCTCAGAAGGTGTTGCGCGCTGGTTACTTCTGGCCATCTATGTTTAAAGATTGTATCATTGCAGTCTGGAAGTGCCACAACTGCCAAGTGTTTGATCGAAAGATGCGCGCACCACCTGCTCCTCTCCACCCTATAATTGCCGTTGGTCCATTCGCCAAATGGGGTATCGACTTTATTACTTGTAACCCTCACTCGGCCAGGGGGCATGCGTATATCATCCTTGCGGTTGATTATTTTACTAAATGGGCCGAGGTGATGCCTACATTCGACGCAAGCGGAAAAACAGCTGCAGTTTTCGTATTCAATCATATTATAACTAGGTTTGGTGTCCCACAAGCAATCATTACTGACCATGGGAGCCATTTTCGAAACATCATGATGACTGAGCTTACAAGCCAGCTTGGTTTGCGCCACGATAGCTCTACTCCTTATTATCCGCAAGCCAACGGTTTGGTTGAGTCTATCAACAAAGTTCTGGTTATCATGATCCGACGAACCATTGGTATTCATCGGTCGAATTGGCACAACATGTTATTTTCAGCACTATGGGCATACCGAACCTCAGTGAAAAATTCAACAGGGTTCACTCCTTTCCAGCTAGTTTATGGCTTGGAAGCTGTGTTACCCATTGAATGCGAAATCCCATCACTTCAAATGGCTGTCGAATTACTCCCAGCTACTTCCGAAGAGGAGAAACGTTTATTATACTTAGCTAAATTAGATGAGACTCGACGTGACGCTACATTGGCAATCGAGACTCACGCGAAGTGAATGAAAGCTCAGTATGATAGAAATGTGACCCCTCGAAGTTTTTCAGAGGGAGACCTAGTGCTATTATATGATCAAGCTAACGATAAGCTAGGTGCTGGAAAATTCGTTCCTATGTGGCATGGACCCTACATTGTAAAGCGAAAGCTAGCAAAAGGGGCTTATGAGCTGGTTGATTTTGATGGGGACTCTTTGGGTAAACCCAGAAATGGACTTTACCTAAAGAGGTATTATGCTTAAATGGTGGGTATGGAGAATTTTTTAGTTAGGTTAGGTTTTCTTTCTAGCTAGTATGCTTGTTAGTTAGTCAGTGTGTTTAGCTTAGAGAGTGTGTTTTTCGTCGTTATTCTGGCTTATCTTGGTTTTACTCTTGATATTGCAGATGTCGACGCCTCTCCAAACATACATTGGATTTGCTGATGGTGCTTGTCGTAGTACACGGAATATCTCTTCCGCAGCTTGGGTTATCTATTCACCCTCTGACGAGTTAGTTTCTATGCATGGGGTAAGCCTCGGTCAAACAACGAACAACATTGCAGAATACAGTGCAGTGGTTGAATTATTATCCGAATCTATTTCATTTGGAATTCGACGTTTGATAGTGAGGTTAGATTCTGAACTTGTTGTATTACAGCTTAATAGAGTTTACGCCATTAGAAATCCTGTGTTATTAAGGTTGTTTTTGAGAGTGTGTCTCTTGGAACGTGAATTTGATTACATTGAATATCAGCATATTCCAAGGTCTTTAAATACATTAGCAGATGCAATTGCTTCTCGAATGTTGGACAGACATTTACGATAATCATGCAAGTAAATTTAAAAACATTTCATCACATATGTTAAACAAGATAAGCCGGTAATAGTGATATATATATAGATAGGAGTGTGTCAAAAATATACATCATCTTCGATCATAGGTTGAAAAACACCTTATGATCGGCAAAAATGATAGAGTACAAAAAAGTAAAAAATGTCACATGTGTCTACAAAGTGACTAGCCAATCACTGGTGGTGCTCCCTATACGACACCACTACACGGGCTACCTTGCGCAAAAATCTCCTAAACGGTCTAGGGACCGCGACTACATAGCGCTGAAGCCTGATAGGAATATCATCCATGGTAGTCTCAGGCATATCCTCCGTCAGACGCTCTAGATCATGCTCCAACTCAGCCAGTACCTCTGCAGCCGCCGCGTCCTGTGGGGCCGGTACCAGTGCAACTGGATGTCTCCTCTCAAAAGGCCGGAGGTTGGCTGGGCGCTGTGGACCAACATCTGCATTTTGAAAATTTTTACTGTCAGTCTTGAGACGATATATATAAAAAAAAAAAAAAAAATACATAATTTGAAAACTTGTGAAAAATAAAGTACCTCTGTCATCCCATTGTTCTCCCTGTGGAAGAACCATGTCCGGATCATGTCGAAAATCTACTCCGGCATACGAAAAGTCCTGGATCGAGAAAACCTGGTCCTCCAACCAGTGAAAGTAACTATCAGAAAATTGAACAACTGCCGCGCCCTCGTCAGGATGCCGGGCCATCACCGCAACCCATCGTACCAGCTTTGGCTCCCGAGGACCCAAGATATCAACAGTGAGTTGCTGAGGGATCAGCATCGGAACTCTCTCTAAGGCAAAGCTCACGACTAAAGGCCCATATCCAAAAGTTTTCAGTCGTCCGTTCTTTGCCTTAGTCAGTTGGCTCTTCACATTAGCCGACACAGCATCACACCAGTTGAAAATGGTGCCTTGGTAACAGTCAATTGCCATCCGCATTTGGGACCCGGAAGCAATGTGTAAAGCGGCTGCGCCACAAATTCTGGTAACCGTGAACGCTATAACTTTGAGCTCACGCAGAGAGATGTGTTTGATCTCCACGCCTTTCGAATGGTGTGCACCAGGTGTGCACCAATCTTCCCGGAGACTAACAAGGGATTGGCCACCTGGCCTAGTCCCGGCTAGATTGAGTTGCTCGCCTCTATTTGGCAAGCCAGTGAGAAAGTATACATCAGAGGGCTCTATCTCGAGCTGGTGCCCTCCTATGTAAAAGCATTGCTCTTGAACGTTCCATCTCTCAACCAGCCATTCTAAGAATCTCACCTGAGCCCTCATGCCAGGTATGGCCCAGTATTTATATAGCCCGCATTCTTTTAGGGCATCAATGGAAGGTTGATGTTCAATTGCAGCTAAATCAACGTCCTCGTGCTCTCTTTCTCTCCAATCCAACATGGTAAATACCCTACACACCAAGAAACAATGATTAGAACTGATTTGGGGAAATTTGAATGGTTATTTGTGGAGATTGGGGTTTTAAAATCCGCCTTTCACAGAGGACGCACCCCGCGTTTACAACACAGGGCGTCCGGACGCAGCTGGCCTGAAGGTGGGCTACGTCCCCCGACCATTTTCCTGTATAGGAAAAAGTCAGGGGACGCAGGTCACCCGAAGGGCACCTGCGTCCACCGAGGGGCGCATTTTGAAACCTAAACCCCCCCAAAAAACAAAACTAAAACCTAAAAATCAATTTTAATCGGATGAAATTAAAGAGTAGGATGTTGTAATATACCTGGAAGAGACAGCGTTCAATTCTGACGGTCGGATTTTCCGCAGCAACCACGGGAAGTTTCTTGCCAAAAGCCCTTTTTTCAACCTCAACAGTAAAATGGTAAAAATGATATTGTAAAAAGTCTTTTTATAGGTTTTTTGGATGAATTTGTTCATTTTTCACCACGGAAAGATGTTTTTCGATGTATTTTTGCCTATCTTAAACAGGTATGAGTAATGTGTTGCTTTTGTGCAGGACAAAGGGACTTAGAGGGAAAAATTGTCATTTTTCACGAACCAAAATATCAGAGTCATCTTTTAAGCCCTTTTTCTGACTCCTAAAAAATGAAAAGATTGCCAAGCGTTTCTTTTACACTCGTTAAAACGGAATTAAAAGACGGTCCCCCTATAGCTCTTTTCTGACCGTAAAATCAGGAAAAGATTGCCGGGTTTTTGTCGTTTCAAACTCGATATGGAAATAAAACGACGTGTCCTTGATCGCTTTTTACTTTTCAGGTCAGTGACACTAATTATGAAAGTACTCCTTGGTCGCAAGATCAAGCGGTTCCCCCAGGTATTATTTTATACTTTTTCGGGCTTGAGGGACACAAATCTACGAAAAAGTTCAATTTGGAGTCTTCTTAAGTTTTTCAGACTCTCTAAAATATAAAAACGCCGAGTTTCTCCTATACTGGGCTCGTTAAACATTTCACAGTAAAGGACCTGTTCAATTACAAACAGGAACGAACCACTCCTTCCTAGGGTTCGAATCAAAACTAGGTTGGACTCATCCAAAGGATGAGCTTATAATCAAGCATATGTTATCCTCCTCAAGCTTGTTAAAAATAAAGAGGTACTTGCCAGAAATGGTGGGGGAAAAGAGAGAAGAATGAGCCTATTTGTTACATTTTGTCTCAGAAGAAACTTTATTACCACTCTTGAACACGACACTTTTCATTCACCTGGGTTGGGAAATCCTTCACCTCACAGTTGATCAAACCACTTTGAAAGTCTTCAGCCGGGTTCCGGGGATTAACTTTGAGTCGTTTATCACCAAACCATCTGTCGTGTCGTTATGTGTTCAAGAGGTCTGCAAGCAAAACTTTCATCTGCAAAATACTTGTCATCCATTTGACCATCCCTGAGTCAGTCCTTACAGCAACATTTCTTCAACTTGAACAATGATTTCGTGTTGCGGGCTTGCCTGCAACGGGTCGATTTCTATCGACATCAGCACATTATCTAGAGAGATGACTTAGAAATCGTCAGCACCTTGAAGTCTGCATGCATCAATGGCAGGTTTCTCGCCTTTGACGTCAGTTTACATCATTGACTTTCGATCAAAGGATTCCGTGAAATGTTCGACATCAACTCATTCATTCACATCTCATGGATTGTACTGGGTACTTTGAGAACCATTGACATTACTGGTGGTCTCTCTCACGCTTGTTAACAGTTTACATCATCGACTGGTAATCAAGTGGTTTCTACCATGTTCGACATCAACTCATTTATTCGCATGGCTAGAATCGTACCAATTCGAGAGGTAGAAATGAAGACCCTGGATCTAGTTTCCACCATCCAGGCTACGAGGAGTTTTGTATTCATTATCTAAGTAGACTAATCATAAACAGATGGTTGAACCCATACTGTGTCTACAAAAGTCTATGATTATGATGTACTGCAAGATCATTCCTGTATCAGAGTAGTTAGTCTGTTAGTTAAAGTTTTAATCTGAGTATGGGAATGCCTACCTCAGTGATGATATAATCTTATACATGTATTTTGTGTTGAAAATTGTAGGTTCTGACCAGGCTCTCCACGAGATAATCCTTGAAATGATAAAGCGCATCACCCTTCCTAGATAATACAAAACCCTAATCTATTTCAGGCTTCGCACTTTAGGGGGCAATCTGTTACACTAAAAAATGTCACCATGACTATTTACAGTTAGGATGACTCTATCAACAGTCATGCTACCCTCTTAGGCAAGTCTTATGCCTCTGCTCTCCATGTCAAACTCCAAAAAGAGAGAAAGTCTTTCTAAATTTATTTATCTCTGGGGACGCAGGTTTTCTCAACCTTACCTGCGGGGACGCACCCAATGTTCACAAAAGCCGCGTCTTTGGACGCTCTGTATGTAAAGGGACAGGTGCGTCCCCCTGAAAAGGTTAAAATGCGCAAGTTTCATCTTTAAAAAGTCACTTGTGGTCATTTCTAGAGCATTCTAGAAGGTTGTTCGACGTGTATTGAGCGCCTCCAGATGGTTCATGCACTCCTACCAAAGAGGAACTTATCCCATCAATAAGGGAGCTATCCCATCCAAAGAGGGGATTATCCCATTGATGGTGGACCTGATTAACTTCCTCTTGAGCACTATAAATACAGGCATTGGGCCAGAAGGAGAAGAGGTTGAAAGCTATACATTTCTAAGGGTAAATGCTGTAGGAATTAGGACTCCCATTTAGAAGCTTGTAAGGAGAGATTGCCATCTTTGCTTGTTCTATTTGGAAGTGGGTGAGCTTTGTCAAAGTAAAGGAGAACTCTTGATGGACCCTGGGAGGGACTTGCACAACACCAAGGCTCAGGTTGTATTTGTTCCTTTTGTTACCTATTAATGCAAATGAGTCCATTCTTCTCAATAACTTGTTATTTATGAGTTGTTTCATGTATTCCTTGGTCTATGTGTTAAATATGTTTTATTCTATGAGATTATCAAGTGCTATTTAATCATTTGATTGTTAGTGTATGCAGGTTTCAAAGTGAAGGAGGAGCTCATCCGGATCAGCGGAGCTGGACTGCTACAACAGCGTTGGATTACAGGTAGGATCTAAACACTTGATTTCCCGTATAGTAAATGCATGTTTAGAGAAGGATTGCTCTTGTTTGTCTTGTTTGTCACTAGAGAGTCTTAGGCTCCTAGGGAGGTTGGTTGTGTCCGCACAATCGACTCTTTCCGCCTGACACTAGAAGATAAGATTGATGACTCGATAGATAAGGATAAGACTCTAATACCCCCCATAAGAGAAATGTCAGGAGGAAAATAAAGAAAAAAGAACACAAGGAATGGGTCTTGATAACTTTTCCTTTCTAGGTATCCATGTATAAATTTTCATAAGAGAGAGAAAGAAGGAAATAAAATGAAGAGATAAAGGAAGGAGGACTCAATATTTCCCCCCAAGGACATCTCCCTTTACTCCAATCATATGTCGTAACTAAAGAAAACTTGGTGATGTCAAGGAATTTGTAAAAATATATGTTTTTTGTTCATTAGTAGGTACATATTCCAGGCTGAGAACACCATCTTGAATAAGTTGGCAAATGAAGTGCATATGAATCTCAATGTGTTTTTTTGCATTAATGCTCCATAGGATTTCTAGAAATTCGTATCTCACTTTTATTATCACACCATAAGTGAGTAGGTTGATCCTTTGAATGAGAAACTCAAACAATAATTGTCACAACCAAATAACTTCTTGACTTCCGAGAACTATAGCTCTACACTGAACTTGCACTGTAGATAATGCAATTATTGATTGTTTCTTCCAATACCAAGAAATAGGAGTAGATCCAAGACAAAAAACATATCGTCTAAGTAGGGCTACTCATCGGTGGGAACAAGATCCCTAAGTGGTTCATATGTGCTACCCGAAAGATGAAAAGCTATGTGTGACCCAGAAGAATTCATAAGTAAAGGTCTAATAGATGTTCTTCCTAAGAGAGATTCCTCTCCCTCTCCTTAACAGTTGAGCCCCTAACGGACCTTATGGTCGAGCCTGCTTATGCATCCTAGAGGTGAGTGTTCTCAAAGCATATATGGCAGTGTGGTTCTGGGCATCCATCCATGCATCCATAAATATCCCTCCTAGAGTCAGAAGCCTGTCCTATCCCATGTCATTCTCATAATCAAATCTACCCAAGCAATCCTCGGCAGGAAGTTTCAAGGATCTAAGCCATCAGGTAAACCAGGAACACACACACAACCCTCCCTATTAGCTACTACATCCCTATCCCTCCCACCCATCCATCATCCCAATCTAATCTCGTTGCTTTCTCGCTTTTGCATCACTCCTTTATCTAAGGAAGTTGGTGGGGTGGATGGTGCTTTTTGGTTGTTTCGGGTGGTGTGAGTGAGACCTACCTACCTACTCTCTTTTTTTATTCCTTTTTTGTTGTGCGCCTCACGTCCACGTCTCAATTCATTTACTCAGGGATGAGTGGTCTCAGAAAGGTAGGAGTAGTCATTGGGCGGAGCAACGAAGTTGAGTGGGGGTGGGGTACGGGAGTTGGCGTAATCCATCATTGGTTTTCTCTTGGAAATCACATATAGTATATGAATGTGAAGGGTGCAAAGAAGAGGGTGAGCCTGTCAAACTCTCGACCTATGGGAGAGGAATCCTAAAATGTGGTGAAAATGAATAGCGTGCATGGATCAAGCCCAACTCCTGAGCTACAATCGTTTTATAATATGATATTATGCTTTATAGATTCACTTACCCTATTAAGCTATAGTTCAAATACTTCAATGAGCACGACAAAATGGCCATATTTAGGACTTATGAGGCCCCAACCCTAAGAAGGGTTCAAGTGCCGTTCCAGCGTGCTCAAATGGCCATAGAATTTAGATTTCCCGGCATCAGGCTCCCCATCCAATGCCCCAGCTTACAAGCTCCCAAGCTCCCCAGCTAGCTCAAGAAAACTAGCTAGCAATCAGCAAACCCTTGGTTAATCGACCAGCAAGCGTTTGGCGAGAAGAAGAATATCCCTCAAACTTCATTATCTCCCCTCAGGGATTGGGGTGGGTGGGTAAATAGTGGTCGAGTCACTTAACGTACCTCTCCCCCTTGTTGAGAGTTCGCGTGCTCACCCTTGAAACTAGATTTTTCTTTCTTTTGAACCTGGAATGAAATCGCTCGACCATAAGAGCCGCCATCAATGAAATCGGATGTCAATTAATACCATCTTGCCCCCTAGCTCCTGACGCAAGAAATAGTACCAGATGTACATACAATATGCATGGGGGTAGCTGCTTCAATGGGATCTTTCATCCTAATCAGGGGAGAAATGCCAAAACATATAACATTACCTCACGCTAGGGTTATGATCCACCAACCTACTAGTTCCTATTATGACGGATCAACTGCAGATTTTCATAACGAATCGAAACACGTAACGATGCTTCACGATTACATAACAAAATGTTATATAGAAAGAATGGGCCAACCTAGAGAGGTAATTCAATGGGACCTGAACAGAGATGTTTTTATGTCAGCAACAGAAGCCCAAGCTTATGGCATTGTTGATGTTGTAGTGGAAGGTTGATCTCATAGCTGAAGATCCTCTTTTTAATTTATTTTTATAATGAACTGTAAACTGTGATCTCTTTGTTCCTTTTCAAAAAAAGGGGGGGGCAAAGTGATTCATTTCATAACCACCTGATATGGAATGGTTAGGATCAATCCAAACTAGTTGATTCTGCATACAATACAGCTAGAATGCCCACTATTCAACAACTTATAATTAGAAATGCAAGACAACCAATAGAGAATAGAAAAAAATCTCCTGCTCTTCGAGGATGTGCTCAGCATAGAGGAGTATGTGCTAGGGTGTATGTGCGACTCGTTTGGATCAGAAACTTAAATAGATTGGGAAATTCTTACAACGGAATAATAGAAGAATTTTCCCGCTGTAATCAAGTAAAGAACCATCATCTAACCTTAGTGGGGATGAAATTTATGGTTTCCATTGGTACAAATCCAATCACCTTGATGCGGGATGAAAAGCAATTCCTCATTGGTAGAAAATGGTCATCAATCCATTGAGCGGGGAAATCATGCAAATTGAAGAAGCATAAAGTTTATGCTCATATTGCCACGAGAATGGAACAACAAGGTCAGCTACCTGGCCAACCCCAGAATTACATGTCGTTACTGTATTAATAGATCTTGTAATGAGAGTACTTATTACTTAATGATTCAAGAGTAGAGCTAGAGATGGTAAACCGTACAAGTTACCAATAACATACTCATCTCATATTTCGGAAATGAATAAAAGGCTCCGGCGTATAGAGAGGACCTTACCATTGGAGAAAGAACCATAGAAACGATGAAACCCATGATTTTTTCTCATTCTCAGTACAAGGTCCCAGTCCTTGCCTACCAGGAAGATGCCTATCCAAAGGGAATTATGGTTGGGAAGGTTGCAGTAGCAAAAGCCATTAGAGCTTTTATTTTATAAATAAGAAGAATCAGTGTTATTCTCAATGGACCAAACAAAACAAATGACTAACCGAGAAAAATATTAGCGATTCATGAGAGTAAAATTCAATGACCAGAGTGAAACGTGTATATATAGATCGAAAATGTTGAAAAAAAATTCTTGCATTTGTATCAGGCTCTCGAGGGGCCCATTCGAAACTTTTTCGAACTGCTAACCAACGGAAAGCTAGAGCCTTAGTTTCCGCCGACCGAGATAGAGGTAAACGCAAGAGAGATCTTCGTCATTTGTGGATTACTCGGATCAATGCAGCAGCTCGTGCCAATGGGGTTTCTTATAATAGATTCATCCAATATATAATGCCGCTTAGGTGGTGAAGTCTTGTGCTATGAATGCATAAGCAGGTAAAGAATACATTTGTTGAGCTACCAAGGAAGTTATAACCCCCAAAGAAGCTAAAGCAAGACCCAATTGAAAATGAAGAGAATTATTGATTGTGTTATAAAGACCCTTATGTCTGTGTCCTAATAGGCCTCCTCGAGGAACATGTGCCTCCAAAATATCTTCCATACTGTGACCAATCCCAAAGTTGGTTCTATATATATGACCAACAATTGAAAAAACAAATGCAATAGCTAAATGATGATGAGCCATATTAGTCAGCCATAAACTTTGAGTTTGTGGATGGAATCCTCCGAGAAGAGTTAGAATAGCAGTTCCCGCCCCTTGGGAGGTACCAAATAAGTGACTACTAGAATCAAGATTTTGAGCATAGAAATTCCACTGACCTGTGAAAAGCGGTTCTAAACCTTCAGGATGCGGTAATACATCCAAAAAATTATCCCATCTGACATGCACTCCCCTTGATTCAGGAATAGTGACATGAATTAAATGCCCTATCCAAGCTAGAGAACTGACTCCGAAGAGTCCTGACAAATGATGATTGAGACGGGATTCGGCATCTTTGAACCATGAAACACTTGGTCTCCATTTAGGTTGTAGATGTAACCTACCCGTTATTAAAAAGATGACATAAAGAAATATCAAGAAAAGAGCTCGAGCATAAAGATCTTCGTTAGTGAGTAAGCCAATTGTATACCACCACTGATAAATACCGAAATAAGCAATATTGATCGGACCGGGAGCACCTCCTCGGGTAAAGACTTCTATAGCTGGTTGACCAAAATGAGGATCCCAAATTGCATGAGCAGTGGGTCTTACATGTAAGGGATCGCATACCCATGCTTCAAAATTTCCTTACCAAGCCACATGGAACAAATTACCAGAGGTCCACAGAAAGATTATTGCCAACTGACTAAAGTGGGAAGCAAAAATTTTATGATAAAGGCGTTCTTCGGTAATATCATCATGACTCTCAAAGTCATGTGCGGTCGCAATACCGAACCAAATACGACAAGTAGTTGGGTCCTGGGCCAAGCCTTGGCTGAACTTTGGAAATCTTGATGCCATATACTTTTCAAATGTTCCTATGCAGGGAACGAACTTATAGTTCTAACAGCTGGTAACGGGTCGAGTGACTTGTAACGATTCAACCAAATAGAGGCCTCTTCACCTTCAGCTCTGGAAATGTCATCACATCAGGAGAACAATGGATTTGTTCCTCCGAACTTTTCAGTATTTCGAAGAGACCGTTGTTTCCATTTTGCCTTTCCCGGACGACTGGGATCCTATCTTGATCCTGTGGCGATTATGCATTCATATATTATGAACAAGGACAGGTAACGTTTGACTTACTCCTAATGGTAAAAACAAGCTTTATTTTGAATAAAATGGCTCTCCCCAAGTAGGATTTGAACCTACGACCAATCTGTTAACAGCCGACCGCTCTACCACTGAGCTATTGAGGAACAACAGAGGGTTCCCATATACGGGCAAGATTCTTGTTCTTTGGACCGACCCATGATCATCAGTGTATAAACGAGAAACTCAATAAGGTTTCTTATCAACTCTTGGACACACCACCCTAGAGGTATTGACCTATAAATATAATACGATCTATAATTATTGCTACCATTTAATATTAGGTATTACTTAAAAAAAGAATAATTCGATTATATAGAACCTTGAAATAAAGAGATAACTTTTAGATTTAGATAAAGGAGGATTGGCGGTTAAAATAGCAGTTTACGGGAAAGGTGGAATCGGTAAATCAACAACTAGTTGTAATATCTCAGTTGCTCTAGTGAGATGTGGTCAAAAAGTGTTACAGATTGGGTGTGATCCCAAACACGATAGTACTTTTACTCTTACAGGATTTCTAATACCTACAATTATAGATACTTTACAATCCAAGGATTATCATTATGACGATATTTGGCCCGAAGATGTAATTCACAAGTGTTATGGAGGGGTGGATTGTGTGGAAGCAGGGGGTCCACTCGCAGGAGCCGGGTGTGGAGGATATGTGGTGGGAGAAACTGTAAAGTTGTTAAAAGAATTAAATGCATTTTACGAATATGATATTATATTATTCGATGTATTAGGTGACGTGGTCTATGGAGGTTTTCCACTCCATTGAACTATGCATATTATTGTGTTATTGTTACAGATAATGGATTCGATGCATTATTTGCACCTAATCGTATTACTGCCTCTATAAGGAAAAACCTCGTACACATCCACTCCGATTAGCGGGCTTGGTGGGAAATCATACATCTAGAAGAGATCTTATAAATAAATATGTAGAAGCCTGTCCAATGCCCATAATAGAAGTATTAACTATTATTGAGGATATCCGAGTTTCCAGAGTAAAGGGTAAAACCTTATTTGAAATGGTTGGATCTGAACCATCCCTTAACTATGTTTGTAATTATTATCTAGGAATAGCAGATCAAATATTGTCCCAACTAGAAGGTATTGTCCCAAAAGAGATTCCAGATCGGAATTATTCAGTTTACTCTCTGATCTTTATCTAAATCCCATTGGTGGTGGGGGACAGAAAAAAAATAATAAGGAAAATTTACTTGGGTTTACGAGGATCTAGAATCAACAATTTCTCCACTTCTCCACAATTTGTTGTCAATTTGTTGACAATTTTATTATTTCTTGGTATCATTCTTTTGTGTTACTAGTCTTTTTATTCATTATTTCTTTTCCTTATTTATCCTTAGCCTTTTATTCCCTTCGTATTATGTCGACAAAAATTGTTGAAACTATAACGCTTGAATGTGAAACGGGCAATTATCATAACTTTTGTCCTATTAGCTGTGTATCCTGGTTGTATCAAAAGATTGAAGACAGTTTCTTTTTGGTAGTGGGCACAAAAACATGTGGTTATTTTCTCCAAAATGCACTTGGAGTTATGATTTTTGCAGAACCCTGCTATGAAATGGCAGAATTAGAAGAAGGAGATATATCGGCCCATTCGAACGATTATGAGGAATTGAAAACACTTTGTATTCAGATAAAGAAGATAGAGACCCCAGCGTCATCATATGGATAGGCACCTGTACTACAGAAAAAATAAAAATGGAATTGGAAGGTATGGCACCCAAATTGGAATATGAAATTGGAGTACCAATTCTACTGGCAAGAGCAAATGGACTGGATTATGCTTTTACTCAGGGAAGATATTGTCTTAGCTGTAATGGCACATTGTTGTCCAGACCAAGAATTCCCCATTGGTGAATCAAAAGAAACTAAAACAAAATTATTCCCTTTTCCTCTTCTGAAGGAAAAGAATTTGGTGGAATATGCAAATCATCCTCCCTTAGCTATTTTGGGTCTTTACCCTCGAATTTGGTTTCTCAACTTAATATAGAATTAAGACGCCAATTCATCAAGGTACCGGGTTGGTTGCTTGCTCAGAGATATGCCGATCTTCCATCACTGGGTGATGGAGTTTATGTTTGTGGGGTTAACCCATTTCTTAGTCGTACAGCAACAACTTTGATAAGATGAAAAAATGCGAATTAATGTAGCTCCTTTTCCTATTGGTCCAGATGGAACGCGTGCTTGGATCGAAAGGATTTGTCCTATATTTAGTATTGAGGCCCAGAGTCTGGAGGAAAGAGAGGAACGGATATGGGAGAGTTTAAAAGATTATTTTGATTTGGTACGCGGAAAATCTGTCTTTTTCATGGGAGATAATCTAATAGAAATATCTATAGCTAGATTCTTAATCAGATGTGGTATGATCGTTTATGAAATTGGTATTCCATATATGGATAAACGGTATCAGGCTGTTGAATTAGCGCTATTACAAAATACATGTATAAGAATGTGTATGCCCATACCACGAATTGTAGAGAAACCAGGCAATTCGAATCAGATACGAGGGTGAGCCAGCTGAACTCTCGACTAAAAGGATAGGTCTGGTAAGCCCGGTAGGGACTCGACTAAAGGATAGGCCCGGTAGGCCCGGTAGGGGCTCACTATTCATATGGTGAGGGGGCTCGACCAAAGGGACGGAGTCACTCACTATTCATATGGTGAGGGTTTTAACACTCACTCATGATATGGGTGAGGGAAGGAGTCACTCACTATTCATATGGTCAGGGTGCGTTAGCACACTTGACTGTCAAGGCCGCAATTGATTTGGATGCTCACCTTCCCTCAAAAGGTGAGGGCTGCCATCACCCGGTAGGGTGAGGGACAAAGTCTCGACTATAAGGCCACCATCGGGCTCGACCAAGGTTACGAGGCCCGGTAGGGACTCACTATTCATATGGTGAGGACCGGCAGGATGCATAAGCATGCTCAACTGTTAAGGACCGACAATGGGGCTCGACTGATAAGGAGAGGTTCGACAGGGTGAGGTAATGAATGCTCGACTAAAAGGCCACCATCGCTCGACCAACGCCCCGCCCCCCCCCCACCCAATAAGTAAATTGAAACTTTAGTTGCTCGACCATAAGGTCTGGAGGGGCTCGACCATAAGGTTCGTCAGGGGCTCGACTATTAAGGAGAGGGAGAGGATGCGAGGCAGGCTCGACTGTTAAGGAGAGGACGAGAGGGACAGAGTCACTCACTATTCCGATGGTGAGGGGCTCAACCATAAGGTCCATCAGGGTGCGTAGCACGCTCGACTAATAAGGCCGCCATCGACTGGACTGTTAAGAAGAGGGAGAGGATGCAGAAGCAGGCTCGACCATAAGGGAGAGGTGCCGTTAGGCCACTTGACCATAAGGGATTTATCTCTCGACCATAAGGGAGAGGGCCGCCATCGAGAGGAGAGGGGCTCGACTGTTAAGGCCGCCATCGATTTCTCTCTCTATATTTCTTCAAATAGAGGCCTGGTAGGGACTCATACATTCATATTTGTGAGGGTGCGTTAGCACACTCGACTGTCAAGGTCGCCATCGACAGATTCACTCACTCATTTCGATGGGTGAGGTTGTGTTAGTACACTCGACTTGGATTTACGATCATCCACTAATCTAACCTAGTAAGAATTAGTGAAGCCTACAAGCTTGTGAGAACCAGTAGTATACTGAATGCCAAAATTTTAAGTTCCTTGAATATACCTGAGAATATGCTTTTCTACTTTCCAATGATTCTGATGAGGATCTTGAGTAAATCAAGAGACCAACTCGACTGCATAGGAAATCTCAGGCCGATTGTGTGTCAAACCTCAGCCAAACTAATCTAAGGCTCTGATACTATGTTAGGTTTTCCGTTACACCAAAAGTTGTAGGCATTAGTAAACTTCCAAATCATTATCGTTACCTTTGTGAGTGGTCCTGGGGTTGATCCTAGAGTGGTGGTTAGTCCACATGATCGATTCCCAACTAGGTGAGTGTGAAAATCCAACACCCTTCCTCAAACGCAAATCGGGGAATCAAACCTGGGCCAAGGCTTTGATACCATGAAAGAGTATTGAAATACCCAAGGATTAGACTGCAAACCTAAACAATCCTTCTACCAAGAGATCTCAAGATGAAGGATGAAGAGAAAACATACATCATTACTTGAGAAAATGAGTTATACATGAACCTAATTTGTATGAATAATATATGCTTCTAAAGGTAGCCAGAAGATAAGAATGATGATTCAGTACAAAAGGATAAGACTAACAACACAATTGGTAAGATCACTACATAAGATTAAAAATTTAATATTTATTTAAACTCTAACAAAATCAATGATGAAAACTTATCATTGATCACAAGCATGCTTGCCACTAATGATTGTAATCTCTAAGGTACCAATGCTTTCTATATACCACTCCTCAGTAATTAACTAATGTTGATATGAAGAGACTCATCGAAAAAGTGATATGATGTATCCCCCATAAATCAACATGAATCAAACCAAGAGATGTTGTTAAGACATGAAGTCAATAAATACAATTAAGTAGGGATGATTGACATAATAAGTAAATAAGACTATAGATGGTTTACTAATTCTTAAACTTTCCTTTCACATAGATGGAATGATAAAGAAGTAACTTGGTATCATTAACTCATGAGCACCACATGATATCATGTAACAAAACAAGTTATATTGAAGCAAGCTCCATAATGACTAAAAGATAACCAATCAAATGACTGTATGACTCATAGATATGTTATGACTCCTAGCAAAACTATGACCCAACTATATGGAAATTATGGAAGCAAGTTCCATGTTCTAGGGTGACACAAGTGATAGGGAAACTTCTTCATATATACTCCAATACATTATCTCCCATACCTCTTCCTTTTAATATCTCCTTCATATATTCGTGAACAAAAAAGAGAAGACATGTAAGATTGATAGTTCCTTTTTCATTTAGTTTTAATAATCTCACAAAAGAATTAAAAGTGTACTTGACAGGGTGTATATTTCATGAGTCTAAAAAACGTGTAAATATTTTCTTGGTTTTAGTGTCATTTTATTAACAAGTGAGAGAAATAGAAAAGAGTAATCTTGTTCCCTTTCATTTTTTAATGAGTATGAGAAGATTACAAAGGAAGTTTGTCTTAAAGAAGTGTGTGCTATAAATGAGTAGTTATCTAGTCCCATGTTGGTAGAACTTCCCTAATTAGGATGAGTTAAAGAGGTTGGTAAGGTAAATACACCCATCGTAATGTTCTCTCTAGGAAGTTAAAGTCACCAAATGAAAGAAAATCATGATGCAAATTGTAAGAGGTCAAATGTGAATATAGTGTAAATAAGTGAAGCAAGGGGGGAAAATGTAGTGGTAGGAACTAAGGCATTATCAATAATAATGATCAACAATCATAGGGAAACATAAAATGGTTAGGATATTTTTTGGGATATGGCTAGAAGCTAGAAGATGTGAGAGAAATTAGGCTTCATTTAATGTCATGGTGTGCTTATAGGAGGATCATACAAAATCTTATAATATGGACACCATAATGGTGAGCAAGTGTTATTCTATAGCATCTATGAAGGGTATATTCTATTTCTCAAGTTAAAATGTTCAAATACAAAAATGTTTCTGTCACAACCTGGTGGAGTTGGACCTAAGGCACAATGACGAAAACATGATCAGTCAATGATGGAAAGGAAATGCACAAGAATATCGATCCTTATATGTTGAGATAAATAATAAACAATTAGTATCCAACTGATGTACTCATAAAAACTCCACGTAGTCATGTAAAAATCATCTAGAAAGAATAAACCCATGGTTAATTATATAATGAAAACAACAAAACATGTATAAAGTAAGAAGAATACCAAAAATATTTTTTTAGTTTATATTTGTTAGACCCATGATAACACTGAGAACGGGGGTGGGGGGTGAGTCAATGTAATAGAAATTTTGAAATTTCAACATATTGTACCAATAGACAAATATGTAGTAGTGAACCATAACAATTTTCAACATAACAATCAACAAAACAATGCATCAAGAATCCATCATCAATAAAAGTGGACACAAGTTTTTACATGGAAACCTATATGGGAGAAAACCACAAATTCTTCTTTTTCTTCCTCAATTCATTACATATATTTGGAAGAATTGAACTGTTGGCGGAACACACCCCCAAATATGCAAGGAACTACTTGTGGTAGTTTACAACTTGATTAAGGCATGAACCTTCAAAATATGCAAGTAGCTACTCACAACAGACTACAACTTAATTGAGATACCAACCTCATAAATGATCAATCTTCGACTTGTTGTAGACTTCAACCTAATTAAGGCTCAAACCTTAGTGGAGGCACCCACCTCCTTCTTCCAATTCATGTAAATCACTTTTCAAAGTATTTCAAACTAGATCCACTTTCTCCTGTAGATCTTGATTAGTGTAACTGTAGAGGGTTCTATTTTAACTTTTTGAGAACTCACCTCGACTATATCACCTTCATGTCAAACTATACTTCAATAAGGCATTGGACATGAAGGAGAGTTCCTCTGAGTGATCTTCGAAGTACATGACATAATAAAATATTCCATCGTAGCTTGTGAGGGATAGGATGTATGAGTAATATGACTTGAAACCCATGGTTTCCATACTAATCTAGTTGGTATGATTCTATAGCATACGAATAGTTGAGTTGATGTTGAGTATGGTAGAAACCATATGATTGGGAGAGCATTGAGGTATGCCATTAATAAACGTGAGGAGACCCACCAATGATAAAAATGGATCTCAAGGTACTTAGCACAATCCACATAGTTTGAATAGATAGCTAATGTTAATTAACTATGGACTTGCCCAATCAAGGATCTGAAAGAGCATTAAAATACTAAGGATTAGACTATAAAGCTAAACGATCCTTCTACCAAGAGATCACAAGATGAAGAACGAGGATAAAACACACTTCATTACTTGAGAAAATGAGTTATACATGAACCTGATTAACAGGAACAATATAAGCTTCTAGCGATGGCTAGAAGATAAGATTGATGACTCAATAAATAAGGATAAGACTCTAACACCCCCAATAAGAGAAATGTAGGGAGGAAAATAAAGAAAACATAACACAAAGAATGGGTCTTGACAACTTTTCCTTTTTAGGTATCCATGTATAAATTTTCATAAGACAGAGAAAGAAGGAAAGAAAATGAAGAGATAAATGAAGGAGGAATCAAGATTCCCCCCCAAGGACATCTCCCTTTACTCCAATCATATGTTGTAACTGAAGAAACCTGGTGATGCCAAGGAAATTGTAAAAATATATGTTGTTTTGTCATTAGTAGGTACATATTCCAGGCTGAAACACCATCTTGAATCAGTTGGTGAATGAAGTGCATATGAATCTCAATGTGTTTTTTTGAATTAATCCTCCA